>JAUYWH010000013.1:2694344-2754165 GCA_034779795.1 Ctenopoma multispine
CTTAATAAAACACTTCAAATTGAGAGTTTTTGTGTCTGGCATTTTAATCGGGTCCCTGAACCATACCTAGCCTTACATGCTGTTGACGGCTTGCACACATTTGGCCGTATCACTTCATTTTCATAAAAAGAACCTACCTCGACACCTTCAGAGGTGAAGGAGGCTGGAGGTTAATATCTAAGAAACAAAGTAAAAACTGTCCTGTGTGGTTGGGTTCACCCTCAGAGATAGGGTAACACGAGGGACCTCAGAATGTCAGCAGCTCCATTCAAACAAATGCAGCCAGCTGAAAGAAAGAAATGTTTGGGAAACTGATGGGAGATCCCAGGACACACTAGAGATTATACATCTCATTTTTGCCTCAGGAGACTTTCAGGATGAGCTGGAAAACATTGCTGAGGAGAGGAACGTCTCAACTATGTCAGATTTATTTATACAGCCCAATATCACAAATTTGTCTCGCATACATCACCTATTGTCTTTAGTTTCTTGAGTTGGATTAAAACTCCAAATGGAAGAAACATCAGAGGGCTCCCTCTGCCCAGGCAGACAGATGCAGTACGCACTGAACAGAGTAGATTTCATAAAGACAATATTTTGATTATCTATTACCTTGCTTAGTTTGCTAATGTTGTCACCTGGATAAGCAGATGTAAATAGATGGATGGGCGGTTTCTTTCTTGTGTTTCTATGATCATCATCCACCACTGAAAACATGGATTGATCCACCTTTGAAAACATGGGTTTGAAGTTGACAGCAGCATTGAAGCTGTGACGTTCATACATCAGATGTTTTCAGAAGTGACACAAAAAGATGGACTGCTTTGGGAGCAGTGGAAAAAAAAAGAGACAGATGATGCGTTTGGTGAGAGATACAGTAGATGGCTTTTTGTAGTTCTGCCTCCACACTCTTGCACAGGGGGCTTTTGTAATGCGTCCGTGCTGGCGATAGCCAGGGCTGGGAGCCTGATGTTTTTAGTTTGATACGGCCACCCAGTTCGTCTGAACGCGATGTCTAAGGAACGCTCTGAGGGGATCTGATCAGGGGAACTGATTAGATGTTGGTGTCCAAAGCTCAGTGGTCAAGGCTGTAGCGACCTCACCATCACCCATCCTTAGAAACTGATATGTGTTGAGGAACTTTCTTCACATTTGCCACAACTGTTGAGTTGGACAGACTCTTAAGGTTTTGATGGCTAAAGATCAAGGTCACCTCATGTTTATCCAGTTTTTGTTGTGTATGTGATGTCTCTGGAACAAATTTATTCAAATCTGGCACAAATTGTAACTTGGGGTCAAGGATAAACTGATTAGATTTAGGAAGTTAAAGGTCACATTGACCTCATGTATGTCCCATTTTCATCAGTGTCATATCTCAGAAACACCTTTCATTACATCTGGGACAAACACCTGCTTGGACTTACACATAAACGTAGAATACTAGAATATGAGTCTGGACAGACCTGCATGTAAACTACGTCACCGCTTACACGGCCGGGATGTGCTAAAAGTCTTGGTCTTTTAGTTGTACATGCATGAGTATGTCCCACTCTGGTGAACAAGGGGGAATTTATTCAAATGTGACAGGTCGAGGTCACGTGAAAACATGTCTAAGTTTTTGTGACCATGTTCTCTGACGATCGCCTGGAGGGATTTCACTCATTTAGATTTTGGTGGTCAAAGGTCAAGGTTACTGTATTAGAACGTCGCAGTTTTATATCTAATCATGTGGTAAAAGTATTATGGGATGTTGCTGATGAGATGAGGAAGAGGGTTAAAATGATAGATGACAGGATTTCAGACTTTATGAATTTCTATTATCATTTAATGTAGCTCTGGGAATGTTAAATCCCTCAGAGTGGGTACATACTAACTAGCCAATAGCACTGACATGAAATTCAAATTAAGATGTGACAACAGCCAGATTTGTTCAGTGTCGGTAAAACTTCAGCTTTAACTTCTTTTAGTTTGCTCTCGTCCCTTCTTACTTTATGTGTTGCACATTCAAGCACCAGCATCTTTGGAGGTCTTGTGCATTTCAATGTTTAAAATCCAATTTATGTGTGCAAACAGATGCTTATTCATACATGAATTATTCATGGCCTGCTGCAGAATGTTTCTTTCTGATGTCGTCTGTTGTAATTTTACACGTTTTGTGTTCTAATGACAAAGTTAACATCAGACAAAGAGAACTGTTGAAAATTTGCCTTTTGGTTAACACTTGCACATTTGCAGTGATGTTGGTTTATGTGCAATGTGCCTGAGAAACTTAAAAAAATATTAATTTGCAGCTACATTTCACAGACCTATAATGGAGGTTTAAGCTTAGAGAAGAAGCCTCACCTATAGTTGTAGGTTAAATGAGAAGTCCAAGACTTACTACAGCAGTCCTTTATAATAACGGATTCATATTTTATTCATTATATGCATGATTTCTTTGTCTGAATATGCAGCTAAAATTCCCGCTCTGTGCCTGCAGAGCACGGCGTGTGTTTTCTCATTAACAGTCAGCATGTGAAAAGTGGCTCAGTGACATCAGAGAGGGATTTACCTCGTAGGATCAAAGACATCCTTCATATTAGTGTCCTTCACTCCCTCCTCTGCATTCCACCTCCCACATCCACCCACACGAGTCAGCCATCTGGAATGTTTTTGACGTTAACACATACAGCAGTGAGCATGAGAAATCCCTGCAGTGTTTCACCTTCACGTGTACATAAAACTACACTTATCAGATAATATACTGCACTTCTGTTATGAAAGGAATGTATAAATCTCATTTCGAGACATAATCATAAAATATTATTGATTAATTGAATGAATAAAGCTACGCAGGTGATAATGACGTTATGTGAGCGTAGAGAGATGAGATTGTGTGTGCTGGTGAAATCTGAGCTTATTTCAGATTTCAGAAATCTAAATCTGTTTCAATGCCTAAACCTTAATAAAATGTATATAAACTGTACCCATGGTTTGCCTGATGAGGGTCTTTGGACTCAAACGTTGTGAAACACTAATAGGAATTCCATTCAACAGTTTGTTGATTGACTTTCAAGCTTAGGTCCTCGCTTGTTAAACTACATTTAGTTGATTTTGATTTGCTGAAATAGCACATACTCCGTCTTTTGTTACAGCGAGTGCTTGACTGCTGAACAGCTGAACCCTCAGCTGGTGGAGGCATGAAGTCAGTAGTCTGCCGCATGCAGGCAGCAGCCCAGACGTTGACCTTTGAGCTACAGTTTTTTAAGCAGTTGCAGGATCTATGTACGGTGCCACTGTCCTCTCCAGGGATTGAGTTAGAGCTGATGTCACTTGGGCCTGGAGAAGACTTTGTAAAGACGTTGATAATAATGCAGAGTACATTTATCGTGTAACCTGTTACTTTACGTTCCACTGAGCTGATAATTTAAGAGCAATGACAGAAAGTCGTGTCTTTACGTAATTGGACTGGCAGATATCACATACTACATAAGGTGGAGTTGATCAATAAATTGATTCTCATTGATTTGCTTTCTTGTCTTTGCATGTGTCGATCCTGTGCCTGGGATTAACAGCTGAAGACAACTTTAGTACCTAAAGCAGCAGATAGACAGCTTCATCACTTTGCACTGACAGTGCCTCTTCCTTGATTAATGAATAAAAAAAAACTGGGCCCCAGAGTCCTTTTAATGGGAATTTCTGCCTCCTCTGCGAATCTTCACTTCATTTCATGAGGCCTCGTTGTGTTTCTGGGTGATATTGATAAACCGTTTCAGTTAACAATATAGAATAATTATGACACTGGCTTTGCATTAATCCAATTTCTTTCTCTGTGTATAAAAAACCAGATTTTGCTGTGGGAGCTCAGCGTTAACTCGTCCCGATGTCTCGTCTCCCCAGAGGAAGCCCAAGCAGCTCAATATACCAAATATGAATCCCATTATTGGCTGGCTGTGATGTATCTGAGTTGGCTGCATACATTACAGTGTAGAACCACCAGAGAATAAGACACAGAGAGACAGAGAAACAACTGCTGCTCAGTGTAGCTTCCTTGGTTCCTGTTATGTCCCAGGAGAACAAACTATGTCCTGTCGTAGGACGCATTCACTTAGAATCCTGATCTCATTTCTAACAACTCCACTAATTAAAATTCAACCTTGGAACAGAAACTTTATCATCAGCATGTTGTGGTTGTTGTTTCACACGTTTAGATTTTTTTTTAACAAACACTAATCCCAGTGTTGTTACATGAAAAGTAATAAAGTAAGTTACAGTTTTACTTTCTACGGCAGTAACTAGTTCCTTTTCAGTTACAGTACTTCTGTAAAACGCCTGGTCCAATATGAATGGAAAATACGATTATTTCATATTATTATGCATCAGTTACCAAATAGTTTATTACATTTACCCAACATTTCATGTTTCCCTCTTACAAAGCCTGAATAAACAAAATTAGCTCCTCCTGAGTTTGGGACTGGGACTGGGAATCAAATCTCACCCTCGGGTCTGGAGGGGACCGCTCCACCCACCCAGCCATGATGCCACCTCAAATTTCAAATCCAGATAATGATACATGTCATGATAGAAAGTTTTAGTACATTCAATGTAACTACTACAAACTACGTCCATGTGACAGACTCGTTTAGGTTGAAGCTCATTGTTTAGTCTTGGCCGGTTGAAGTTCTTCTCCTGTGTTCTGAATTAGCCCGATCTGAGTCACGTTCGCTCTCCTCCATGTTCATTTGTTACATGCTGCTGCTTCACATCTGCTGAAACCAGGGAGGGCTTTTATTGTGAAGCAGCCTCAGGTAACAATGACAGCAGCTGTTCATCAAAAATGCAAAACAAGACGGGGGATCAGTTTAGATCTTTTCCGTACAAAGGAATAATGAAGCCACAAGGATCAGTCACAGTGCTGAGCAGCTTTTGTTCTTGTCTTGTTACGCTGTCAAAAACACATTTTGTTTCATTTTAGTGTTTAACTCCAAGTCCAGAGGTAATTATTCTCTGAAAATGTAGAACGCTGGCCGCTTTTAGACGAACTCATCTTCTCTGAAAGCCATTAAATAATCCTCAGTGTGTATGACTATTCAGAAAAGACTGCCAGCTGATGGAGGGATGAATGCTTGATGTCAAGGCCACTGTTAGAAAAACAACACCACCCCACTAGTATCAGTATTTGAGTTGTCAGCCACTTACCAGCCGCGAGCCGTGCTCCATTATGAAATGTTACCAGTGGCTCTTGAGAGCTTCGCTGACTGACTTTTGTGAACTCTGTGATTCATACGCTGCAGAGGAGGTGTGGATGCAGATGAATGGAGCTCAGATGAGTAGGCCCGGACAGACAGGCAAGTGAATGACTGTTATTTTCCATGTGTGATTAAGGATGAAAGAGATCAGTCATGTTGCTGAGAGAAAAACAGCTGAATGTCGTCCAGACTTTCATGAATGGAATGGAAAGGCTTTTAAGTGATGTTGTTTCGTTCCAGTCTTTCTTCCCGGCTTGTGCAGCTGCTCTGCGCTCTTCAAGCCGCTGCGTCTGTGTTTGGTCCACTTATTACTGCCTCCCACTTCCTGTTTTGCCGTTGTTGTATTGATTGTTATTGTCTGTGTGCGTATGTGTGGGTGGTGTGTAGTCAACAATGTATACACTATGGTAAGGCAGACGGCTCACGACTCACATTGTAAAAAACACCGATGATGAAATTGTGCTCGTTGGCCGTGACGTGTCAACAGTGCTGCTCTGTGATAATGTAGAAAAACACGAGGAGAAGTGTAGAGGAAGTGAAACAGCAGGCTGTGGTGCAGACCCCCATGTGAAGCCCTCAACAGTTAACAGGATCTCCAGAAGTGAAACAAAGAACCACCGTTTGTGGCAGTAGATGCATCCTTTGTCTCCCTCTCGCAGCAGGTGTCGCATGAAAGTGAGTGACGTGTGACCTTCAACCCTTCGTTCTGACGCTCGACGCCTTTAAGTCTGCTCACAAACCACTCTTGAAGCCTTCACTGTGTTTGCTTTTCATGTTGCAACTGCTCTCGCCCCTGTGATAAAAAAACAGCCCAGCGTTCTGTCATCTCATCGCCTGGACGGTTAGAAGCCACCTGTGTCCAAACCCACATGTCGCACCCACGCGCTTCGGGTTTGATAAATGGAAAGAACTGTTAATCAAGGCGACTGTAGAGGTGGTTTCTTGTTCAGATTTGATTTCCTTTGCTATTTCACAAGGAGATGATTATGTTCTCCTGTGCAGACGGTTATTTCCCCAAAAGATTCTGCCAGTAATTGAGCATTGTGTACAGGATGAATCATTGCATGAGTCGAAATAGACTCAGTAATAATTAATAATACTAAAGATGTACTGCATAAACAGCTCTGTCTGCCAGAAATGACTTCCATATTACCAAAGTAATAATTGATAACACATTTATTTAGTTTTCTCTACAATAGATTATATTAAAGACAGAAGAAAAAGGTGAGTGACTCCAGACTTCCTACTCAAGAAAACATCAAGAACACGTGCAGAATTACAGGGTCAGAGTCTTGGAACCAAACGTTTATTACTTGTTTGCTTTTTTTGCCGTATTTTTCACATTATTTTTATAGCAGTCAGAGACACTTGTCACCCAAAGCTGCAGCTCCCGGTCGCTTCTTTTCAGCTCATTGTTTCCGGTTCACTCTCTGCACTCGCATAGCTTCATTTTTGGTTAAAAAAAAAGAAGAAGAAGAAACGAGGTGCAGACAGAGTCAGAGACTACCTAAAGTAGTGGGCCGTTTGAGTAAAAGTGAGAAGCAGAAGAAGTTGCAGATAATAAAATAGATGGAATATTGAACTCACATTTTACAGGTGGACAGAAACAAACGTTGTGTTTGTCAAACTGATTGTGAGTGTGTTAACTGTCTGCTGTAGGAGAGTGAGCTAATAGTAACTGAGTTACCCTGAGTGAGTATGTAATGCCTGGATGTCAGTGAAACATTAGCCGGGTCTGTTTTTCATCACAAAAGGAGCAATATGCTGCTATTTTTATCCTGTTTGTCTGCTTCTCATGTTGAGCTGAGGCCCGTTTGTTTTCGGTGCAGCAGTTTAAAGCCCATTCTCTCTGTTATTTGCTGATGGTTGATATTAAAGTTTCAATTAGAGGAATGTGTCCCCGACACGTGACCTTTGCCTTTACGCTTACATAATCGCTGACATTCAGCAGGCCTTCCTTTCCTCCTCTGACCGCCTCAAATCCACCAGTGTTTCAAAGTTATCAGTGAACGTCAGATATTTTTTTGGGAAGTGGTAGAAACTTGGAGTGAATTGTGTTTTTCTCGTCCAACACAATCACATTCCTCAGGGCTACTAGGGAGAACCAAGGCAGCAGTAAAACCAATTTCCCTTATAAGATTAGTTCTTGGCCCTATAGGTCTTTCTTCATCCTTCCCATGACTTTCCATGGTAAGGATTGTCACTACACACTACACCCTCTGCTCACTGTTTCTTGTTTTCTCACCCCGCCCTCAGAACAGCTATTAGTATCAGACACGGTTACAAATGAACATTTTATTCGCTGAAAATGACAAAAGCTCGGTGTAACCCCCAGCCGACAGGAAGATGGAAATCTGAGAGTGAAGGGAGGGTGGGAGAGAGAGAAATAATGCACACTCCTCTCGTTTCTCTGGGGACCAGCCTCTTTTAGCTCACGTCTCCAGCAGCAGGAAGCGATGCAGGATTCTGTGAAATGAGGCAACACAGCACATGTGTGTGTGTAACAGAGAGAGGAGAGAAGAAGATTGCTGCATGCGAGTGTGTTAGTGGTTAAAGCAGGGGTGGATTTTATTAATCAACAGCTTCACTACAGATACATCCAGCTGCACAACAACAGGCCGACATAGTGCAGTGACACCTTCAGAGTTGTGTGCGACGTACCGTGCAGGATGTGTGTGTTTGTGGGTGTGAAGGGAAGAAAGAGAAAGAGAAAATATAAAAATCAAACAGGAGCCTTCTTCAGTTTTTATGTGCTCTTGTGCTGGTTTTCCTTCAGTCAAATTCTTCCTGTTTGAGCATTATGTTATTTTTTACTTAATACAAGGTAATGGGACGAGTCAGGCTCAGTGTCAAGGTGTCCCTGAAAAAAACAAAACACTGTAGTAGTGTAATCATGTATGTACAACTGTCCAACAACAATTTGCCAATGGAGATCAATAAAGTTTTTTTGTTTGTTTGTTTTATGATGTGCATACTTTGCGTACTTAAAGTGCCAATCAAATGATGCCGAATAACAACTAGACCTGCAAGCCCAGCCACACCTACCCAGAGAAGCAGAAGGACGAGGTAACCTGTGACTTGCTGTTAACTGTGTGTGTAGCCTGGATAACAGTTGCCGTGTTTTCTGTTCATGTTGTGCAGAGGCAGAAACTCACAAAGGAGAGCGTCCATTGTTGGTCACAACTGGGCTCTAGTCTGCCCCTTGTGGCAAACCTTCTAAATCCTCCAAACATACACAAACTACGCAAGCAAGTGTGTTAACAATGACGCTGATGTCGCTGCCATCAACACCTGTGTGTTGGTAAACAGGAAGTACATCCCCAGCCTGAGACGTCGGCACGTGCTCTGATATTCTCATTGTTATTTAAGTAGAAATGTCTGTGCAGTGTAAAACTGTTCGATGAGACATTACATTTGATTCGTGAAGGTATTTCTGACACAGAAAATTATAAACTTCAAAAAAAAGGTAGATGCCAAAGCTGTTGTACTGGACAGTATTAGGTTTCACAGGTGTACCTAATAAAGTGGCATGGGCAGCCTGGTATGCCCTCCTGCTGTGCCCACTGCCAGGATCTGCTCCACTGTTGAACCACAAGGGACGTGACTGTCTGCGCTCTAACTGTTCTCAGTGCTTCTGTCCGAAATGACAAATACACTGGGAAAATATTGGGTATGAAATTCAGAACATGTTGGGAGCCGAGCTTGAATTCAATCAAAAGACTGAAGGAAAAATACTTCATTAACTACTGCGTAATTACTGTATTGGATTCCTGAGTCCTCTGACAGATACTTTTAACCTGATGTGTGAAGCATTTCTCACATGTGTTAACGGACGTGTTTTCTGACAAGACACCTCCAGATTTCAGAATTCAGAATTGGGTTATTTCGATTGTACAGCCCCCGAGCTTTATTTTGTGTTTGTGGTCGTTTCTCCTGGTCCAGATTCTTTTCCTCTGCACACAAACATGTGCATGAAGTTATTTTTCATTTGCTACTGAAAACGATAAAGAGGAGAAGACAGTTAACCCACCAGAAGGTGAAATGGAGGCGGGAAAGAGCAGCTGCTGAGCAGTGAGACAGAAACAGGGAAGAGAGCGAGAGAGGAAACTGAACACAGAGAAGCAGAGGGAGAGAGAGAGAGAGCAAGCATTAACCATGCGCACATGAGAATCAGAGACACTGAGAGAGAAGAGAGAGAGAGAGAGAGAGAGAGAGAGAGAGAGGGCAGCAGAGGGAGAAAAAAAGGCTTAATTAATTCAGCGTGGATGGGAGGGATGTTGCTGCCGTCCCTGCTGAGGCTCCAGTGCCTCTGCTGTTGTGCTGCATGTAGCTGACTGTCTGTGTGAGCAGAGAAGACGACTCAGCTGCTGTTGCTGCTTTGCTGGGAACCAGACTCCAGTCCAGCCCAGCTGCACTCCCCATCCCGGAGCCCATTGACTGACTGAGCAGCTGAGTGGCTGTCTTCACTAAACCACTGGACAGGGATGTTACATGGACTCTCGTGGGAGCAGCAATGGCCAGAGGTAGGGAACACTTTTTCAGTGATTACTCCTCCTGTCCCCCTTCTCTCGTCTCTGTCTCCTTCCTTTGCTTCCATTTCGATGATCGTGCTGGTTTTTTTAGCACCGTTGTCTGATCTGCTTTTGCTGTTTCACCCTTGCTTCTACCCTTTTCAGCCCATTCTTATCACTTCATTATTTTTGTCCGGACACATTTTGTTGTTTGTTCTCTTTCCTTTTCTGGGCGTTTGCCATCGAGCCCAATTTAGTTTCTGCTTGTGTGTCCAAATGTGTCTGTATTTCCTAAGTTTCTCATCATATGTGAACCAGTGAAACAGATTCAACTTGTCTTGTAGTGGAGGTGATTTGAACAGCACTCCATGTGATGTGTTTTAAGATGAAGAAGCCCAGTCTGTCATTCTACCTCAGGAACCAGGTGGACACAAAACACATCAGATCAATACTGTAGTTAGAACAGGGTCAGGCTGGAACAAATGAATTAAAAGACAAAGTATACTCACTGATACAGTGACCTTTGTCACGGATTTGCAAGCCAAGGGCATAATGACGGACTCTTGTTGCAAATACTCACAGTTCAGTGTTGTTTATTAGCCTTTTTCTACAGGATGCATTGAGTTAACAGATGTAAGCTAAAGCTATTAGGGGTAAGAAGGAGAGGCGAGTTACTAAAAGGTCAAGATATTTGACCTGTAATTGAACTATAGTTCTAATATTTACGCCTCTAATGAAATGATATTGGTTTTTCTGTATGTGTTGCACGTCCCATTAAATCCCATGTTGCCTCCTTGAGAGCGGTGCTTTAGCATGAGGCGACCGACTTCTCGTGATTAGTCTCCAGTCGGCAAGCCTAATTACGCCTCATCAAGCAATCACCAAATGCGATGGATGTTTCTGTCTTGACAGCATCCGCTTGGTCTGTGATAAACAGTGAGAGAAGAGAGCGGGCAGAGGAAAAAAAACACATGAGAACGGGGAGAACAGGGAGGAGAAAGAAGCGTAGAGAGTGAAAGGAAAGGAGGATCGTTTAGCAGCAGCCTGATGTGCAGCTCATGTTCTCAGTCATAGGAAAACACATAAGCATCAATGTGTATGTTTTGATAGTTCCACTCATAATGATCCATTTGCCATCAGACAGTAATTCATAACATGGGTTAACAGCTGAACAGTCAAACACTGTTAGGATGCAATTAGGACGAGAGCATGCACAGACACACTCACATTGTTTGCTTTAATTTCTGTATTGACCCGAACAGAAGATGAACCCTGATTATAAGGCACCGTGCCCGTTTTGAAAAACCTGTTATTTTGAGAAGAAAACCAGTTACATAAAATGAGACAGAGGTTCGTAACATCTTTTTAATGTATTATGGTAAAGAAGCATTTGAATAAAACAATGTATAAGACCTGACACTGTAAGACAGAAATGTTTGCACATGAGTCTAACACCACATCATCGAGCTGAAACTGTTCTGAATAATTATCGTCATATGCACAGAAAGGATGGAGGTGATTGCTTACTAAGGTGCATTTTAATGGGGATGAGCCCTCAGAGTCTGCACATCCCTGCTATATTATGTGTGTGGTGACAACATTTAGTGAGCTGAGCTGTAAAGCTACTGAAGCAAATCATTCTGTAATGTTTGAACAATATAGCTGCTTTTTAAATGAATGCAGAAACAACATGACGACACACAGATACTTTAACACCAGTGCTAAATTTAAATCAGTGGAGTGATTTGTAACTGTGGACTGAGTAACTGATAGAAACGCGTTAAACAAAAGTAGAAGCAGACGCAGCACTAACCGCTGGATTGTGCCATTCGATGGTTTCGAGAGCATTCAGCCCACCAGCAGCTCCTCCTTTCTGCTCCTCACATGCGTCACTTTCTCACACATTTTGCTGTCAAGCTCTTGAAAGCAGTCAGGAATCACAGGCATATTTAATTTATTTATTATTTGCCTTTAATTCTGTGCATGCTGTCTCATAACATGACATTTCATGACAACATACAGGATTTCTATTTGACTCTGTCCAAACTTCACAAGAACATTTCTACTTCCAGTTTCTTTATTCCGTGGAAGTAAAACATGAAGCTGGTTTGAAAACCATGTATGTTAAACTCTGCTTACTGTAAACCAATGGGAGTTCACCTGCATGTACCTGCATTATAAAAACAACACATAATATGTAAGACCACCTTAAAAGTCATTTTCTCAATTTATATCAGACTGTACCATTAAATCAGATTTAAGTGACTGTAATTACGGGATCTTGCTCAAAGTGTGGAAAATATTTCTTGTCTTCAAATAGATGTGTCAAGGGCTGGCAGTCACTCTGAACGGGCGACAAAAAGCTGCACCAGGTCACACTTCACAGTAAAAAGCTGGCTACCAGAAAAATTCGAGTGCGAAGCAGCTGCGCAAAGTGTAGGAGTCACCGTATGCTTCAGAAGACCCACATGTTCAACCACATCTAAGTGAAAAGGGTTCTGGGTGGGCAGAGGCAGGACATGAAGCCTTCACCCCGCTACCTCTCTGATTTCCTTTTTCTTAGCTTTAAAATTCTGATATGATTTGGAGTCTTGACCTGTCCACGGTGGAGCCCCCCGCTGCTCTCCTTTCACAAAGATCATTCCTGATCAGGTTTTTTTCAGGCAATGGAAGGATCAATTTGGCATCCAGATACTGAGTCAGGTCCTTGCTGAACTTCTTCTGGTCTCTCAAAGAAGAGTTTGACAGGTCTTACACTCCTAGTTTTGTCCTTGACCTCTCCAGGTTCCTCTACAGAGATCACACTCAATATTTGTTACTTTAGCCTAAAGCAGTTAATTTTTTAATACTGTGTACATGTTATATTTTCTAGTCTAATAAAGGGACTAAGAAATAACTATATATATGGTCATATTAGCACTGCCAAAACAACTAATCTAATGGTGGCTAAAGACTTTTAGACATTTCTGTATGTGTGTGACAACACAATTACACTGAACAACACTGAACCGCCATAGAGAAAATAAGTCTTTCTGACATAGTCGTTAAATATCAGCTGTTGTGCATAGCTTGGCCTTTCCATTCCCCTCTGCGTCTTACACACAATCCCCCAGTTGCCATGACACCCAGGCCTTCCATAAATACTCCTGGTATTTGTGAGGCTACATCCCCAGTAGGTTAAAGAACATAAAGCCAGGGCCCCTATGTGAGCCTATCATGCAGCAGAGCTAATCAGATAAATCCACAGCGTTCTCAGATGGTTGGAGAGTCAGTGGCATGTCCAAACCCAGGGTCTGCTCAGCAGCTACAGCGGATCACAGCGCATCAAGCATTTCTTTTCTTTCTCTTAGCCTTGTAACCTCGATGATGAACACCTCACCTAGTCAAATTACTGTGTGGTAGAACCTCAGTAGATGACGAATGAGACGTCGACCATTCTGGCGAAAACTGAGATGATTTGTTCTTTTGAGATGGTGGGAACTATCGCACGGAAGATCAAAGTTTAAATAAGAAACTCAGAGGAAACGGTGAGTTGTGATGATGGGGGTGAGAGGTGAAGATAGTCTGGGACAAGCAGGAGAAGTGCTGTGCGTGTGATTTCCATGGTATGAGTGCGTGTCCCGTCAAGTATTAACAAGGAATCAGCTGCTGTCCTTTTATGGGTAAAGATGAAGCTCAGTCTATAGTTACTATGCCCCCATTCAGTTCAGTTAATGCCCTCCACTGAAAACCTCATTCAGAGAGAAACTGCAGGATTAGTTTGGAGGTAAATGACACTCTGAGCAAAAACTCTTAATTTAGAAAGAACATTTCCCCTATTCAGCCTCAGTTGTCACTGTTAATTCCTTCTGTGTGCATTGGCGAGACTGCGTACAGCCAAGTCTCATCAGCTCAAGTCAAATATTTATTATTACACACACACAGCAGAAGAAAAAACTCACAATGAAGCAATAAAATATGTGTACAACTGCTTCAGTCATGGAAAATTTAGATTCCTCTGTTGTAAACCACTGTTAGAAAAAAGAATTGTTATACGTGAGGTTAGGTTTAAGGGAACATCGTGATCTGGATTAAACCATGGTGTTTGACCAGCTGCACTGGAAAGATAATAACAAAAGCAGGAAAGGTTTGGTACTAAAAATACTTCATTTGTCTAAGTCATATTACCACAAACTTTTATTAACTTCTGGAATGTAATTTTGCACAAAGTGAGGACAGAATTTTTCATCATTTGCATAAATAGTGCATTAGGAAAGGGTCTCTCAAAGGCCAGAATGAAAAGGAAGAATGAGTATATGATACTGTGTGTGTGAGTGTTTGCATTTCCCGTGTATGGCATGATTAAACGAGTGTGTGTGTGTGTGTGTGTGTGTGTGTGTGTGTGTGTGTGTGTGTGTGAGAGAGAGTGAGTGGTATTGCAGGTATTTATAATTGTTAGTATTTAGGCCACACGTACACAGGTATTTTTAAAAACTGAGGTGTTTTGGCCTTTTCTCCACATGCACACTGAATTTTAGGTCACTGAGAACAAACCCTATATACGTATGCGTGCTACAGTATTTACGTCTAGTGTTTCAGAAGACTCTGTGGAAACTAGACTTCAGATAAAAATGAACAACTGGGATTAAAACTTTAATAAATGTAAACATATGAAGATTTCAGCGCTAATGACATGGTGCTTTTGTTAAAGACCCGAGACCCCCATCCACAGTTTGAAATACTATCTCAACACTGTCCATAAAAATGCATCTGTCCCATTCACTAACCAGTTTATGTCTGCAAGAGTTAGTGTTAATGGCTCAGGAGGGGCACTGAAAGCGTGGCATGGTGCTGTCTTACATCTGCCGATTAACAGCCTGCTGAAATTGGTTTAATGCCAATTTGTCATCATATCACTACACTTAATTGCTTTTCTGTATTGTTCAAGTACTGCGATCGTGTTCTTTAGCATCCTAGACAACTGCAAAGAGCCTAACAGACTGTTGGCGCTAATTTGTCTGAACAAAACAGAGGGAACCCGCCACAGGATTCAGCTGATTGACGTGACTGAAGCGCTTCAGTGACTAATACTGAAGAATTGTTCCACCTTTGGTTTCAACGGTGAGAAAATTAAAACCTCAACCCAAACACAAACTCGAGCTGTTTGATTTCCTTATTTTATAGAAATGTGTCTGAATGTGTTGATGATGGCTGGAAAAGGGTGCCACGCACAAAAGCTAGATCCAGGCTGACACAAGCTACTGCTGGTGTGCAGCACTTTCACAGTCTTGAACTCTGCTGTAAGCACATGTACGTACCATGACGCGCTCGCCGCTGGCACTGGTCAGACCCCTGTCAGCAGCTTTTCAGCTGGTCGACATGTTGAGTCTGTGGCGGACGCCGTCACTGAGAGCGACCTCTCTGGTTGGTTGTTCAGCTTAGAGAATGAAAAACTTTTCATCAGATGTGTTCGCAATTAGCAGTAGCATTAGCTAAATAGCTAGCTACATAAAGCATACGTAGTGAATATATCTCTTCCATTTTGAAAGACAAAAGTAGACTATCACCCCCTGCTGGTACTGAGAGTTATTTCCTCTCACACAGGTGGTCGTTGGCTGCAGTCTTCGCAGTGTGTTTAAATTATTATACATTTCTTGTGTATAGTGTTGTCTGTGTTGTATGTTGTTTTATGCTACTTGTCAAGACAAATTATGCAAAGTTCGATGGACATTAAAGAAGTCTAAGTGCCATTTTTGGCCTTGTAGGCTTCCACCGCTGCTAGTTCATTGACGTCATCTTGGTGGGTCTCTGATTTAAGAGTACTCTGCATGTCTGATGTGACTGCGTGTCAGTGGAAAGTTCAGCTGACATGTAAAAGCAGTAAAATATTTAGAGCCTGTAACACATTTTGTTTGTGACAACGTAGTCGTGCAGTACCCATGGGGTTACGCTGGATGCTGTTGGGCCCCTGGAGAGTATGCTTCATCTGTGTTGTTATGATCACTGAGGCCTGTTAATTCTTACGTGGTAATTACATGTGGTGTAAGTGAGATTCCTATACATTTTCTACTCACACAGCCTTCATTTTGTCATCGTTCACCTTTGTCTGTCCTTTGTCACTCGCTGGGTGGTGGCATGAAACGGTAGTGCTCTGTGTTATGGGTGTGAATCAGGTTGCTCCCTTTAGAAACATTTACATATTAGGATTGGTTTCACAGGCATGATTAGAGCCTAAAGTCCTTTGCTGATATGTGAGACATGCAGCTGGGCCTTCGTTTCAGTGCAGATGTGAGGTATAAAACATTGTTTTCCTCTGGAGCAGTGCCACTAAATTTGAGCTTCAGTGAATAAAAACATTAAAAAGAGACAACACATCCTTCAGTCAGAGCTGCTGTGTAACACAGGTGTGAGATGCAGTTTACATTTTTGAAAATTTGTAGTTGTTCAGTAAGCTACCGACCCAGTTACAGGGGTGTCTATATTTAGCAAGTGCTTGGATGAAGATTATCTCAGTGCTGTAAATGACTGATGTTTGACACAGAAAAGCTGCAGTCGGTACCCATTTAATAATGTAGTCGCACAGTGCCAGGGCTTCCTGCAGTGGTGATATCGCATTGCCAGAGACGCTGTTCCTGTAGAGAGGGTCTGCTTAGCCCACAGCATCCTGCTCAACAGGGGAACGTCAGTTATAGGCATCCTGTGTAGGGTTCGGCTCCCAGCTGTATACTTCAGCACAACTTTGGGCCCCACGCTTCTTACTCTGCTGGTTGGATAGATTCTTTAGTCGTCCTGCAGACTCCTCTCGCGATTATGTCAGAGCAGACCTGTTTGTGTTCACCTCCTCTCCTCTTCACCCTTATCACCGTAGGCATCAATAGTATCCTAATTTGGCAGTGCTGCTCGCTCCACATGCTTTCTGTCTTGGAACATCTCTTACAGACGAATGTGCAGCCACAACAACAGCAGGCTCAAGTGGCGTGTCGAATTGGACGGTAATGAAATGATCCATCTTCAGCTTCCTGCTATCGTGGGCTTACTCATACAATGTCTGGATTTGTGGCATTAAATATATTTCAAATTGTACTTTCTGGTGATGTCCTCACCAGAAAAACAACAGCGCTTATCATATGTTCAAATAGCTAAAACAATCAACACGGACTTAAACTATGAATGTTGCCTGTTTGAAAGTAGGTTTCCATATTAATGTAGTGTATTTCCAGCAACTTAATATCAGGACTGTTTGTTGAGATACGTAGCTTGTTCTGCTGAAGTTTCAGTCAGGTGCCATTAAACCATGCAGATCAAGAGGGCACAAAAAGGTTGTTTGTTTTTTTAAAGAGCATGTAGAAAATCATGTAGAAAACATGATGCAAATATTTAGATTGTTTTTTTCATAGATTAATTAAATAATTCCTTTAAATCCTCCTCAATAATAAGTGATTGAAAATAGACCTGGAGACCAAAAGGACAATCTGTTGTGTGAGCCTCCTTTGAATCTGCTGCGTCAGTGCTGTGGTTTTAACAAGCGTCAGTGACTCACAGACCATCTTGGTGTTGAGAGAGAAAGCGATGGAGAAAAACAGGGTTATTTACACATTCGCAACACATTATGTTCATTACAGTCGCCCATCTGCTTTATTGTACGTGCTTTTAAAAGCAGCAGCAAGTTAGGTAACCAGATGCACTGCTTTTTTATTTTGATTAAATGTGGGAAAAAAGAGGTTAATTGTCATAACACTGAATGAATGAAAGATAAACAGGTCTCAGTGTGGATTATATCATTATACTATGACATTACATAATAAACATTGTGCTTATTAGGAAGATCTCATGAGAGGTGAATATATGTCTAGTAGCGTTTATAAGAAAAATTGATTCTGTGTCAAAAATGGATGCTTTTGGATTTTCTCAGTTAGAAAACTACAGGCCTTCCAAAGTAAATGACAAACAGATAAATAAGTCATTTAAATTTTCCAATCTGGAAATTGTGGTGGTTGACTGACTAAAGTCTGTTAAAGGCGTCATATTTGTTCCATGTTTTAGTTACATTCGTACTTCAGTGAAGCGGGGTGCCCATGTTAGACATAGTCAGAGGCCCAAAACTTTAAGGTGAACGTGTGTTTGGATGCTGATTGCTAGTGAAATCCCAGGGCTTCAGTTTGGAAAATTGGCTTAATTTTTCCAAAATACCAAACTGGTTGACATCAAGCGGTTATGGAAGTCTGTAACTGGGTATCAGTTTTGGGTTTCTACACACGCTAAGCTCATCTTCTCAGTCAGATGAGCTGCCACTTGCTCTACTTATGGCTAGTGCTAGTTCAAGTGTTTGTAGTTGATATGTCTCTCAGAAAGTGTGTTTCTGTCTGAGAAGTAAATTAATTTTACTTTCCCAAACATAACTTTTAACTGTTTATTAATTCAATTCGTGCAGCAGGACCTTTGATCCTGTTATTGCTAAAGGATGGTGCTGTTCCAACTGAGCATAGTTCAGCCCACAGGAAGACTTCCACAAGCTGGCCAATCAGAACAAATTGGGATGAGAGGAAAAGGAGCCTTAAAGACCTAGGAGCTGAAACAAGCCTTTTCAGTAATCATATCATATCACCACTGCAAAGCCTGTTAAGATGAACAAAATATGTTACCTTTGGACAGTGCAGGCCAACCGTTTCCAGCCTTTGTGCTAAGCTAAGCTCACCAGCTGCTTAAGGAGCTACAGGAGCTCACTGAATGTGAGTCGTACTGATTTTCTCATGTAATGTTCAACCAGAAAGGCAACAACCAAATTTCTGAAACCTTCTAATTGAAATGTTGCTCGTATTATTATATTTAAACAGACAGCAATTACAGAGCAACATTATCATTCATTTGGAGTCATGTTTTGGCCACATGATGTACTCCTGAGGGAAATATTTGGCTTTTAGCTGCAGTGCTTCATTATGTTCATCAGCTGCTGAATGGTGAGAGCAAACCAGGACGGGACATTTATTCTCTTTATAAAGCAGTAGCTGCGTATTCAGCTGAAAACCCTGTAGATTTATCATCATGAATGGGCATTTTAACATGATCATTTACACATTGTTTAAGCTTTAAGAAACGTATGCTGTGATTAATTACATAAATACAGATTGTAGAGACAGATACATGCACATATCAGATAATTACAGCTTTTCATAGCAACCCCGATGATGCCTCTCTTCCTTCATCTCTCTCTCTTACGGTGCTCTCTCTCATAGTTGCCGGGCAACCTCGTGAGCAAAACAGATTCCCTCTGCCCAGAGGGGAGGCCCCGTACGCTGGGTCGACACGCGCTTCTCTCTCTGTCTGTTTCACTGTGTGTACATATGGATTTCCACTTTGTCCTCTTTGAGTAACTAAACGTGTGCAGCCTATTAGTACATGCCACCGACTAGCTACTGCACAGTACTGGAGATACATGGAACACTAAAGGGTTAAAAACCAGCTTCAGTGCTGGTTGATAGTGTAGAAGGAGAAGTAGGGCATTAAATGATTCTGTCTACGAAAAAAAACCTTTATAAATACTACACAATCAACACCTTTTACTGCGGGTCATATGGATTTGATTCATGACACCAGTTAATCCAGGTCTGGTGTGTTTTATTCTTTGTCTCTTCTGTGTCTGACCTTCTTAAATGAATCTGACCTCAGTCAAATCATGACACACTGCCGAGGGAGTGAGTGAGTGAGTACAGTATTTAAAAATAGACTTAAAATGACTCACAGTTAGTTGAAAAGTGGGTCATGGATAGTTTAAGAACACACCTTTTATTTCACTCTTTTACTCATACGTTTTATTTAGACATTGCAAGTAACTTCATCAAAAGCACTGTACATTCATTTCTTGTACTATAGACAGCTAGATAGATATTCTGTTGACATAAACAGAATATAGATAGATAGATACTTTATTCATCACCAAGGGTAAATTCACATACTCACCCTGGAGATACCCAAACATTCAAAGCAACTGTTGACTTTAACTGAGTAAACTGTAAAAACCAACATCTCAGCCCACAGCATCACATCGCTGTGGCTATAATCACCAATGCTAGAATTTAAAAAAAAACACTGTGTGTGGCTGGGGCCTCTTTGTCGTAGACTTCGTTAGGTTTCAGAAGTCTATGAATTGTCAGTGGTTCCACCAAAGGTGATTTCCCCTGAACATAGTTTCATTTAGACAGAGCTTCAGCTTGAAGCTGTTTCACAAAAGGAAAGAAAAAGGAAAAAAATCTAAACAATAATTACAAAAGTGTGCAGCAGATCATCGTTTCTTGCTTTTTCATTAATTATCTCACAAGCCCAGACTCGTCTTTTATTTTCACGTAACATACAGTTTGAACCCACTGGTGGATCAGCTGCAACAATAAAAATCTACTGGATTGTTTCTCCTATCTAATAATGGAGTAACTGTTGTTTACAAGAGACGGGAACCGCTGAGAGCTGTAGCCTAAACAAATGCACTTGTATTGTTCTACTTTTACTTAAATAGACACGAGTCATTGACTATATTATGACTTTTTATTTAAACCATATCAAATGTGCAGCAAATGATTATAGAGACGTTATTTCTTTTACCACTGTCAAAACGTTGAACTGAACATAAATAATCTTCACAACAGAAGCAAAATAAAGAGCGAATAACACTATAAGTAAACTGCACTAGATTACAAAACGTAAGTCGTTATAGTGTTTTAATTATGCTGGTGTGATGCATGACGCTTGGAGCAGCTGTTGATGCTCATACTTTGCTGTAAACGCCCCCCCCCATCCCTCCCCCCACCTCTTCCTCTACAACCATCCTCTCCATATTAATATTATTATTAATTATTAATAATCACCCAGATTAATCTTTTGCTGTGTTCTCTCTCTTCTCCTCTTTGTGTTTGTCTCTCACTCCAGGTCAGAGAAGATGGTTTTGCTGCAGACCTGCGACTCATGAGGAGTAGTCAGTTCTTGTGACAGACTTTGCTGCTGTTGACACACACCTGACTAAAATCAATGAATAGTTTATCATTTTGTTCTGTTGTGTTTCGGCATTATATAAATCTAAAATTTGGAGCACAGCACAGCAATAATCAGGATTTGAAAGCCTGATTTCACCACTGCTCATGTGACCTTGGTTCTTCCAACTTCCCCCCTCCAGTGTGCTCACAAGGTGCTCGGTTATAAAGAGGCAGTGATGACATCCTGATACCTCAGTCTTATTACACAGCTTGACCTAAGGATAATCATCAGTCCCCTCAGCGGCACCTGTGGACCGAAACACTCCCAGAAAACAGACCCACGCCACTTGCCTCCAGGCAGTATGGGAGACGGGAGCTGGGTATGTCTGAGCCCAGCTGAGTTCGCCCAGCTGCAGCAGTACAGCGAGTGTAAGTACCCACGTGTCTGAATCCTGGAGTTCCAGATTTGTTTTTGTTCTCTTGAGTGTGTGTGTGTGTGTGTGTGTACTGTAGCTTAAAGGCTTTGTGTGCTCAACCAAATAACGCGGTATTCATGGTATAGTGTGCCGAAGGCTTTATGCAACTCACATTCAAAAGAGTGTATCTGTATATTTTAACACTCTGGAGAACACTCTCTCTCAGTTTACCCACATATTGGATTTAAAACAAAAAATAAGACAGGGAAGGATACAGAAAGACAAGAACATGTATTGATCTTTAGTGATAATCATAATACGTTGTACTATAGATTTAAATTCACACACGCAGTATAGTATCAGTATATTAGTGACATTTGTACAAAAGCTTTTTAAGTCACCAGGATTTCAGCCTAGCTGCTTGTTGTCACCTGACTTTTCTTCTTTTTTTTCTGTCTGGATCCCACTTATTATCCTGCAGGATGAGCCTTGTGGCCGTCTCTTTCCTCCCTCGCTGGCAATCGCATTTGTTAGTCAAAAGAGCATCTGCCTCGTTGTTGCTGGTGTCTGTCGTTGTGGGTGATAAATGTTAAATGCGCTTAGCTTCTGTTACATAAATCACTCTTTCACCACAACAAGTTATTGTGACAGATTCACCTAAGTAAATGGTGAAATGATCAATATTGATGTTGTATATGGCTGAATTCTATGTATGACTAAAGCCACGTTAAGTGGAAATATGAAGCTGCATGTCAGGGAAACTTACCTTATACTTAACTCCTTTTGGTTGCAGCCATCTTTGAGATGTAGGACCACATTTTTTGAGCCATGACCAAAGATATGACCATGTTTGGTTGATCTTTTTCCCACAATATCACAGTGCATACCTGACTAAAGACAAGACAAGATCTGCATCTGCTGCTGCAGTTATTAGAAAACTGTTATTGGGAATAAAAAACGATTAGAAATCAAAACAATTGTGATTTTAACAAAAATTAGCACAGGAAAAACTGCAGCTGGTTCAGTTTGTTAAGCATCAGCATCCAGGGTCAGTGGTTCAACTCCAGTGGTTCCTCCTGCCATATGTCAGAGTGTTCTTGGATAAGACGCTGAACACCGATGTTCTATACAATTAAACTAAACTAAAAGCACAGCAGTGTGGATTTTGCAAATATCTCCAAAAAACTCACCAACGCAGATCAGGTGAGTGTAAAGACACAGTCTTAAATTGTGAAACATAACCAATAAATTGTCCTTTTCTTGATCTTTGTCAAATAGGCGGCTTCTGTCTTTCACATCATTGTACATTTAGCTCCAGTTATTTTTGGATATCCCCTGTCGTTGATTTGTTCTTAGACAGAATGTGGCTTTGTACAGTTTATGAACTTGTGAAAGTATCGCAGTGTGAGGCTCAGCAGCCAACGGAGCCACCTACACACAGGCCACACAGCTGAAGGCTCTGCACAGAGGAGTGCACAAAAATAATCTCGACTAACCCTTACGCCATTACCTTTACTGTTGTTTTGTTGCTTTATTAGCCAGGCTGCACTAGCAAAGACCTATAATCGAAAACATGACGCAATGTGCACACTGGGAAGGCCCCTGCAGGCTGGGAAAGTCTCATTTCTACTGATGCTGACGAGTGGAGAGACAGGAAGGCTTTAGTATCACTAACCAATCAATCAAGGACTTAATGAAGGACACTGGCTGGTTTGTCTCCAGAGATAGGAGTAAAGTGAGGAGCAGCACTATTGGCCTGAAGGGTTAGTGTCATTAACAAGCCATAAAATAACAGACAATTAGTTGACTGATTGTTCACAAGCATTTACTTAATTCATCATAAAATATCAGGATATGGTTTCTGATGTGTTATTTGTGTTTTGGACTGTTGGTTGAAATGTCAACACTGGGCTCTGGGAGACTGGGAAATTTCAATTAATGGGTCAAAGATTGTCTATTAGAGCGACCATAACCCAGAAAAAAGCGACAACACGTATTTGGTGTTTTTCATCTGTAACTGAATTACAGCCTTACAGATGATCTGATCAGTTTATTGATGAATTTAATAATTTAACAATAAAGCACTCAGCATCTCCTCGTTTTGATCATTGAAGATGTGATGTCATCTCCATGCTTGCGCATGCGCACAAGAACAGAGACGTTAGGTCGCCGTTTTCTGCTGTTCAGGAGGAGGCGGGAAAACGAGGTAAGTTTTAACCCTTGATAACTAGAAAATGACATGGTCGTATTTAAAATATTACATAATGGTATATTTTCATCAACTTGACCAGCTAGTGCGTTTTTGACGATTTAAAATCCTCTGACTTTCATGTAACTTATGTTCGGTTCATCAAACGTTAGCTAGCTAGCAAGTTAGGCTTTTTTAAACGCTGTCATCCTTCTTGAAAATGTTATTTCTATGTGTGAGATCAAACAGCTTCTACTCAACCTGTTTAAATATTAAGTTTTATTGATAATGTTAATAGAGTTGGACGTTTTTCCTGCCGTTGTGTGTGTTTGTGTCTGTGTGTTCACAGGCAGGAAGTCTTTTACTTAAAACGTCTGTAATAATATTACTTCAGCCATTATATTTCTATTATTTTTAGCATATAAGGAAGACAGGTCTTTAGTCAGAGAGGAAGGAATGTCATTTTTTATTCTGTGTGAGTGGTGCACCATAGGCAGGAGATGGACTGTGAACTGTTGAACTGGCGACCGTTTCGGCGGGAATTTTAAACATGAGATGACGGAGGTGAACTGAATGTTGTGTAATGGCGGACATTGGAGCTTTAGAAAAAAAAAAAAACAGCAGTAATGTTTTTACCAAAACATGCCTAAATTGTCTTATTAAATCTTTTTAGCCATATGACAATTGTTGTAATTAAATAGTGCAAAGAATGTAATTACTGAATACATTTATTAGTCGTGAAAGTAATTTTCATAATGTTTTGTTTATTAGTTGTTTACAATAAGTTATTACAGCTTTGCTTTAGTATGTATAGATATATTTTTCAATATGAATGAAGTTGAGATGGTGCCTTCTTTATGGGTTTTTAATTGTCCTTGTCCTAATATACAAAGCCCTAATTGATCAGGCCCCAACATATCTTAAAGACCTCATAGAACCTTATTAACCCAGCAGAGCACTTCGCTCTCAGAGTGCTGGTTTACTTGTGGTTTCTAGATTTTCCAGATGTAAAACGGAAGGCAGAGCCTTTAGCTATCAAGCTCCTCTCCTATGGAACCAGCTCCCTCTTCAGGTTCGGAAAGCAGACACCCTCTCTACCTTTAGGAGTAGGCTAAAGACCTTCATTTTTCAGAAAGCTTATAGTTAGAGCTCACATACCAGTACTGCCACTAACTTTGTGTCTTCTCCTGTGGTTCTGCTTCTTCCTCTTTGTCCCCCTCTCTCTGTACCTCTCTGCAGGAATCCCTAGCTCGGAGCTGTATGATACCCAATGTGCAGCTGCTGGCCAACAACCTGCCTAGTGTTTTGTCGGCTGCTTCTTGTTGTTGTCTTTGATTTACCTGTTGTTCTTTCCTCTCTCCTCTGTCCACTCACCCCAACCGGTCGAGGCAGATGGCCGCCCACCATGAGCCTGGTTCTGTTGGAGGTTCCTTCCGTTAAAGGGAGTTTTTCCACATTATTCTTTATTTACCTATATTCTGTAGGGTCGTAAACCTTACAGTGTAAAGTGCCTCGAGATGACTTTGACATGTGTGTCTTTGTACTATTTTAGGTACAGTTAGGTATCACGACTCATGTTATTTCATTGCCTAAACAGGTGGTTGCAACTTGCTTTTGATCATGACTGTCACATCAAAAGCTTCATAAAAACTTAAATACACTCAAATGCAGAGAATGTTCTACATTTTTCATTTGTGTACTTTCAAACATAATTTTTCCTTTATTATTTATTTGTGTGACCATCTATTTACAAGGTCTATAGAATTTTGTTTGTTAAAAAATGTATCACAGTTTTTTTAGTTGTTTTTTTATGCAAACTTTGGGCAAAAAAATATTACATTGTTGATGTTACTGTTGTGTAAAGGTCAGTTATGGAGGCATAATAAATAATAAGTAATAAATAACTGAATGTAAATTTTTCTATAATCTTTTTTAGCTTTATGTTTTTATTTTAGAAATGGTAATTATGATGGTTAAATGAGTCCCTATGAAAACAAATGTGAGCTTTAAGAGGTACGGTTAACATTAAGTTTGCTATCGACAGCTAGAAATTAAACTTAATGTTAGCCAGGATGTCAGCCAGTTAAGGGCCGTCATTCCAAACCACATGTGGGCAGACAGTGGTGAGTCTGGGCCGTATTTGGCCCACGTCAACGTTGCTATTGTGCACCCAGCAAACAAGACTGTTTATCTCCCTCGTCCTGTTTGTCTCCTTGTGTCATGGAGGACAGACATGAGAGCACTGCAGGCAACCTGTAGTTGATTATGAGAGCTAACGTGATTGGTGCAATCAGGTCTTGTGTGCATGTGTGTGCCTGCATTAATGTGTGTGATATACAATGTACAAGCACTGTGCATGATGGTGGAAGGAAGTCTGGACAGAGGCTGTGTGTGTGTGTGTGTGTGTTCAGTGCAGTGACTGAATAGGGGATTATAATGTGAGAAAGACACTTTGTCCCCATTTCCTTTTAGCTAGCAGGATGAATCAGTTTCTTCCTGGCACAGATGAGTATGTATCAGGGAATTTGTTAATGATGCAGCATGTTTATTTAGTTTTGAGAAATGATTCTGTGACTAAGAGATATGATTATGAAAACAGTTTGAGGAAACATACTCGCTGTGTGCACACAACGCGATGGAACAGTGAGTCAGGTGTATCAAAGCAAATTTATTGCTGTTAAAACATTTTTTTCTCCCTTCGCTCCACAGACTCCACGAAGAAGCTGAAGGATGTGCTGGAGGAGTTTCACGGTGATGGAGTCCTTTCCAAATACAATCCAGAGCAGGTGTGTACACCATACTTCCCTTTGCCACCATTCCATCGACTTTCATCTTGTCTCGTCACATTGTGGTCGATGTTCTCTCGTTTTCATTCTCGCTCTCTGACACAGCTGCTGTTTGTGCGCACACGCGCACGCGGAGTGATGTTATTGGACATTCGCTAACTTCTGATTCATGCAGTGTAATATCAATATATCCTTAGTCATTTCCCCATTTTTAGATAACAGCTGCGGTGGAGACAGCATTGACTTCGGCGCCTGACGTCAGCAGATCAGCTCCCAGCTGTCCTGTAGATCTTAGCGTCTGCAGCAGTTGGTGTAGAAGTTTTTATACCTGACTTGAACCTGTCTCTCTAATGTCTTGGCTTTTTTTCCTATCTCATGTGTCTTCACGTTCCATCTCTAACATGTTATCCATCAGGTCCTTAAATAACCACCAATTTCACACATTTTCAGAGCTATTGAGTAGGTGTGATTGATTCAGGGAGTGTGGTGAGAGCAGATTTACAGTTGTCGAGCTAGTTTTCTAGTGTGAAGCATTTTTTTCAGCCAACTCACCTGGAACAATTTAAAACAGACGGATGTGTGTTGTTTTGACTGGTTTACTGACCAGCTTTTGCAGTGGTCTGTGTGGATCACAGTATTTCTGATCTTGAGTGAGTGGTGGACATTTTGAGGTCAAACTTCATCCGTATTCAAGCAATGTGGCATGGCATAAAATTAAGATTTTATTTTTTTCCAAAACAGTGCATCATGCTTCCCAAATAAGTTAACACAAAGTAAACTTACAATTTGATTATGCACTCTTCAGTCATTGCATGTCTGACTTCTTTTAACTTAAGGTCTGTGTTTTTACTATGTTAAAACCCTTATATAGTATCACAACTACATTGTACATGGGATAATAACATAGCTGTGGGTGATTGATAACTGCAATGAGCCCAGCCATTTGTGTGTTCATTTTTACTGTGTGGACTATTTATATCTCATCATGTCTTCCTTCCATCTCAGACATTTGTGGCGTGTTTGCATTACACTTTGCCTGTTATTCCTCCTTTTGTTCCTCTCTCTTCATTATCACCTTCGCCCTGCTGTAAGCTTCTCCTCAGTGTTTGCGATGACATGACGAACAGCCACAGCCGGACATTTGGCGCCACAGGAACGAGACTTCATGTTCACGTGGGCTTTTCTGAGACCACACTGTCACCTGGCGCCGCGATGACCACCGCGGTCCTGCTTTTGCCGTTCATCAATGTGCGTGCATGAGTGTGTACATGTAGCTCTAATGACTCATCGGTCCATTGTGCCAGTTGTAATGGAATCAACAATCTCTCTCTCTCTGCCTGCTCAGTGCTTTTATTCGGTGAACCTTTAGTCAAAGTGTGTTCAAACACTGGTGAAGGAGAACACACAGTTAGAAATGACTGACACTGTCAGCTGTCAGCAGTGTTGGGTCTCCTCCAATGAACAGATTAGCAAAAAATAAATTAAAATAAAAAACAGGAGCACCATCATTTTCAGTGATTGATGACTGACTGGGAGACGGAGGCTGTAGATTACACCCACAGGATTTCCCCTCACAGCAACTAAAGGCTCCATATCAATCAGGCATCACTTATTCATCACTGTGTCATTTAGCACTGCTCTGTTTTTTTGTTGCATAGTTGATGAGTTCACATAAAAAAACACCGCATTTTATTGGTTCACCATAAAGCAGATTGAAAGCACGTGTAAATCTGAGTTTCTCCCAGTGATGTGAGAGTTGTTAAAGTGCCAGAAAAACCATGAGGAAGAGCGTGTCGGAAAGGTCAGAACTGCTTGTTACATTGTAAAATTGATCGCAGCGTTCAAAGCAATAAAGTAAATGAAACAAAGACGAACAAAAAATAAGTACTGAAGGACAAGGCACATTTCTAGTGTGTGTTTCTTGTTGTACATGTATCTTATCGTAATATTTGTTATATAATTTGTAATTGTAATTTAATAGAAAACAGTAGAGAAGTCCACTTGGATTATAGAAACGCCAAACACACAGTTTTTTATTATCTGTTTCCTTTTAAAACACTTTGTCAAATCTAAAGCTAAAGATGAACCTTGAGCTTTGTTTAGCACACAAAGGATGCCAGGTTCTAATCCTCCTTTGTTGATGTCTGAGCACCAGCTCTTCTGCTAAGGTGATTGGAGCTTAACGTAAGTGGCGTAACTTGTACTTCAGACAGACACATCTACTCTGTCAATCTGGGATCCGAACAGGACAATAGTCTTTGCAGACTCACCTTTTAATGCCAAAGAAGGTCGATTGAATGCAACTGAAAAAAAAAAAAAGATTAAATGAGCCATGTAAATGTGTCATTGCTGCCCTTGGGAGATATTTAGAGCCTTGAATATGAGCTCGCTCACTGGGGAAATAATCGGCGTTTAGACTCTGGGGTAACATCTTTTCCAGAGGGACGTCTTTTCCACAAATGCATTCGGGTTTATTTAGGTTCACAGCTTTTTGAATTGTAAGTTTTCATTTGTAGAACGTTTGAATTGTGTGTGGGGGGGTGGGGGATATTTGTATGGACATGCAGTGCTACACAGTGCACAGAAAATTAAAGCCCTGTAGTTTATTTGGCCAAAGAAAAAGACAAGAGACTGACTGAATAATGGCTGCTGGCTTTGGCAGGTCTACAAGTGGGATTCTCATCACGATGTGTTCTTGTGTGATGGTTCACAGTCTACACAACTGTAGCACAGACAGATATTTACAGCAGTTTACACGTAAGAGAGAGAGTTCCACAGGGTTATGTTTAGGAAACGAAGGCACTTTGGTTAAGTTAGAGGAAGATTGTGGTTATGCTTATGCGTCCTAAAAAAACAGAGACAAGGTAGAAACGTCCTGCTGTGTGGGCAGCCATGCTAACCACTGCACCACGGTGGCCTTCTCTTTAATATAGGAGATATGAAGTCATATTGTTTCACCAAAACAGGCAAACGCTGTTGTACAACATTATCAAAAGTGCAAATTCCTAACCAGAGCTTAAACTCTCTTCGGTCACGGCAGTGAGTCAGTGTGCACCACACAACCACCGTCAGGCCAAGCAGGCAACTGAAATCCTGTATATCTGTGTCATGCAGCATCAGACTTATTGTGAGTAATTGTGTTGAATTTGAATTGAATCGTGTGCTTCAGACTGCCATCCAGATCAATCAACGCAACCAGGTCGCTTCCGGCTTGGCAGGCTGTGACTGAGTGTGCTGGGGGTTGGGGTTGGGGGTGTGGGGGGGGGGGGGGTTGGGTGCAGCAGTAAGACCCGGAGAGCAGAAATAACTAATGCTAAACTAACACCTCCGTTGATGATGTTACCTCACAAAAAGTTGCTAACTCCTTTTCTTCTTCTACCCACTCCTCCCTCACTCTTTCCTCCTTCCTCCCTTCCCGCGTCCTCCTCTCCTTCCTTCTCCACTGTTCCAACTGTTAAAACAGAAGCAGGACGTTCTCAACCAAGTAAGCCTCAGCCCGGCGGGCTCTGCATGCCGTGTGGTGTCTGTGTCGGCAGACTGCATGCACATTCTGTCCTCTAACATGACATAACCCTGCCTTATCTGCCGCAGATGCTCTGTCTCCCTTGCCTCAGGGGAAAAGGGCCAAAGTTCATGGGGTCATTGAGCTGAGTTCAGTGCTGCTATGCACCCACTGCATGGCTGTGTGTAGCTGAGGGAGGGGGTGGGTGGTTCGGGAGGTAAACTGAAGACGCTTACCTTTCTGCATTCAGTCATACAGTTCAGGGATCTTATAACATGTGTGATTTTCTCTACATGATTCTGCTTTTCTTGTAAGCGCTGCCTTTGATAATCTTGGAGAGAGATTTAGTTCTGCTTTCAGAGACGTTAACCTTTAAACCGTAACTGGAAAATCTGTTGAGAATGTTTTCGCATTAATGGCTTCAAACCATTTTCTCGTTAAGCTGATGCCAGATGAAGGCTGCAGACCTTCATTTCAGTGCAGATCCAACTTGTGTCATTGTTGTAGCAAATAAACTCCATCTGTCGTTGGTGTAAATTTAATTCAAAGGCCGAACCTCGAGAATTATTTTAATCTATTTGCTCTTTCTTTTTTCCATTCAGCCCATCGACTATGAGGGCTTCCACCTCTTCATGGCCACTTACCTGGAGAATGAAATCCCAGAAGAGCTGTGCCAGCACCTCTTCACCTCCTTCAAGAGCAAGACCGGAGGCTGCTCTCCCGACCAGTCTCGAGCTGGAACGAGCTTGCTGGGTACGCTTCTTGTGCTTGTGTAGTCGTCACTGTTCGTATCAGTCTTATTTCATGACATGTTGTAATCTCAGTGAAAGTTTCTGGTTACCTCACAGTTTCACGGCAGGTGTTCAAAGCTGTTTCATCCATGACTTCTATGAAATTATATGTTTGAAAGTAAAACTGCAGCTGAACTGATTAATTTATTCATTGTTTTTTACTTGTTGATTCAATTTTAAAAAATACATTTACACATAAATATGCATAAAATTAGAAATAAAATCTTCACTAAAATTACTTTCTGCTGGCTGGGTTGAGAAGTTGCTGTATCGCTAAAAACAAAATACATAGTTATTCATGGAGGCTCAGCTGGCATAAGTCACATCTTGTTCTGTAGTAGGTTAAGGACCTGCCAGCTTTTTATCTCAGTGTTTACAGTATGCATTGTGTATGGGACTGGAAACATTAATGCATCAATTGCTAATTATTGTGATGTAAACCTAATGTAAAAGACTGTTCAGATTAATCTCAATTAAAAAAACATAACAAATATACTCTGAAACTACATGAACTGCCACTTAAAAAAAATACACTGGCAGCCTTCACACTGACCAGAGCAGAAGCACATGCAAGGACAGACATCTTTGGGGCGTTGTGGGTCACCTCTTGCACCGTGCTCTGTGCAGTATGTAAACTGTTTCTGCTTCCATCCTTCACTGCGAGTGCTGCGTGGGCCCTGGCACTGGGCTCTGCCTGTCTGCTCTTTACTGCGGAGCAGCTGAGGAGACAGATGGCGTGTTGAATTAGAAATCTATTTCTGTGGTATAATGTTTGTAAAAGTAAGTGGCAACAAGTGTAGAGAGGTTCAATGTGAGGGACTGTCGCTTTGGGGAGCAGCATTGGCCCTGTATCATCCCCCTGACCCCCCTGTGCCGTCCTTCTAGCTCGTCTCTGCAGTAAATGATCTGAGAAAGTAACAGTAAAGTTCATATTTGCAGATGGCAACAAAAAAGCTACAGTCAGACCAGTCACTCCTTAATTAGCTCACAAGCTTTGAAGTCATGCATGTCAGAGTATGCTCACGATCCAGCATCCAGCATCTCTTTCAGAAGGTGGTTGTTTGCAAACTGACTCGTCCACAATTAAGACTACAGTAGAGCAGTGGGGGCAGTTTTAGGACTGCAACAATTATTTTCATTAGCAGTTGAGTTGAGAAAGATATGGTGTGCTGTATTCTCACTCAGCCATGTTAACCTATGCCCACACTGCATAAAACCAAAGGTCCACATGAAAGATCCTCATGAATGTCAGACAAGCACATATTCTGCTCTCCTGTGCTACTAATGGATGTCCTTTTCTCGTTGATCCTCCAGGTACAGTATTAGAATCAGTAATAGCAGAAATCAGGTACAGGTTGATACTGGGGAGTCTGCTACTGCTTCAGTGTTTTTAGGTTCCACTTCTCACAGGGAGCCTGCACTGCCACCTTGTGGTGATTCTGAATAACATGACCTGAATCAGTCTGAATGGGCCTGATAGTCATACTGATTCATTCCACTAGCACCTTCCAGTGATGTTTAATGTATGTGGTGGCATAGACCCAATTTTGCTGCTTTCTAATCTGACAAATCTCTGTGTCCTGCTTGTGCCTCTATGTCTCCCTCTGACAGGGCTTTTTTTCTGCTGGGCTCACCTAATGCATCTTGTTTCCCAGTGATCTTCTGTTCATGAAGTCTTCTACTCGTGAATCGGTCTAGTTTCTGTGTCTGATCTTATGATCTATGTCTTTAAGACTCTTACTTCACTGATGTCTACTTATTCTTGCTGCATCTGCTGCTTTCTCTTTTTTCCCCTCAAAACAATGAACAACACAGAAGCCTGTTCCATTGACGCAGGCATCTCTATTCAGACCGAAGTGGCCTGTGCCCCTATTACAGGTACCAGAGCAGCCGACTAGCTCATATCATCAGGGTGATGTCGTCTTAATGGGACGAGAGTCCTGCTGGCTTTAACCTCCTGCTGCCTTGGTGCTTGGTGTGCTCTTGTTGTGTTGATGTGAGGACTGTATTTTGCCTGTGGCTCAGTGGATGCCGGTGACTTGATACTTTGTGGATGGTATCTGTGTAAGGTTTTATCGCAGTGTTGTAATTGTATCTGCTTCCTTTCTCTCTGTGCCGAGTTTCTTTTTGTACCTGGACTGTTGTTGTGAGGTCTTACATTACTGTGCATCTAACATGCCCAACTGTTTCCGTAACGTCTCCGTTAATTTGCCTCCTTTTTCTCTCTTTCTCTTTTATTGTTTCCCCTCTGTGTCCGTGCCGACAGGGATGAATGGGAAGAGCATCCTGTCTGCGATGGCCCGACTCACACCAGAACACTCCAGTGTGATGAGCGCGGCAGGCTCTGGAGCCACCACCTCCCCATGTTCATCTCGCTCTTCCTCACAGCGTTCGGGGACCGGGGCCCACACACCTGGGGGGCCTCACCGATCACCGTGCACCCAGGCAAAAAGCTCAGAAGGCAGCAGCAGCAATGCCCTGACGCCCAGTGCTGGTCCTGCCAGGTGCTCAGTGTCTCCAAAACTGTCACCAGGTGAGGTTGGCTGCACTATGGTTGGTTTTACCCAACATGCTGAACATGAACTTATTTTTTTTGCTTAAAATTCTTGTTTCTTTTCCTTTTATTACTGACTGTTACTAAAGTGTCATTATTTTATTGCTCTTTTTTAAACATAACCTGATTTAGCCTTTAGCTGTTTAGTCGTAAAGTATGTTTCGGTTAAAAAAACAGAAGAATCTCTTCAATAATTATTATAACACTTTTTTCAAGCAGCACAAATGAAAAAAAAACCCATTATATTTTCTTGAAGTACATTTGATGCACTTAAAACACTTTTAAATGTAAAATGTGTATACTTTAGATTGTACTTGATATACTGAAAGCTGCATTGAAAGTATGGTTTAGTACAGTATCTTGTATTTATACTGTTGTACTATTTTATAGTATATTACACTTTTGAAATATTTCTTGTTTGGATATTATTGTTTTGTCTAAAGATCTTTAAAATGGTCTTAACTGATGTTCTGTATGTTGTGTATTGTGTACTTTTGTGTACTTTTGCTCACCAACATAGTACACAGGTGTTAAAATATACATGCATCTAAAGTATCACTTAGCAAATGCACATGGCTTAAATTCTGAGTTTGTTAGAAATATATCCTAAATATAAATAAAATAAAGTCATCGTGCCCCATGCAGGTGATTTAGAAAATAAATCTATAAGCTACAAGCTCCTGCTTGTTGGAAACGATGCTCAGTGTTTGTGAGGTAAAGTAAGGAATTAATCTATTTTAAAAACGTTTTCTAGAAGCAACCTGAAAGAAGCTAATCAAATATTTGTTCTGAGCGCCTTTGTGTAAAACGGCATTAGAGTATTCAGCACACAGCGCGTGTTTGTGTTGGACCCGTTCCATCTAGATGCCTCTAATCCACTTATGTTTTTTTCCCTGTCACATGATGTCATATTTATTCAGCCAGGACCGTCTAAACTTGTCAAGCCAACACTTACCTTCCTAATTGAATGGTGCTTCTGCTTTGTTCATTTCATTAATTTCACCAGAGGAGCCACAGTGAAGTAGAACGGGTGACGGGTGCTGTGAATAACTTTAAACACTTGTGCTGTACATCAACAGAGAGGAGCCACTGTGAGAAGCATTTGTCACTGCGGAGGAGCCCATCGCCTCAGAAAGCCTCCGCCGTGCCGTCACCCCAGGTGGTCTTTCTCAAGGACATCGTCTGCTACCTTTCCCTGCTGGAGAGAGGGACGCCAGAGGACAAGCTTGAGTGTGAGTGACAGGGATGTGAGTGGTTGGGGGGGGGGGGGGCGTAGTTTGAGGGTCAGCTCCTCTCAGAGGGCTACTGAGCTGCAGCCGCTGTCGTATTTGTGTGTTTGTGGCTTCAGTAGCGTGTCAGCTCAGGTTGACAGCAAGAGCAATAAGGCAGTTCCTTTCCATCTCTGGCTGCCTCCCCAGGGCCCTAAATACACGCACAGGGCAGGTCAGTGACACGTTTAAGCCCTGCTGTGCCCAATTGACTTCTTCAGTGTCTGAGGCTGTATTGACACACACTGACAAGACTAATCTCTCCTAACTGGTCCCCACGCAGCAGTACAGAAGTAGCATGCTCCACTTCTTTAACCCTGTGGTCATCTGCAGAGAGCGAATGTTGGAGAGATGCTAATTACCTGAGAGCGTCTGAGTCATCATTGGATCTCTGCTCTCTCGTTTCCCTCTAGTCATGTTCCGGCTGTACGACACAGACGGGAACGGGGTTCTAGACAGCTCGGTGAGTGGCGTGCGTCTCTCTGCTTTTTGTGTTCTGCTCTTTCTCCGCACTCTTTTCATCTTCCTCTCTGTCTTTGCCCTTTAAACCCAGCAGCTCCAGGAATAGTAACTTAAACACTCTGTGACAGCAGTTGTGTTTACATGACATCATTTGTAATGGTTATGTTCAGTTTTATATTAGCCATCTGCCCAAGTGATCACATACACAGAGAAATGACATATTGTACGGTAACAACAGACTTTTCACATTGTTTAAGCCTGGAGTGTTTGAGAGGTGATCATTTTATTACAAGCTCAAACTAGAGAAAAGACGTTTTTGTCTCCTACAGTAGTAGGTGTGTACATAAAAACATAAATATGATATATGGATCAATAAAGTGTTACCTTACCTTATGACTCTATCTTTTCAGGAGCTAGATCGCATCATCAATCAGATGGTGCATGTTGCAGAGTATCTGGAGTGGGATTCAACAGAACTGCGACCAGTGAGTCTGAAAGCTGTGTAAACACTAACTGAAAATCATTACTGCATAGTTCATGCTCACGGAGGAGTGAGGAATCGTATTGCTTTAGTTTGTTTGTTTTCACAAATCCTAGCATATTATTTAATATTCCACTAAGTGTATTTACTTTATTATTCAACAGGAGCAACTCACGGTGCATCTGTTGCACCAGATATAGCTAAAAGCTAATTTCGCTGTAGTCTCTGTAGAAATATCTGCAGTATGTTTGTTGTGTTGCATTTTCTACCTCATTTCCCAACTGTACACAGCAAAACACATTTTTTGCCGTAGGTGTCTTTAGTTTTATAAACTATGTGTAATAAAGTGTCCAAATCATCCGCTCTGTCACTTCAGATACTGAAGGAGATGATGGAAGAGATCGACTACGACCGAGATGGGACGGTCACACTGGAGGAGTGGATCAGAGGAGGCCTTACCACCATCCCTTTACTGGTCCTGCTGGGCATGGACACGGTACGGATCAGTGTGTATGTGTGTGTCTGTGTCGCAAAACGTGCAGTATGTATGATTTTTTAATTTTTTTTTACTGGTAATTCAGGCTTTTTTGTCTCTCGTGCAAGAAGTTTTTTTATTCTTGAGATCATTGATGTTTTGATCATTTTACAGGTGTTGATTATGCAGATGTCAGACTCCTCGTGAACAGGTGGTTTTTATCAGTCATTGAAGTCCAATCCTCGTAATGCGTAAATGTTGTTGCACGACGCCCATCGTAGCAGCACTGCTGGGAAATGAAAGTACCTGTCTTTTGTTGTCTCTACCTAGAATGTACAAGAAGACGGGCAGCATGTTTGGCGTATGAAGCACTTCAACAAGCCGGCTTACTGTAACTACTGCCACACCATGCTGCTCGGAGTTCGCAAGCAGGGCCTCTGCTGCTCCTGTGAGTATCTTTTTTTGTCCGTCTGCCTTTCTCTGTCTGTTCACATCACCTCGTTTCCCCTCTCTGTTTCTGTCACTGTCTCTTTGTCTCTCCCTTTGTCTTCAGCTGTGTTTCCCTTTTACTCGCCACATCAGACTCAAATTTATGTTGTTTGTTGTGCCTGAGTGCCTCCGAGTCAATGCTGTTTTTCAATTAAAGGTCCTCACAGTCATCATTAAAAAAACATTAACAGTGCCATTATGTGTAATTTCATTATTGATCGAATTCAGCCAGGGAGCAGCTCTCAAGGCTGTTGTCTCTGTCACTGGTGAATGCAAGAACTCACTTATTGTCTCAAACAAACTCTAATTTAACTTTCACATAACTTTTTATTAAATTTCCTGCCAGCTGTGTTTTTACTTGCAGTTACTTCCATCGAAAGAGGTCAAATAAGACGCTAAAGATCGAGTCATAAATGAGAAAAGATGAATATACGAATGAATAATTCCACACACTGATCTCTCTCGTTTTTTTCCAACAGTATGCAAGTACACAGTGCACGAGCGCTGTGTGTCCAAAGACATCGCTGCCTGCATCAGCACCTACGCCAAGTCACGTAGACACACCAACGTAAGTGCAAAACACAACACGTGAAAAATTCTTTAAAAAAAAATAATACTGGCAACGTGAACTGGTGCTGCAGCGAGGATCATGGGATGCTCTACGAGGTCGTGCGGGGTTTCTTATCAGTCTCTTATCTTTGTTTTATTATTATTCCACATTAATAAATGATTTCTCTCTGTTCAGGTTTTAATCACTGTACATTGTTGCCTGTGATTCAGTAGTGTTTCCTTTTACATGAGATGCATTAGTCACTGCAGAGTGACTAATGCAGGGACTAATAAGTCCCACAGTTATGTTTGCATTTCAAATGAATAACTGTCTAAGACACAGATGTTGTAACTCGTTATTCACCTTAATAAGCATGAAATACTAGAGCGCTCTTCTCCCTCTTGCTCTGCAGGCTATGCAGCATGTGTGGATGGAGGGTAACTCTCCCACCAAGTGCGACCGCTGCCACAGAGGCATCAAGTGTTACCAGGGATTAACGGGCCTGCACTGTGTCTGGTGTCAGATCAATGTGAGTCACAGCCTTATGTAAACGCTGATTAACTCTTAATCTGCAGTCACCGTATTTCAGACAGTAATGCTAAATGCTAAATGGTCTGCACACTGCTTTTACACTGCTCCTCATTCACCCATGTGCACACACTCACACACCTGCTACGCAGCTGACCTGACACACCAGGGGCAACCTGGGGTTCAGTGACGTTTAATCCAGATTAGTTTGACAAATTCTATGAAAAGGAAAAAGTCCAGTGAAGCACAAGTACCTCAGAATTGTACTTAAGTACAGTACTAGAGTAAATGTACTTAGTTACTTATTTCTGACTCTTGCTAACACACACTGCATTTACACTCAGCCGAACGACTTCAGCAATAACAGCCCTGCAGTAAATCTTTCCTCAAGAAGGTAGTTTTTATTCATGGATCCTTTTGAAGGCTGCAGTTTGTGTCGTGTTGTTTGAACTATTATACTACGACTTCTCTGCTATTTAAACCAAAGGAACTAAACTCAATCATAGAATCAGCTCTCTGAATGCTTCAGTTAGTGTGAGCTGTCATTAAAGTTCATCCTCATCTTTTGTCCCTCACATGCGTTTATTTTACCTGCATTGTTTTTTCAGCCCACTAGATGTCACCACTCATTTGCAGTTTGCTCAACAGTACATCCGGCTGTCAAAGCACTCAAACTCACCCAAGCACCTGTTCTTATCTCAGCTTTACCGATAACCTGCACAGACATACAGAACAATCACTTTTACATTGATGGTGTGTAGGCTGTCAAACATTCGGCATGTCCTCGAACAGCCTCAGCGTTTCTAAGGCTTCATACTGGTAAGATTCGATGCACTCAGCCTCGCAGATGGATTACACCCACACTTCTTATGTTTGTGTCTCTCCTCTGCTCTGCAGCTCCATAACAAGTGTGCATCTAATGTGAAGCCAGAGTGTGATGGAGGAGCCTTGAAGGACCACACTCTGTTGCCCTCGTACATCTGCCCTGTTGTCCTGGTGAGAAAGCTGTTCTCCTGCTGTTTGAGTACGAGGCTACGCAAACACATGCACTCAAAGTCCTCTGGCTGCAGGAGGTGTTTATAATATGGAAAAACACTATGCTTTTCAGAACGGTTCTAACTGGACGTGATAGTTATTGTTACTCATTAGAAGGTTATTGTTTCCTCTGTTGTAGCAGAGCTGTTGCTGTAGGTTTTTGCCAGTTAACAGCTCTGCACATGCATTAATTACCGCATCTTTACAACTGTCATCAGGCCTCGTTATGTTTATTACCAATTAATGAATTTGTATTTGCAACATAGCTCCTGCTGGATATGCAACCAGGTCATTTTAAACTCTGAAATGGTTTATTGGTGCCTTTAAAACTCCATGTGGAAGCATTCCAGGTATTTGGAGAGCTATAATGATTACAGTACATACCCCCCCACCCCCCCACCCCCACCCCCCAGAACACGCCGAGTGAGACCAGCAGGTTAAGTGGTAGATCACTTCCTTCATTCTTTCTTTTGTGACAGGATCGTCATTCTGTGGTGAAGCGCGGTGAGGGGGACTCGCCGCCCAGTACCAGTCCCAACGACACCAATCAGACCTTCAAATTCTCCCCGGGAGACGGACAGGCGCTGCAGGTCCGTCCTCCAGCACCCATCCGTCTTTTATGTTGTTGAAGTGACCAAACAAACATGGCTGAGTCTGTTTTTCATCTTTTGTCTTCAGATCAGCCCACTCCCAGGTACCCACCCACTGCTGGTCCTCGTCAATCCCAAGAGTGGAGGGAGGCAGGGGGAGCGGTAAGTTGCCATCACCCATCGTCCTGCTATAAACAGGTTAAGCTGCACTGAAGTAATTCATTAGAATAAATGACTTCACATTAACACTTTAAACCTTTAAAAAATAATTAGAACCTTTAACTTTTTGTTCTTTATTTTCCACAATTTAAGAGTTTTGTGGTATTATTTGCTGAATTCTGGTGCAAATAATCTAATAACCAATTAAAATTGACTGATAAAAACGAACCATTCACATGTCAATTCAAGCGTGTGAGAACTGAAGACAAAAGTAGAAAAGTGAATCGGTCACTTGCCTGCTCAGTACAGGCTCACATACAATATGTTTATGTTAATGTACAGATATACTGTGGTATGATTTCATGACCCCATTATTAGGAGTCTTTGGGTCCATTGAAAATCGCAGCCCGCGTTAAGATTCAGATTTCTGTCCCCTCTGAAGGCTGCAACTTGGAGATGAACGGCGCAGAACAAGCTGTAAATAAACGTCTTCATTGTTGCATCGCTCCCCACTTACCTCCCAACACAGACCAATCATACCCTGTTGCTCTGCCTCAGCCTGACACGTTACCACGGCAACACAATCTTTATTACCATTATAAAGGAAATTATTGTCTATTAATAGGCATCACAAGAACAAACAACATATTCTGAACAGGAAACCAGAGGCTATTGTGTTGCTATTTCTGTGTGTGTGACAGTTTTCCTTTCAGTTTCATAACATACTTGGTGATTATTATCAGACACTGTTTAAACTCCTGCTCCACATACCGATGTTATAAGTGTCAAAAGATGAATGATAATTGTTATTAATCAGTGATTCATTTACATCCATCAAGGCTATTGACGTGATCATATACATAAATCCAAATAGTTTGAAGATAAATCCCTCACACGGTTACAGGAAAGTGCAGCGTCAACGTGTTTCTCTTTCCTTCAAGGGTGCTGAGGAAGTTCAGGTACCTGCTGAACCCCAGGCAGGTGTACAGTTTGGAGCAAGGGGGCCCAATGGTTGGGTAAGTCTGCTGGATTCGTCTTTTAGTTAGCGTGAACAATTTCTGTCCCACGACGTTGTTTTTGTTACAGGCCTCTGCATTTAAAGAGCTGTTGGACAGGATTTCACTCAGGAGTTGAGAAATATGACGTGAAGTGATGAGAGATGTATCGTGTCTGGAGATCTTTTAGGTTAAGATACAGACGAGCATCAGCCCGATAGAAGGTCATTTTAAAATCTTCAGCTTATTGAATAAAGAATTAACATTCAGAACCCAAACTAAAGAAATGATTCATTTCATCATTTATTTAAAAAAATTAGTTGCAGGTATGCTGGTAATTTATTTTACCGTGACTTTAAGCTGCATGAGGAGTTTGTATTTCAGAGTAAAAAGACCATCATGAATATAAAGTGGAGATCCAGTTGGTTATTGTTCAGTCAGGGAGCTGTGCTGTCAGACCACCTATTTCCTTCATGTCAAACTAACCTGCTGTGGAGGGCAGTGAAGCGGAATGGGAACACCGCATTACTGCTGTACTGGACATTTGACCTCTTCACACACACACACACGCACACACACACACACTAGCTGAGCACTGCTTGTACTTTGAAACAAATGCTGTTGTGCGTCCTCTCCATTTATGGAAAGAAATGCCCGACACAGCACAAGAGGTGTAAATGCTTTACCTTAAAGGTGAAGCTCTCCTTCCACCAGCCCTCCACTCCCAGTGGTGTGACTCTCTCCACTCCCATGTCTGTTCCTGTCTCGCTCTCTCAGTCACGACAAGCAGAGCTGCTGCCCCCGAGAGACCATTGTAGAAAAAGCGTCCCAGTGACGCACTCAAGTCTTAGGGGACAATGCTGCACATGATACATGCAGCATCAAACACTTAGAGTATTACTGTGATGTGATATCAGCATTGTAGTGTGGGACTCTAGAGAAAACAGTAGAAAACACACTGTTTTCTACACTCTCGCTTTACGCAGAACGTTTTGCCACCATTGGGACAGAAATTATGTAATTATGAACAACAGCGCTCCTCTCATGCTCGTGGCCGTCACTTCAAGAGCATTTGGTTTATCATTGCAGTAAAACATGTCCTTGTCATATCTTCAATAAGGTGATGTAATACTGTTACTGCTGAGCAATGCACACAAACACACGGCGCTGAGAGAAAACTCTGTTGTCACGTCGAGGGTTAACCTGCTCTCAGCTGAACTCTACACAACTGTTACCATGGGCTCCCTAGCAACAGGCTCTGCAGGCTTCGATGTGAGAGGCAGCTTACACTCAGCAATTTGTTTAGGGAATGCAATTAGCTCGCTGTACTTTCAGCCATTAGCTCCACATTTTTTCAGCCCTTCCCTTTGCCTGTTTGTTTCCGCGCTGTTTCTGCTAAGCCGTTATACATAAAGCATAGCCGCAAACAGTCATAGGATTAGGTGGCTTAATTAAAAATGTAATCTGACACAGGATGCACGCCGTGTTGTGGAAATGTTGCCACAGTGAGCGCGATGTTGATGTAGTTTCGCTGCATGACCATTAGAGAGGGCTGTTTGCGTCATTGCTTCTGTGTCACCTGACCCAGGCCGGACAGAAAGGGAGGAAGGTATCCAGGAGTGTTGCACCGTGGTCTGACTGAAATACCCGTGACGGCCTCTGGAGTGTGTAAAGCTGACAGTGTGAAAGTGGAGCTTCGTAGACAGATGGTGGCGCTAGAGTGGCATTTTACTGTTAAAGCAGGGAAGCGTCTCTGTCTGTGCGACTCAAAATAATGTTCATCGTAATAAAAGAACACGTCTACCAGTCACTTCTCGTACCTGCAGAGTTTTTGAAGGACAATACAAATTTGTGGCAAAGACAAGTTTGGTAAATTTGGCTGTGGATACGTTAACGACACTTGTTGGTTTTGGTCTCTTTACAGGGTTTGTTTGTTATTAAGCATTTTTTTACGTAACAGTGAAATGGAAGATCGAGTTGATTCATCTGTAGTGTGTCATATTTCTATATGAAAGCTAGATTGGTGGCAGTGGTGAATTACGGAGGACTTCACCTCACTACTTAGCATCATTAGATTGGGAAAATAAAACCTCGGTCACATTCTTTGGAGATGTAGACGTAGAAGTTTGTGCTGACTGATATCTACACAGTGTTGTGACTCTATTAGCTAATATCATTTACAAACTAATTGACAACTGGGGTACTATATGTTGGGTGGGGTTAGATTGTATATAGACCTCCGATTGTTCAGAGCAAATAATCTTTTGTACCTTTAATACCACTCTGGCTTCATAACCTATATGCTTTTCATTATGACAGTGTAGAGACAGTGTTTTTTTGCAGTGTCTATGGGGCCTTTACGGTGGAGGACCAGGTGGTCGGTGTGAAAGGGGTCGGCGCCCTGTGTGCAGCTGTCTCCTGACAGAGAAAGATGAAAGCTTCTGTCGACACCTTTGTCCCAACACACATTAAAGGTCCCTTTGAAGGGCGCACACTCTGTGACGATGGCTTTTAGGGAAAGGAGTGGAGTGATCACAGCTGGAGAGGGCACACATTGATTAAACTCTCTGTCCAAACCATCATGAAATCCAGCCAGTGGATATATATCAACTATAAAAATACATTTTAGTGCCTTATGTGCATTATAAAGCATTTGTAAAACATTTGTTGTGACCTTTCTGTTCTCTTAGGCTCAACTTTTTCCATGATGTCCCTGATTTCCGGGTGCTTGCTTGTGGAGGTGATGGCACCGTGGGCTGGATCCTCGACTGTATAGGTACAACCATTTTTTTAAAAACTACACATTATTACAACTTGGATCTTTAACCTGCTGTTATCACAGTCCCACACAGTTCTTCTTTGCAATCAGGGCTGAGAAACACCATTTTGAATTTTCCTCTCCAAGTGGATAATGACAAAGTGGTTAAAACAATCTGGCTAAACCTTTTTAAAATGACGAAAATGTTCAATCTGTGTGATCACCTCATGCGTCTGCACCATCTGATTAATTTGTAATGATGTCAACTTGTTCCCAAAGCTGAACCATTAATAGAATGAGGACAGGTGTAGCTTCAGATTCTAGAAACAACTGCTGAAGCCTAAAGATAAAAGAATTAAGTTGTAGGAAAATCAGGATTTTACTTTAATTCACCCACTGAGCTAAAAACTGTATCAAGGACTGTTTGTCTTGCAGATAAGGCCAACTTTGCCAGGCACCCTCCAGTGGCTATCCTCCCTCTGGGCACAGGGAACGACCTGGCACGCTGTTTACGCTGGGGAGGAGGTGAGTCACTCCCTCACTCCCTCTGTGTGTGTGTGTGTGTGTGTGTTGTGTGATCTTTCACACTAAATCCATTCCTGCATACACATTTATGAAACTTAAACCTGCCATATAAGTCTGTGTAGATTCCACACTACAACATTGTTTACCAGCAAAAACATTCAGATTAACGAAACTGTTACGTCCACTTTCTTCTCTTTATAAATATAGAAAGCATGATGAACCTCTCCGTGTTTTCCACAATCATCCATGTGGAGCCAAGCGGTGGAAACAAGTTGACATATCATCACCTTTTAGGTTAAAATGATAAACTTGTTAGCAAACAGTTGTGTATTTACACTTCTAGCAGGTACAGATCAAGTTTATCAGTTTACAGTTAAACTGCGTCTGGCTACTGTTCGCTGTGGAGCAGCTACTGTGCAAGTATAGTTTAATGCTTTTGTTGCCTGCTGCCGCTGAAAGTATGCTATGAGAGTGTTGAGAGTGAACCAGAACAGTAAAGCTGGAGACCAGACAGCTAAATAATGAACTGAAACTAATTAATTTACTCGAGATTTCTTTCTTATGCTGCAGCCAGATGCCATAAATGCGAAGAAGATGGAAAAGTTTATATAGAATATTATGCTGTCACAGAGAGTAGAATAAGATGATTTATGCGACTTTAAAGCTACTTAAAGATAAATATGAAAGGATATCTTGATGTTAAGGGTCCGAAAAGAAAAGAATGACAGAAGGACTGTGCAACTCTGACTCACGAGGATGAAAAACATCCATTTACAGTATATCTGGTATTTCAGAGAAAATAAGTTAGTCAGTCAAGTTCAGTACAAGACAGAAGTGGCTTAAAATGGTTAGCTGGTTGACTTTAGCAATTTAAGCACTGTTCAGTGCTCAGGGTTCAGTGTGTGTGTGTGTGTGTGTGTGTGTGTCTGTCTGTGTGTGTCTGTGTGTGTGTTTGTGTGTGTGAATGTTCTGGGGAGAGGACAGTGGGAGCTCTTACATGTCAAATTAAAAACTGTTAATATGCAAAGCACTTTTGCTGTAAATCCTCTGCCAGCCATTGACTCGGTACAGTTCTTTGGCACAGTAATTAGAATGGCTGCTTATGACTGCTTGATTGTTGCTGCTTGGAGAACAAGCAGAGCACTTAACCAGGCTCATGAATGATATTTTGTCAATAAACCGACAAGTCTTGAGGGGCTTTGAGGGCTTTGTTGAATAGATCATCTTTCCCAGAAATAAACACTGAAGTCAGAGCTGCAGCCATTTAGCCTGAAGAATATTTACTTTGGAAGAATTGTGTTTGCAGGCCAGTCTTTACAGCCCTTTGTACACTGCCCATTCAAGGTGGGTTTACTGCACTGCCTCTCCATTGTGTATTAAAGGGAGCATACAGATGTGGGGGATCACTGTTGACCCTGTGTTTGAGCTGTCTCGAGATGTGGTGTCAAAGGTGGGGTGTTTTCATCCATACATCCTGTGTACATTGTGTTTGAGCGGAGTGGAGAAAAGTGGAGAAACAGAGAGATCTGAAAAACATCAGTATGATGCACAAGCAGTTGGAAAAGAGCAACAGAAGAAGGACTCAGAGTTACCAAGCAGACTCAGATTTAAATGGTATGAAGAAAACGAGGTAAGAGTCTGATGTAACCAGGAGCAGGAGCGGTCGTAGGTTTGAGGTGCGCCGACCTGAAGTCAGGAGACACCGTGAGTCCCACCCTCAGCTCGTGTCACGTTAAAAATGTTTTATGCATCCTGTTTGAAAATGTGAAAATGTTTGAGTGTTCTTCACCCTCAACGTTTTTTCCTCCTGGGTTATGAAAGGTGTACCAGAGAGGATTTTACTGGTACCAGTGCATCAAATTATATATAGAAACTCTTCTGTGACAGCAGAAGCAGCTAACACAACACTAGTGAGATGAAGTTTGTCTTTAATTTTAGCAATGAATTTTAAGGACTATTTACACAGAAAGTTAAATAGGCAAAGACGTCTTAAAGTAGGACCAGATTACACCAACATAGCAGGGTTTCTGTGTAAGTCATACTTACGCGAAGGCAAGCAGGCAAGTTCTAGCCACATTAGCTGCTAGCACGTTTGCCACTTTGGTCTGAAGTACTGGATGTCCGAACCACCGACTGGAAAAAAACAAAAAGAGAAAAATCTCCACAGTTATTGGCTGGACTGCTGTGACATTCATGCTCCACAGGTGGTCAGATGAGGCATCTTAAAATCTACCCTGAGCTCAGACATTCGTACTTTTCAGATCCAAATGCCTTTGATGATCCCTCGACTCAGGGTTCACATTTGTGATTTTGAGAAAAATGAGCAACAACTCAGCACAGACATGTTCCCTGCAGGACAAATTGAATCCCCTCACTTTTGCAGTCTATGACCAGGTCAGAATCAGGATTCCAACATATCATATACGTACACATCAAATATCTGCAAAACTAATGAGGCTACAGCATGACTGTAGACTCTCTGTCTTCTTATAGGGAATTCACATTAAAAATGAGAAGAGATGTGAGCAGCATGTAAGCCCCACGGAAACGTCTGATCCACACAGACTTCCACCTCTGTTCAGTGTCTCCGCTGTCAGAACCAGTTCTGGGAGCAGCACACGTGGTGCAAGAAATTCAGCGGATAAAAGTTTATAAAAATAGTGGACCGCATGAGGATTATAGGAGAAGAGAAGTTGTTTGTTTTTATTTGCTGAATAATTGATTTCATGAAGCCGGAAGCTTTTTCTAGTAAAAGCGAAGACTCACAGTGACACTGGGAGCTTTGATTGGTTATTACAGATAATAGATAAAAAACAGCAACAGCAGTAGGAGATTTGTGTGATTTAAACAACTGCCTGTGCATATTATTCATCGTTAGGTTTTCTAGAGGGAGAAACATGGCGTGTTCTGGTTAAACATTTCTATAACAGCTATTAAACCGTCCAAAAAAGGAAGTGAGGTTGTTTTGTTTGAGTTGATGACTCTGAGAACTGCTTCTACGGACGTCTTAAATCGCCATGTGCAGACTTGAGAACATTTAAGGGCAGTTTAATGTGTGATATATGTCTGTATGAGCCACAGTGTATGAGTTGCATGTGTTGTATGTGTGTGAGCGTGTGCAGGCAGTCATTCAGGATAAAATGTGGTGAGGGACCCAGTGGGACAGGGGGCAATAGATTTCATATTTTCCTTTTGAAATTGAAGCTTGTCAGAAAATGTATTTCTGCCAACACGTTCACGTTTCACACATGATCCTCCCATTGTGATGGGACTGATTAAAGCCTGCGACACCCTTGGAACACACTTCTGCTTCTGATTAAGATGCCTGGCTGCTAAAGCAGGTCGTCAGCTGCGGAGCCAAACCACATGCCTCCCCAGGGTACTGTCACGCCTGGGCTGTATTCTGGCTGGTGAGGAGAGCGGCCTCTGAAATGGCAGCCTAATCAGAGCCATTGTGTTTCGTATTTGAGTCTAAATAATGCACCAGTTAAATGTATTAGTTCATCTACACAAAAGCATCACTGCTTTGTTCAGGTTTAATTTCTACTTCAATCCATTTATTTAAAAAGAATAAATATATTGTTATATCTTCATTGTTCTTCTGAAGCAAAGTTTTAAACTTTAAAATATTCTGCAAAGCAAAATTGTAGGATATTATGTTCTGGAATAAATGTACTGCATAATAGCACATGATTGGCTACAGAGTTGGTCTGATCATCTGAGCCAGTCAACAGCAGAAGGTAATCTTGCCTGTTCGTGCACACTGCTGGTCAAAAGTAACTGGGCATACCTCAGATCTAACCAAATGTGATTTTTCAAGTTTTATTCCAAACCAGTGCACCCTAACCTGCTCTCACACCAGTCCCAGATCTTCTCTACAGGTTTTCTAAACGATTTAGAATCTTGAATGGAGCAATTATTTTCCTGTTCATCCACAAGAGCATCAGAGAGGTCCACCTCTGATGGGTGGCAACCCTGTCTCCTAAAAACTGACCTTAAGCAAGTGCTGTGATGCCTGAAACCAACCATAAAAAACTTTAATAAAGCTAGAGCCACATGCGTATCTGGATGTTGAACTGCAACATCAGATATTTTCGTGGAATTGAAAAACAGTGCAGCGAAAAGTTTTCTTAAACTTTTCTTAGTAAGTACAGAGTAGACACGGTTGTTTGCTCGGTCACACTGTGTATTCTCTCTTGCTCTCTGAATTTTCTTACCCATTGTACCTCCATCTCTGGCTTTTCTTGGCAGGTTACGAAGGTGGCAGCTTGCTGAAGTTTCTTCGGGACATTGAGCACAGCACAGAGGTGGTTCTGGACCGCTGGAATATAGACATTGTCCCTGATGACAAGGAGGAGAAGGGAGATCCTGTCCCCTACAGCATCGTCAACAACTACTTCTCTATTGGAGTGGTAAGGGAAAAAACAAAATGTATTTCCATCGTGTAACAATGTCATCAGTGGTCCAACAGGTGCTGGTCGAGTATTTTATTATTATACTTTTTTTATAGTTATTCGTGTAGAAACAGGTTAGAAACTGTGAAGACAAAGCTGAGCTAATAATGTGATCTCAGTAGTACATTCAAATATATTATTATTATTATTATTGAATGTATATTGGAACCAGTGACCTGTGTACAGTATAATTTAATATCCTACACCCCGCACACAATATCACATTAGATGTGGTTGATATTACGTGTATCAGGTAAGAGAACATTGCCTGATTGAAACGTAGTTGTTACAATAACACCGTGATGACAAAGATTATCTGGTCTATGTGGACATGAGCAATTAGTAGGTTCATCAGTGACTTCCTGCTCCCTCTTGGGCAGGTTTCTTGTTTTAATTGGAGGAAGGAAACATGCTGCCAGGTTCCAGTTGCTTAGCAACCTTTTTATCTTGTCCTGACGGAGACACTAATGTAAAGGCTCAGGGACAGAGGCGACAAACACGGCCTTGGTGAAGTTATCGTTTGCAAAGTGCGTGTGTCTCCTCTGTAAGTCGGCGGTGAGTTGCTCCAGTGTTTCTTCATTGCAGTATCGCAGACATAAAGAGGTTCACACACTGTACGCTTGTCACACAGTTTAACCAGCAACCTCTGCACCACAACCATTCATATTTATTTAAATGAATTCCACTGTCATCAGCCTGCGTCATTGCAGGCCTCCTATAAATAGCTTGCATCCTACTTTTTCTAATGAAGAGCTGCTCAGCTCAGGATATAAACAGCATCATACCTAATGTGTAATTAGCAGCACAGTGTACAGTGTATTTGAGCATAGTAATAGAAACCAGACTTGGTTTTCATTGGTAAGCTTCGTGTTTGGTGCCAAACTTTGAACTGAGTCATCACCATAACAGCTAAAGTAGGAGCCATCTGCTGTTTTTTCTACTCGATCATCTAAATAATATAAGCCGTCATCCTCATTACATATACAGTACGTACCGTACAACTATAAATAAACAAGTGTGAGGATGACATATGTGCACAGGTAGTCTGAAGGCCAGTTTTGGCAAGATCAGGATGAGGCACAGTGTTGTTACATAACCACTGATATCTGCATACTGCATGTGTCAGTGTAGACGCTCAACACAGCACAGTGGAAATACGCAGTTTATTTGACAGACTGATTTCTGTGCTAGTCATTATTATTATTATTGTTGTTGTTGTTATTATTATTAGGGCCCTTGAGGAAATTCTTGTGGACAGGCAGCTGCATTTTAGGGGCCAAGACGTCTGAGTTTTGTGGATGTTAAACCACCGACTCTGGGGTTCACAGTCGACTGTCCCAACAAATGATCTTACTTAGTAAAGTAGTAAAAAAAACTTTCGATTTTTGATGTCGACAGTTAATAATGTGAGTGATGGAACCTATGAATGAACAAAATCACATAATCACATTGCGGAATATTTCTGATAGGGTCGTAAAGGTTTGTCTGCTGTAATAACTCGGCCATTAGGAAGAGTGCAGCCGGACCTTTAGGAGTACGAGTGTACTCACAGTTTGCTGGGTTGTGAATTAGCAGAAGCTGCACCCAGCTAATGGAAATGGAAACTGTGCATGAGCTTCACTGAATTTATGACTTTCAAATTCATTCAGTGTGCATCCACCAGCCCCAAAATGAGATAAATTACAATATCCAGGCAGAGGTGTAGTGTTTTGAGGTCTTTGGACTCTCAACTCAACATACCTGTTCATCAATAAAAGTAAAAGAATAGTACTTTTTAAGACTTTAAAAGTAATTAGTTACCTTTTAAGAAACTTATGTGTTTTCCTTGAGCCCATAACTTACTGTAAGATATATTCTAATGTTATGTAAAATCTTTTGGCCTCAGTTACCAAAATACAACATGTCCTCAAGATTTAATCTCTGACCATGTTGTGCTCACGGATGAAAGAATAAATCCAATATTCTATGTTCTCTTTGTTGTAAATAAATCCTGTTAAAAGAATAAAGGCTACAGTTTACTGAGGTTCCTCCTCTGTGCTTTAGAGCTTCTCTGTTTCCAAACACTAAACTGAACACACACACACACACTCATTTGTTTTCAGCTGATCTCACAAACACCTTCCTGCACCTGCAAAAACTCACTGTTGCTCCAAATTCACATTAATCCGTGGCTGAAAATAGTCAATGGGATTTTTTTTAACATTTAAGATGTTAATTTGTGTAACATTGCGACTGTTTCTCTGGGGTTCTGACAACGCTCCAATGTGCCTCCAGGAGCCACAGTGACAGATGGCCGAGTATCTCTGTGCACACGACACCTGAGCAAACCAATCTCTGACTCACACCAATGATGTAGCCATTAGTAACCCTCAAATCTGGTTTACCAACCATACAGGGTTCGCGTTTCCTGCCATCCCATCACAGACCTTGCTACTCGGGGTTTGGTTGCTATGGAGACGGGAGGCTGGCAAGGCCAAATCTGAGAGCTTCTACAGTCATCTGTCCTTTATCGTGCTGACTTAATTGTGGATGACATGGTGTGGAGCATGTGGTTGGCACTCAGAGCTGTTTATCAGGAGGTATATTGTGAGAGTTCTCTTTCAATCTATTCATATGCTTTAGATCAGATTAGATCGGATAGACAGAAATACATTTTCTACACAGATTGTAAGTGCAAGAATGTATGTGTTTGGAAATAAACATACTTAAAGTTGTATGTAATGGAAAGTAGAAGAGGAGGATTTGGTAGGTACAGTCATTCAGCTTTTGGCAGGAGCAACTGGCTGCTTAAAGGTGCACTGAGCGGGGGGCTTAATGTGGGGGCTGGCAATATCAGCAGAAAGTAAGGTAATAAGAAAGTGTGTGAAGTCTCCTCCTCCTGTTTCAGTTTCACACGACTCCATCAGGTACCACACAGATATTTCCTGACTCGACTCAAAGTTGAATTACACATTTTAAAATAATGCAGAAAACCTTTTCATTCATAAATCATGTCGCCAGATTTACCATCTGTGTAGACACGCAGGCCGGCATTGGTATTCCTAAAGTGCCTTCACTTGACCTGCAGCCTGGAAAGAATCTTGTGAGAGGAATTTGAGAGAAGGAAATCGCACCATGTCAGCAGCCATTAAAGATGCCACCTCATGTTGCGTTGAGGAACATGATCCCTCTGCAGCTTCTGTCTCTGTGGATTTGTGCATAGGTGTAAATGTGTATGTATGTGCGTGCACTTGACTGTGTGGGTTTGTGTGTCCTGCAAGATGATTCCCAGTATTAATGGCCATTTCCTAATGCGTACCACCATCCTTGACTTTGCTTTTGCAGAGTATAGAGGTGTAGACTATCCTGTGCCTTCTCTGATGGACATATAAGTCGCTAGCTGCTACTTTCACCTGACAACAAGAAGTTGGAACTTAACAACTACATCCCTAGACACCACTGGAGTTCTCCTGAATCCCTGTGCAGAAAGTACCTAAGACATTATTTTGATAAACACCACGTTTCCTGTCCTCCATACGCCATGATCTCCATTCTCATGGTGCTAGCTGTTTGTCTTCAACAATACTAAAACAATGGTTGGTCATAATGTCAAGTTGCACTTTACATGCATGTCTGTTTAGACTCATCAGTTCATCCATGAGTCCCAGAGAACAGTATTGCAAAAAGTATTGGGACGCCCCTCCAAATCAGTGAATCCAAAGCAAGGTCCATAAGGACATGGGTGAGCGAGTTTGGTCTGGAGGAACCTGGCTGTCCTGCACAGAGACGGATACAGATGTAGCATCATCTAATAATCATGACTCATTATGTTATCCCATACATTTGTGTTAGTATATTACAATTTTCAAGAAGCTAAGCACACATATCCAGAAAGATGGTCCAAAATCTAATCATGTCATCTGTTCCAGACAGTAACATGATGACACAATTTACCATTTTAGCAGGACATAGCAATGTTAAGTTTTATTCTTCTATCTGAAAGTAACACTAGAAAATGAAGTCTATGAGCCAGTTTCTGAAATTCAAATACAAAGAGACAGAACACAGCGGGACGTCGGTTTCCTACACAGGAAGATGTTAACACAGATGAAAGCAGCAGCAAGAAATGCAGCAGTAGGGAGTTGAAAAGGGAGGGTTAGTTAAAAATTAATGTCTAGGAATACCTAGTTGACAGAAGAAGAGAATAGACTAGACTGGATAGACTGGCACTGAAAATGAACACACAGCTAAACAGAGCAGATTATGTAAATGCTGTGCTCAAAATTAAAGACCCCCCCAAAGCTACAGATTCAGTGGGACGTTAGAAACAGCTTCACTCTCAGATGCATGTCTGACATTTCTGGCTTCAGCAGCAGCGAGTTAAACGTGTTGGATAAAAGGGAGAAGAGAGGTTTTGTTCCTCTGTAACAAGCTGGAGCGCTGATGATTTGACGGATTTTAAACCTTATTTTGCTCTGAGAGCAAATTAACGACAGTCGTGAAGGAGAGTGACATTCGCCCCCCGCTTCTCACACCGAAAGCTGCGTTTCATCATTTAAAACCATTAGAGGGTGAAGGCTGCTTTATAAAATCCAACAATACACAAGCACTAAATCACAGGACATTTAGTTTAGTTTTCCTAAATTCCTAATTGTTAAAGAATTTAGCTCAACATTTGTTCATCATGCTGTTTGAATAGAAATAAAAGCTACAGAGTGAGATTGTTACAAATGTGCAGGTTTTTTTAATCTTCTTTTGTTCCTGTCGCACTGAAAACAGAAAACTGTTTCTGCAGACTGAGCTAATTTCGCAACAATAAAAACAGTGTTTTACTTTATTAAACCAGTTTTGTGCATATGATAATGTGAGATGCTGAATTTCTTTCAGTGATCTCTGAAGATGAAGAAGATATTTAATGTGTCTCTCTGTGTGTTTTACCTCGTGTTGCTGCAGCTTTTAGGTTAATTTGACATTTAGCATTTAGTCATTGAAAGTGATATTGATATGTTACTAGGCCTGATCTGCTAAGACTGTGTCTCAGACGTGGGTCAGATGTGTTAAACGGGCGTATTTCAGAGAAGGGGGCGTGCGCTGAAGGCAGCTGAAACCTTACAATAGTTGACAAGTGTTTTGCGCTTTTAAGTCACATCGGAGTTTTTCATTGTTTAAACTAAAAACAATTGTAAAGGTGTTACAGTTACTCTGTGATATTGCTGCCAGCATGTCATTCTTTATGGGAGTTTAAATGTACCGAGGCCCTGAGACCACGTTAAATTTAACAGGTCAGTGTCAGTGTTTGCTCAGAAAACAAGATAAGCCACACGGAGCAGTGTGTGTGTGTGTGTGTGTGTGTGTGTGTGTGTGTGTGTGTGTGTGTGTGTGTGTGTGTGCGAGCGAGAGATGGAGTAGCTCTGGCACAGGCTGAAGGTCAGGGGAAGTATCAGTGACAGGAAGTCAGCGTCTGCCAGGTTCAGACCAGGTTACCACGGTAATGAATGACCGTGCTGAGTGACACCTGGCTGGTCTTAAAGACGGGAGGAACGACGCTCGAAAACACACACACACGGTCAAACACGAGGACACATAAGAACATTCACACATGCCCAGACAGTCACTGCACCTCCTGAAAACCTGAAACCTTAAATATGCCCCCACAGCATTAAATGTTCATGAGTAAATAAGCAACATGAACGATTTTAAAATCACTCAGAACTGTGTTAGTTCATGTCATTTCAATCCTTTTAGAAGAAACTGGTATTGTTTCGCATCCACGTTTCTCCAGTGCTTTTTTGGCACATTGCTTCAATTCTTTGGTGCAGTATAAATGATGGCGCACGAGGTGTGAACAAAACAAAGAGCAACTCTTAACGCATACGGCTGGTGATTCTCTTTGTTATAGAAAATCACCAACTTTATCCATTGAAGACATTTCTCCATGGCACTTAACAGTGGTCAAAATAAATAAACTAAATTAATGTATTAATTAATAAACTATATTAGGATCACAGACCTTTTAGATTCTAATCAATAAATGTCCTGAATCAATCCCAGTTACCAGCAACAACGATGGCAAAAGTAAACTAAAGATTTATTCTAATGTTTTATAGTAGAAATATGCTCCAGATAAATATGTGTCTGTTATATGATTAAGTGAAGCAGCTCTCTCTGTGTCCTGCTGCTAACTCGAGCGTCCCCAGTATAGCTGTATCTTAGCAGTGGAGAGACTTGTGGCTGACTGTGACATTTCTCTTTGTCATTAAGTTAACCAACCCCTTACCAGAGGCCAGTGAAACACAATAGGGGTGAAGTAAAAACCTCTGGCGGGTGGGTTGTGGGTTCCACTGAGGTGACATTTTCCAGCCCATGTTTTTGTTGTTGTTTTTGTGTGTCTCTCTCTTTTTTCCCTTCCTCCTTTTCGCATGTTTTCCCATCCAATAACACCTCCTCTTGCCCCAAACACCATGTGAAAAACTTCAAATGGCAAGATCAAAACAACCTTCATCACGCAGGCAACTATAGGCGATGGCAAATGTCACGTATTGTTACTGCCACGTTTTTCATAAAAGTGAGGCTGGTCAGTGATCGCCCGCAGCAGGGACCTGCGAGCAGATTTTGCGACATGAAACAGCCCGTCATGTTTTGGAAAGCTTTGTGTCATCGACTGGCCCCGCTCCACATGCTGTGCTGGTTACTCTGCCCACAATGTACCAAATGCAGTAAAAACATAACTCCCTGATCCCTGTTTTGCTCACACATGGCAGAGGCTCCTCAGGCAGATAGTTAACAACTCTCGCTCCCTGAATTGTCCCATGTTTTGCTACTTGCACTGTTGTGATGAGTAACCTTGCCATGAGAATCACGTTTTTGGTTTTTTTTTTACTCCATAAGCAAAATTTGTCTTGTGTCTCGCAGGTTCGTTGCAGAGAAGCAGATCGTCTGCGATGCCTCCGTGCTCCCCAGGTGCCCGTATCAAATTTTCAGCAAGTTAAAGCAGCAGATGCATGTCTATTTTAAGACTTTATACTTGCTGATGCCATGAGATCTCAGCAAATCGCTGTAGTGTCTGGTTGTGGAGGTGCAGGAGGCCGGTGGCACCGGTGGGTGGTTTTTGAGGGTGACACGCGAGGACGTGTGTAACTGCACCTGTCCACCTGTCTTGTCACAACCTTCCTCTTTGCTTTCTGCACAGCGCTGAAACACCTGCACGGGAAGGCGGGGAGCCAGCCTGTCACCACACATGCTTTTCCCTGTCAGACTTGCAGAATGCGGCGCTTTGGTGTAAATATACACCTCTTCTATCAGCCCAAATCACAGAAAGAGAATAAAACAGCTACTTTCTGACTGAGATGCCCTAGATTTAGCATGAAATTAAAAAAGCATGGGTAACAGACACTTCCAACAACACTTGTTGGCTCTTAAACAGCAGCTTGCTCATTTGCCTGTTATATCCTACTGACAGCTTAACACCTAGCACGTAGCCAGGTTGGTAACTTTAACCTACTGTGTGACATTTAAAGATGTCGCAGTGCGTAATTTATATTTATTGATATTTATTTTAGGCTTGTACCACTTTCAGAAGTAGGTAACACTTGGTGGAAAAGTCCTGAGAAAAGGAAGCATTTCTACTGCTTTGTGAACTGAAGTCAAACTGAAGCGTAGCCACTGTGAAAGGTACAGCTTGAACCTCAGACCCTGATGGTTTTCTCTCGTAAAATTCTAAGACATTCAGTATCTCTTAAATTACAGGAGCACAGTCACCATTATGCTCTCCACTTATCTAAGTGGAGAAAATGACAAAATTGTACCTTTAGAGGATGGACCGCCGATATTCTGTGCGATGAGCAAAGTATTGTACTGACTGAATAGTAAAAATAGTAATTTGTCTTGTTTTCTATCAAATAATGTTAGTTCATCCAGGTTTGTGTAAAGTGCTTGTTTGAATTTGAAGACCTGTATTTGTCATATTGCTGCATATGGTATTAAACCATTAATTTGGTTACTGTGTAAGAATGACATTCAGTATGTAAGTGGTGCTTTATGTTCTCTGTATTTACCAGAAACCTTCCTCATAATTTCCCAAATATTAGCAGGTGATTAGCTGTAAATCAGGATATTTTATAACTGAGGAGAGTTTTAGATGCTACAGTTACTGCAGTGCCTTAAAAAAGTATTTATACCCCTTGAACTTTTGTACATTTTGCCACGTTACAACCACAAACTTAAATGTATTTTGTATGTATTGTCCACCCAGCTGTAAAAAAATGTTTCAGACAAACTGGATGTTGTACTGCAGGATCAGATATTATGTGTCTTGTCTCTGCGAAGCACTTAAGCAGGACCAGATGATGTTATTTTACAACGAATGGATGAGCCATATGGAGTCATATGTTAACATCACTACTGACTCCACCATCCGTGTGACGCTCTCCATCAAATGTCTCCTTCATACATGTAGAAATTACATTTAGGTTAGCTGTAAAGCTTCGTCTGACATGTGGTCGATTTAATCTCTGGACCTTATTAAACTTAATCCTATGTACAGTCCCTGTTTATCTGACACACAGATCATGTCCTTAGGCCAGAGTGGAGCAGAAGCAGCTCTGGTCAAGCTCAACGTGAGGCCAATCACATTCAGTTAAAGCTCAAGTGTCCAGAGCTTTGCTGTATGTTGTGCAGATGCTGCATGTCTACATGCTGTAAAACACTTTGCTCAATATTCGAGGTACTGTTGTGCTGCTGTTGCCTTTGTACTGTTACGAAAGCCTTCTCCTCACACTGGAGCCTTGGTGTGAGTGTTAGGGACATGTTTTTGACTTCCATAGGTTTATGAAATCCACTTCAGAGGTTACGACCTCTAATTATATTGTCGAGCATGTTTGTGAAAAATGACGGCAGGAGGAACATGTAATTAAATCCCTACATGCTGTGAGATTTAGAACATTGATAATGCTGTTGTGACAGCACGGTGCCGCTGCTGGTGTTTGTGTAGGTCTAGAAGTGAGGTTATGCTGAGGCCCCGCGTGTGACTGATTCGTTCACCTCTGCCCCTGAGGTCAAAGGTTAAACACATGGGGAGAGGAGGGCAGGGTCCAGTCTGAGTCCATCTCGGATCAACTTATGACCTTTCCTTCTGTGGTGGAAGACACGTTACTGTCTTAATGCTACTCAACAGTGTGTTGTGGTGGCGATATGATCAGGGTTATGTTCAGGGGAAACGCTTTTTTAAACGAATTAAGATGCATTAATTAAGATTTCCAGTTAACAGCCATGCAGTGTGTGGCAAAGAAGAGCAGAGAAGCATTAGAAGACGAAGAATGTATGTTTTTTTTTCCTAGGAAATGATTGAAGACAAGATGCTACATGACTTTCACGGTGGAATTATGATAATGGTTGGTGTCCGACCTCGACTTCCTCCAGTGCAGTGGTGTCTCAACAAGACACCAAACACTGAACCCTTAAATGTAACTGTAGCTTGGAGGATGTGGAGAGTATGAATTCTCTTTCAGACAGAGCAATTCACTGAGCATTACAGTTATGTTTTGGGGATAAAGCTGCTTGTTGTAAAAGTGAGCAATGAACTTTACTTTATCTTTCTTTGTCTGCTTTATAATCTGACCAGTAGTAAGTTATATGGATAATATGTAGAGGTTACTGATGCTCTGCTGGTAATGTTCTTTCGCCTCTGTTGCCTCCTACAGGATGCCTCCATCGCCCATCGATTTCACCTGATGCGGGAAAAGCACCCTGAGAAGTTCAACAGCAGGTCAGTCAATGGGATATTTTGAAAAAAGCTACCAGGAGTGATACACAGTGGCGCTGAGCCGTTGATAAGGTGCATAGTGGCATTTCACATGATGCTTTGTTAGTAACAAACATTGGCCACCTTTTTTTTTTCATTTGTCATAACCCCATTAGCTAACAAGCAACCTCATAACCATCTAGTGACCTTGCACTTTAATCTGGACACTCGTCATCAGTCAATAACTGGACAAAACCTGCCTGCTTAATGGCGTCAATATATTGGCAGCACCTCATTTACCTCGCAGGCTTCACCAGCAGGGGTGATGCACTGCTAGTCTAACAATGTTGAATATTTATTAAATGAAATAGTATTTACTGGACACTGAAAATCAGAAGACGAGTGTGAACCGACGTTCAGAATTTCAGCTCCTCTTTCAACTTTTTGGCAGATTCCAGACTGAATGACGTCTATGAACATTTCTGCTCATGGTTACGACCGTTTACTCTGCAGGTTTTCTTCACAGCTCTCACAACACTTCTGTCAGCTGTTGTTGTTTACCTGTGTGGGTTGCTCAGTACACCAGTGGTTTATTTCTTTTTCTGGACCATCCAAATTGTTGTATTGGCTACGGCCAATGTATGTTCAATGACTGGTGCTGTGGTTGGTTTTCCTTTTTTTATCAGATTCAAAATGGCTTGTTTCACGCTTTCTGGTCTTAATTTAGACTTTTTAACAACAAATGCAGTCTTCACAGACACGACCCAAGGCTACGGACACCAGCTTTGGTAGTTTGACTCCTGGTTACCCCCCAATTCCTGGCCACATATCAAAGTGTCCACTAGACACTGAACTCCAAACCTTTGCGCCTTAAAGTGGAAACGTGTTCACAAGAATTTCTCCAAGGGGAGAATATTTTTTTACATTAAAAAAAGGGTGGGGACCGTGGCTAAAATGCTGACTGTCCAAAAGAAATCACCCAACGGGATTAATAAAGCATCAATTAAAGCAACTAAAGCATCAAATAAAAGCTGGATTTCTGAACTACATACTGTACATATTTACTCTTTGGTATTAAACCCAAATGTTTTCAGTGTACAGCAAATACACTGAATTGGCCTGACCATTGAAGGGAACTGTAAGCATGCCTTGTGGACGTACGTTTGTGTAAGAATATAAGTAAAATACACGAATACAGGTGGAGATGGGCACACCAGCAGATGGGGCTAAATAATCCAGAGAACACAGACTGGGTGTCTCAAGGTAGAGCTGAACTAGCCCTCAGCTCCACTCAGCAATAACCAAAGGACCAAAGGAAAGTGAACTGAGGCCACTGCATGTGGTGCAGCTCAACTAAACCGTGACATGAGCGTATATGACGTCCAACTGGGCAGGAAACATGGCTTCTCAACTCTTTTTAGTCTAATGAGGAGTTAATTGTGTGGAAACAGTTATGTTATGCGGCAGAAGAGAATAAAGGCAGTTGGTGACGGTTGCGACATAAATGGAGGTTCACTCCATCCTAACAGCAGAGAAGGTGTCTTCAGATGGCACACCATGAGTACATAGACGTCTAATTAGTATTAGTATTGATTCTGTTAATATACATAACGCTGAGACAGAGAGAGGTCAGCAGCGATTTGTTAGCCCTTGATACACAAGTTCAGAAAGTAGAAACACCAATAATATACAAGCTTCATTTGTCAGTTAAATTAGACTTTCAGTTATATGTTTCAATGTATTAAGACTCTAGGAATCAGCAGCAAAAACTCAGCTGTTTCTTTCTTCTGGAGTCTGTCATGCTTTCACAACATCAAGTCTTGACTGTTGCATCTCTCTTTATGTGAGAGGCCATCTCTTGTTTGCCTGCAGCTAGTTTCTCCTGCACAGGCCTCTCCTCACTGGTTACCAGTTGAAAATAGTTGATTTTAAGTTTGTTTGTTTTTAAATCATTGCTGGCATCAGGTTTCATCTCTGATCTCCTCATCCCTTCTATTATTTGAGTAAGGATGGGGAAGACGTATGTGGCTTTTTAATTCTGCTAAGTCTGACTTTTTGTCCCAATAATGTTGATAGAGAAAACGTTGAACAATCACCAAAGTTACATCTGTTCATCCAGCGGATGGCTGGAGGTGTGTGTTGGCACTTTTTTCAGATGTTTTACTCAAATGCTGAAGCATGAACCTCACAGTGATGCTAAAATAACAGTAACTATTAAGTCCATGAGCTCCATCCTTCGGAGACCGTGAACGTTTGCACTGCATTTCATGACAAACCGGCTTTGTCGTCCTCAGTTTACCTCGATAAACCTTTCTGAAATATTTTTTAAGATTTATGTCTTCACAATTCCCACCCCCACTAGGTAATGAAGCTGATCAAAGGAGCCCAGAGAGATTGATCTAATGAGGTGGCAGAGGC
>JAUYWH010000013.1:2754265-2823092 GCA_034779795.1 Ctenopoma multispine
CGGACACGCCAAAAAAAAAAAAAAAAAAAAAAAAAAAGATTTATGTCTTCAGGTGGAATGACTGGGCTTAGGCTTAGTGCCACAAACAGTTTAGGGAATTACTAAAGCCTCAACGATTGCTGGTTTCTTGCAACAGGAAAGATCAAGCATATGGCCGGCCTTTTCTCTTAAAATATAAACATTAACCACCCTCAGCCCCAAAGCAGTATCATCCACAAATATCACAAGTTGTAGGGAAAACACTGTCTTTGATGTCGCCTTGCTTGCATTTTCAGCAGTGGCCACACTTTGACCTGCAGTATAGTATCTACGTACTGTGGCCCTGAGGCAAATACTGTAACTGCTGAGTATATTCATCGCTGGATGTGTTTGCTTGGCTTAGAATCCCCCCCACACCTCAGACACCGTTGCACCACTCAAGTGTCAAATCTTTGAATGACACCGACTCGCATGAGGAGGCAGGCTCCTGTGCAGCTCCGGGTGTTTAGCTGGTGTTAGACGGGGAAAAACAGAGATGACTCCTTTAATCTTTAAAATGAAATAATCAATGCTGATCCAGCCCATGTGTCCCGTATCTGTTAGCAGCATCACAGGCAGGAGGAAGAGATGGTGATTAAACATTAAAGAAAGATGCAGTACCTCTGTCCTCTGGGGGGCCCTCTCTTTGATCCATTAGACTAGGGCCAGGAGCAGGAGAGACCGTATTCAGCACACATTAAACACTTCTTTTCACCCGAGCGATCGCTCCATCGCCGTGTGATCAAACCATGGTCTCGATGTAACTGTAATCTCCAAATGGGACTGTTCACAAAACATGAACTGTATTGACACTCACCCTTTTACTATTTACAGTAAGCCAACACTGGAGGTTATTGTTCTTCTGTGGATTTTCTTCCTCAGCGCTTTCACGGAGCGACAGACAGCTGATGGACAGCTGCAACTGTTTTATTGTAGTCTGACTGATGTTTTGGCAGAGTGAACGTCCGTCCATTTTTTTTACTGTAGTTTGAATTGAAAGGAGTCAGTGTGGAGATGGAGCGGCTTCTTCTCTGCGGGTGAGCAGATGATAAATCACCTCTGACCCGGTAGGAGAGGCCCATAGCCACATGTAGCATTTAGCTCAGTACTTTATTGTTCTCCCTGCCACTCACAGTCCCACATGTGTGTTTCTCGCTCTCTCACACACTCAGCCACACACACATCCCCCGCATGTCTACTAGCACGCACCCCCCAACACACACCCCCTCTGTCACACTCCCATGCTGGGCCTATTGGGACAGAGGGGATGTGTGACTCCTGACACCTCAGCCGGCGGAGCTCCACAAGCTCCTAATGGTCACAGCAGGCAGACCTCCAGGAGCCCAAAGCCTAAGTGCTAATGACTTGTCACACCGGGGACAATGTGCTCTTTCTGTGTGCAAGTGTTTGTGTATCTGCCACGCAAGTGGGGGAGTTTCAGAAAGGAAGATTTGGATTTAGACACAGCTTCACTCTGCGTGAAAAAAGACACAGCCCTTCTCGTTCATTCAAAGACGAAGTCTTTGTTTACGCGGTGGGCAACGTGGGGAGGTGCACTCCAACACGACAGCATCTCATATGGTGAAAGATGTTGCATCTAGGTTTCAGTTGTCCTGCAGCGCAATGTAACATCAGCTTAGCTGGCCAGTGATTACATTTTTACATGTCACAACGAAATCTGACTTCTGCATTTACCCCATCCCCTGGGGGAGCAGTGGGCAGCCACAGGGGGCGCCCGGGGAGCTGAGTGTCTCGCTCAAGGATGGGGGATGGGCTGGGATTTGATCCTGCCACCTTTTTCATCCCATTGAGCTACCAGACACACACTACACTTAACTAACCTGCCTTGACCTTATTTCATTGACTCGGTTGTATATGAAACAACCCGAACCCCCCACCCCCACTGTTTTACATAGCAACATTCAGTTCAATTCAAAAAACTTTATTTGTCCCTGAGGAGTAATTTTTCTTTTTCTGATAGGTCCCAATATACAGAAAGATGCTGTTTCTGTACTAAAAAACGTACTTTTAGTTTAGCTCTCTTTTTGGTCTCAGTACGCCTTTCACCAGTGTTTGTGGGTATTTCCTTTCCCTCTGAAACAGCTTCCTGCTGCAGCTGAAAACAATGTGACCAGATTCTGATAGTTAAATTATATATTATACATAAATATTTGTGGTGTAATAGTCTTTCATTTAGTGACAGTCTTTGTCATTTTAGTGATAAATGAGATTACAAGGAACTGTCCTGAAGTTTGAAACCAAAGAATCTGCATTTGTTAGATATAATTAGTTCATTTCAGTTTGTCACTAACAGCATCAGATCACAAGCAAACAGAAATTACAGAATGGAAAAACAAATTTTTTTTTGTTTCAACTCTAAAAATTCCTTTGCGCGTCATCTCAGCTGTACATCGATCATAGCAGTAGCATGAGACTCAGAATCAATCCCCTCTGCTCTCTCCCTGCTCCAGTTTGCTCTTCTACTACACTTTACCCTGCTTTACGTTTCCCTCAGTATACTCACAGGTTTCCCAAATGACTTCTAATTTGCACTGACACGTGTCAAACTCATCGGTCACGAGTATTAGAAGTGGTGCAGTAACTTGTCCTCTGCTGAAGTTTTCTTATTATCATAAAAACACACATGTATACACACAAACAACGGTGCATGATTCATGCTGTATGATTCACACAAAAGCGACCTTGGTTACAGATATTTTTCCAGTACTGTGATTCACAAATGTATTGAATCTGAGAACAAATCTTTTACTTTATCTTTTACGGTAGTAGAGGCTAAAATGTATTTGTAAGTAAAACATGCCCTGATGCCCAGTGTTTGTTCATTTCATCTCCATTAGGTCTCTTAATAAGCTGCTTTGTGAGGCCTAATCTTATCACCTGATTGGATTAGCAGAGATCAGATGTCGCATTCTCGACCTCTGCGCTAAAACACCGCAGCCAGTGTTTATTTCCCTTCAGGTCTTCTGCTGATCGACTATGACAGTTTTCTTTACAGTCGGTGACTGTGACAGTTTCCTACCCAGTTCATTTATTTATTCCAAATAAACTAGTGTCACTGCTTCTAGAAAACTGAAAGCAACAGTTCCTGTACACGGTGAGATTTTCCCTGGAAAGATCAATGGTGCAAACAAAAACCGTAGCAGAACACACACAAAAGTTAAGAGATCATTTGTGCGAGCAGCTTGTTACGACCTTTGTTACCGATGTGCAATATCTGACAGTTGTGTGAGACAACATCAATATTTTTAGTAAATGCAGCACACTACATTCATATACTGTAGTGAGCAGCATTTATTTGTGGTTTCCTGCTGTTTTTGTCTTTATGAGAGCTGATCATCCACTGATCCCAACGCCTGGAACATGCTTCCTGCAGAGGATCAATGCGCGAGCATCTCTTCATACTCACTCGAGCCCCGCTTTCCCCTCTCGTTCGCATTGACACTTGTTGTGCAGGTCATTGTCTTTATTTTTGTCTATAAATAAATGCAGCTGCGTTTCACAGTAGCTGTGAGAGTGGAGGGCCTGAAAAGAGGCGGCAGGGTCATAAGGTCGCTGCTTATACTGGGGATTAAAGGAGATGCCTATCTGCAGGGAGGGGTAGAGAGGTTAGGGGCGAGAGTTGGCCTCATATACAGCTAGAGAGCTTTGCTGAAGCCCGTGAACAGTGTTTTCATGACAACATGGTTCCACTCTCTGTTGTCCGTTAGATGAAATGTGATGCCACCCGATCTTTGAATTCTCTCTTAAGATGCTGCAGCTACAAAGAGATACGGTATCTCAACGGTATTTAAATTTGAATAGAATAATGAGCCTCTTTCTTTGTCTGAGAGCCAGTTGTTAGTTACACTAAACCCATTATCAACTCCTTGAGTTGAGAGTTCGGCAGACCCAGCATTAAGAGGTGAGCTGGAGACTAAAACTGGGAGGAAAAATGCCGTAATTGGAAAACACTGCTCTTTTTAAGATTATTTAAGATCCCTTTTGTTCTAGTTTTGCATTAGCTTCTATGCAGAAATATGGGAATAATGGATGAGAGGCTTATGGAAGTAGTTAGTCTCCCTGTGTTCATAAGGGAGGGGAAAAAACATGAGTTAATTGCATTTTTTTTACAGGCTGTCTCAAGTGGAAGCAGCTTAATGAGGTTAGGCAGCTTGCCTCGTTAAGAATCGCAACCGTTCCTAATTGTGATCTCAAATATGCTCATAATCCGCTGATTTGACAGCGGCAGAGGTTTCTGGGGAGGTATTAAGGTGAAAGAAGGAGAACGAGGGACGGAAAGACAATTAGGGAGGAGAACATGAACAAGTAGAGCAGCTTAGTGCATTGTGCTTACCCTCAGTAAAATAAACAGCTATCAGAGACATTAACGCTGGATATGGAATGAAAAGAACAACAGAAACACTTCTAACCTTTGAAACAGTGGGACACTTTCTTTAGGTCATGTTCTGCTTAAATGTTCTGCGTCCTCTTCTTTTTCCCAGTGGCTCATAACCTCGCCCCTGTACGCCCACATTACACAGAGGTGTTGTGTCAATAGCTGTGTTGTCAGTATCAGCAGCATATCCACATGCCAGTGAACCTGCTGTCATATCGTGAAATTTGTGTCTTTTCTAGGGTAATGCAGGGTGAGCAATCAGTTATGCTGGTAGTCATGTTTATTCAGGGTTTTTTTTTCTGATGAGCACTGTCTTGTGTGCAAATGTGTAACTTTTAGAAAGAAATTGTGTTATATGTAAGTTAACTGACAGAGACGAAGGTTATGACCTTTCTCACAGAAGAAGAGAACAGATGTATGTGTTGATTTTTAGTATCAGCAGAGATAAAGAAAGACTGAACACCAGTTCATCTCTGTAGCTGATACCTGAGGACGAGACACGTCCGAGCTTGTGTTTTTTAAGTCTTTGTAACAGATCATAGTGCAGAGATGGTCATAGCCAGCAACTGTGCTCACATCACGACAGGAATCGAGCCACGATGGTGTCATCGTCCACTTTTTCACTCAAAATTAATGTTTTACACAAGTTTTGTGTGTGTAGTTACCACTTTGATACTTTACATATGCTGCCAAAACAAACTGTTTTACATGTCACCCAGACATCCCATCATCTTCAACTGGAGGTTTAGGTACTAATTATCACACGTTCAGAGGAAGTGATGAACAACATCAAATCACATACATCTGAACATACTGTATATTGAGTTGAACAGAAGCTCCTCTTGTGATGACAGGCACACTCACAAAAGTCAGATGAAAAAACAACCATATGAATTCTGATCTGACTGAAACTGGATCAGAGGCCTCATATGAGAAGGGTCCAGATCTGATTTGAAAAACTGATTTGGTTTGTTGACGCTTCTGGCAACAAAACATGGATTAGGGCCACTTCAGCTTGTAATGTGAACATAGCCTTCGTCTTGTTTTGTAGACATTAGACAGAAGTTAAAGATAATTTGGGATTTTTTATCATGTCCACACACCTGAGTGTGCGACAGGTGCATCGGGAAGAAAAGCCAACTGACAAAAACATGAACTAACTCTCTGACCTTCATCCGGTGTCGTATCAGGGACTTTTAATCCTACTCTGACGTGTAATGGGAACAGCTCTCTCTTTAGAGAATCCACTTGCCTTTGACAGGGTTCAACACTATGATTTTGTTCGTAGAAAGATTTAAATCGAAAGCTAAAAACTTACAGACACAAGTGGCCTGGTAGCTCAATGGGTTAAGCGTCAGACTGGGATGCAGAAGGTTGTAGGTTCAAATCCCAGCCTGACTCCTAGCCCATCCCCTACCAGGTGTGTCCCTGAGCCAGACACTCATCACTAGCTCCATGTAAGTCGCTTTGGATAAAAGCGTCTGCCAAGTAAAGTAAATCGCAGACCGTGAATGACTCTTCACCACTGTTGTAACATAATTTTCACAGTTACCTCCATGTCTCTTCACCCAGTGAACCGGTTGATTTCTCCCCCATTACTACATACATCATCAGTCTTCCATCACTTTGCAGTTGATGTTTACAGATCGCTCAAGCAGATATTTCACCTTGACTGTAAACTGTGTCATTCAGCCATTGTGCAGGACCAGAACTGCAACAAAAGACATGGAGATATAAACAAAACTGCATCTATCAGGTCACCTCTGACAAATGCATCTGCAGGGCAGAAGTGAACCATTGCTCAGTCGGACCTGTGGGTTTCTTTCAGTGTTGTGAATCACAATAATATTTACCCTGATCTTACAGACTCCACTAGCAATGTTTCACCCGGTGTCCCCTCCACAGGCAATGTTGATATTTCAACCCTTGGCATAAGGGCAATGAGCCGAAAACCTCTGCATCACTTTGATGAGTGAACAGACAACAACAGAGGGCCTGTTTGAGTGACAGCGAGGTTAACGATCTCTGGTTCGTTATCCAGCCACCAAATGCTGCCAGTGCTGCCGTCCCCACTTTGAGGCTTAGGGGTGCGTCGGTGGCGTTTCGGCCTCCCTGCTTAGCTGGCCGCTGGCTGTCGTGAGCTGTCAGTTTTACGAGATGACTCAAGGCGCCGGACAGCTTCAATATGTGCCCACTGCACCCGAAACAAATCACACCACAGGCTCACAACACTGCACTGATGTGAAGGTTTTCTACTGCTTTACTCAAACACATCTCTGTTTCCTGTGTTTCCTCTCTCTCATCCTCCTCAGAATGAAGAACAAGCTCTGGTACTTTGAGTTTGGCACCACTGAGACCATATCTGCTACCTGCAAGAAACTTAACGAATGCATAGAAGTGGAGGTGAGTCACAGTCTTATCAAAACAGATGTCGCCGAAGCAGGATGGAGGAGTGGTGGCAGAAAGTGACAGAAGGCAGAACATATCTTTAAATACTCGAGATAGACCGTATTTGATATAGAAAAGAAAATACCACACGTTTGCGTTCCGTCTCTTCAGTGACAGCCTTTTAAGTGCTCTCATTCTCTTACGTCTTTCTAAGAAGTGTTGCAGAAATTTACAACAAAGTAGTTTTGCCATATTAATGAGGCGGGCTATTCATAGCACATCATCATCATCAGATTAATGCTCCGTAAAGTCACTGATTGCCTCATTCTGTCATAAACCGCTGCATAATGTGTCACCTGGGTGCTGAAAGCACAGCAAGATTCCAAGACACGAAAACACATCAGAAATGCACCTTTTCAGAAACCAAATGCAAAGCAAGCTGTGTGCCGTCCTACAGGCTTCAGCCCATACGCCCTTCATACCTTCAGTTAACCAACAGATAAACGTGTGTTTTATTCATTTGATCAAGAGCAGACCAGAGGTTTATGTTAATCAGAAAGACTTCTTTTAGAAAAGATCATGTTGATGTCGTCATCATTCAAATTAAACGTAACAAACAGTCAAATATATAAGAGACAAAAATGGAGACAGTAGTGTTTTTGTGGGTTGTTTAATGTTCAAAAAACAACCTTCACGTTCTCTAAAGTTGCCTTGGTATGTATATTCATCAGTAATTCCTTATCTGAACCCTGTCTACATGTCAGTGTTGTCTATTCTAAGCTGCCTGCACACGTTACAGACCCGTCCTCCTGTTCTGAAGCAGACTTTGACATCCTCATTAAATCTCAAGGACTTAAGAGCTTAATCTTCTTGACGCTGTGCAGTTTTGTTAAAAGAATGTTTGAATGTCGTTGCATTTGCTCCAGACGTTGGTGATGATACGACCCTTTAGAAAGTTAGAAAGCTTCTGGTTGAATTCTTTCTGAGAGTCAGAAAAAACAGTCCACACTGGGAGACGCTGACGTTTTCACTGCTCAGAGAGGTGTGATTTCCACGTAAAATGACCTCGTGTCTAATAAGAACCTGAGGCGCAACTGTGTAGGCAGATAGCAGATCGTAAGGACGGTCAGGTGACTTGCTCAGGCAGGAAATATTTGGGGGCCGCCTAGTCAGAGGTGCTATACTGCAGGATTTAGAAAAAAAACTGCAGACACACAGAAGGGGACTGCCGAGTGGGTGAGATAAGGAGAGAGTACAGGTGTCGTCATGAAAGCTGTGAAGCAGCTTGCATCACTACCACCTTAAATCTCCTGAAAATATATTTTCTCAATCAGCTTCTTACTATGAGCACTGAAGTCCTTTGTGCTATTTTCTGCCCGAGTTACAGAAGATTTGTTTATCAGAGATATTTATATGTTGAACTCTCCACACTGGTTTAGATGTGGGCGGTTGGAAACAGGTGATGTAACGTTCCACTATTACTACTATAACGCACCACATTGAGTAACTGAACTTTCAATATGAAAGTGGGAAAAAAAACACACTGTATGCTCTGCAGTCGACTTAAAATTACACAATATACCACGATACATATATGTCTCCTAAAAGTTGCATTTCTATCCAACTAAACTTCCATGTGAAACTTACACATACAGCACTTGGTTAAGGTTAGGAAAAGATGTGTAGGCCGGCCTAATAGAGAAAAAACGACCTGTGTTGTTGTAATGTTTGTTTAACTGTTAACAAAATCTTTCTCTAACTAACCGCTTTTCTTGCCTAAACCCAACCACACAGGAGTGGAACTCAGGTCCAGCCACTTCCTAGCGACTTGCTGTCCATTAATAAATGTAACGCTTCATTTATTCAAAAGATTAGTTGCAGTGGAAAACAATCATAATCATTAACTTAAATTATGAATTATTGAGTCATGGATATCTAATCTTATCAAGTACAACAAAGGACTAAGGGAGCAAAAGGCAGCAGCGCTACTCCCTTTGCTTTCTGTTGACTGAGTAGTAACACAGACAGTAAGAATAATTAGATTTAGTTGTTTCTAATTAAAGGAGGTTGTTGTTTCAGGGAAAGTGCAGAACTGAGTGAGAACTGAACTGTGTGAAGAAGAGGTCTTTTTAAACACCTGGTGACAGACCAGTTACTGTATTTTAGTCCGTTTAAATAAGAAGTCTTGCACGTCACTGATGCACAGTACTCAGCATGTGTATTCTGCGTTGCTGTATACTCACTGACAGAATATTGGCAGCCATTTACACCTTTTAATAATTACATTTAAATAAAGTTTAACTAGTGGCAGAACCTACTAGCATGAACTGAAGAACTTGTAATCATTACCAAGTGTAGTGGACACTGGTTTGTGTCAGCATACACAACACAACAGTCATATATTAAACTCTTAGTGTGTCTACAAGTGTCAAACACATTTCAGACAGATACAGCGCTAATATTTCTGTAAATACTGCAGTGAAAACTGAACTTATAACCAAACCTCCTTTGCTGCGATTAGCTTGTAAAATTAGAACAGAAAAGTGTTTGTCGTGCGTGTTTTCGTGAACACGCGTGCACATTTTTTCACTTTCTTCGTGACCTGATGGTTTCTCTGTGGCTCGCTTGTGTGCTGTGTTTGCGCACACGGTAAAGTCCAGCATTCCTGCGGCGGCTTTGACTTACCACTAATCAGCCGTGCATGCTGAGTCACAGCAACGTCTCGTTGACTCTCTGTGGTGTGTTTGAATTATTACTTGAATCTAAATTACACAATGTAATTTAGTGAAAGGCAACAATGGCCATATATATATGTTTATTTCTACGTTAATTTATTACAGTATATATGCTGTAGACTCACTGTATTTTATTGCTGCTTGTTCTGCTGCTTCACTGCACACTTGGCTTCAATACAAGTAATGCATCAGGAGAAAACAAGTCTTGTGGTGCACAAAGTGGGTGGATAGATATCCTACTCTTTGATACAGCAGCTCATTCACTGCAGCTTGTCCTCTAAGAAGCTTTTTCAGACCCACTGTGTCAACTTGCATCAGCATAACGTGATTCTTTGTTAACTTTCCTGAAACCTGTTTCAGTGAAACAAAGTTATATAGAAGAGTTTTGTCTATTCATTCGTGTAGGTGCTGCATGTGCGATTGTTAAGGTATGGTGAGAAATGTCCTACACAGCAGAACTAATTCTATTTGATACTTTTTCATTAGTATATGTATCTGCACACTCATATGTTCCTGTCTGTCAGCATAAGTCTTCTTCATATGTCTTCTCTTTATATTTTTTCCCGTCAGTGTGATGGGATCATCCTGGACCTCAGCAACACCTCCTTAGAGGGCATTGCTGTGCTTAACATTCCCAGCATGCACGGCGGCTCCAACCTGTGGGGCGAGATGAAGAAGAGGAGGAACTACAACCGCATGAGCAAGAAGGTTCCTGACAGGATGCCAGCCAGCACCGTCACAGACGCTAAAGAGCTCAAGTTTTGTGTGCAAGGTGAGTTAAGGGAGATGAATGAAGACACACGGAGAATCCTATGTGTTCCTGTTTTCCAAATAACAAAGTTAGAAAAGTAACTTTTATCTTTCTATGTGAAGTATGTGCACCAAGCAGGGCTGGTGCAGAATGGCACCACAACCTGGAAACGTTTAGCTTATGTAGTAGTCAAGCAGTTTTTAGTGACTTGGTGCCGTGTTTGGGTCTCCAGTAGACCAGCTCTCACATTACATCCATGAACAAAACCTGTAGAAAAGCAGTCCTCTGTTCCGCACAAGACAATTTATACCCATGTTTCCCTCACTCGTTCCCTCACTGGATTCAGTCCTGCGTATGACCAGTGGGGGAGTCAGATGAACTCAACAACAGATGACATGATTACGCTCTTGTGTGCTCCCTCGTGGCTAAACCTTTAATTCCTCAAGACATACACAAGGAACACTGTTGTTACCTGCACACAGGCAAACAGCAACAGGTATATCCTTACCCTAAGGCCTCCTACTTAACCTTTATGGGTGGTTTAAGGTGGTTAATTGTTGTCATTGCAAAATCTGGCTAATGGCCCCTTTCCCTGAACTTTCTGAGGAGCTCCAAATGTTTGTTTGGTTTGCTAACCTCTGCTAACTGTGCGTTTCTGCTTTTGCCACAACAATCGCGATGTAAACGTGTTGCTGTTTTGCAGTGTAGCAGAAGTGGAGGTTGAGCTGACATCGTGCTGCACAGAGAAACTGACCCCATTCAAAAGAAGGGGGGGCCGTGTTTTTACAGCCTGGATGTGGCCTAAGAGGGATGTTCCCTGTCAGATAGTTATATTCAGACAATAGTATAAGTAGAAGCATCAGTTCGATTTAACATTGACCCCAGGAAGAACAGCATTGGGTATTACATCTAAAATGTGAAGCTATTGTCGAGTCTGTCCCATAGAAAATAACCTTAGATACACTCAGGATCACAGTGTTCAGAGGACTACAGTAGAGAAACATCTAGAGTCTCAGTCAGAGGGAACATGTAAGGAAATGAATGTTTTAGAGAGGATCTCCGTCTGTCCGATGCACTCAGCTAACAACATATTTTAATGGGAAGCTACTTATTTATCATGATTCATTGTTGGAAGTAATATTATTTATTTCTTTACAGTGACAATTACTAGCTTTGGTTTCTAATAGGCACTTGATTTTTAGAGATCATGCAGCTTACTGAGACGACACAGGAGAAGCAACTCGACAGTTTCTTAATGTTATAAACAAATTCATTTGTTTTAAAAAGAAAAGGCTCAGCTTGAGGCGTCCCAGTGACAGTTCAGGCACATGTCTCTGGTCTCCTCTTTCCTGTCTGTATTTATACCGTCACTTTTAGCAAGCGATGAATGCCAAAAACTGTGAAGCAAATATTTTAACAAGAAAATCTATTTGTGAACTGTTCATTTCCTTTAGACTGGACTGTTTTTCTGCCTGTGCAGCTGTCACGGCTCAATTTTATTGTATTGTCTATGTAAACCAGATTAATTCTGTTGAACACAATGGTGTCAGCAGGTAAACAGAGAAGTGTAGTTGAGTGAACACTTTTTATGCTACTATTATAATGTATATAAGTGTTTATATACAGATTTATTCAGCCACTAGACCCTTCAACACAAAGCGGCGTATTAGACAGCAGGAGTAGTCAGTTCTTGAAGTTGGCCACATTGTGATCGTTAAACTAAAACTGGTCCAAGAAAGAACAACGAGTGAACTCACTCCCCGAGGAGAGTGAGGGGTAGCTCGTCTGATCTGATCCCACAGAAGAAAAAAGGAAAAGAAGGATTTCTGGAGAGTTTCAACCACAGTGCCGTTCAGTGCTGGGAACTCAGTAAGCACTTCGTTGGACATTTAGTCGAAAGAATGCACGATTTTTAGTTCAATTTCATTTTTACTTCCTGCCAAAGAATATACTGTAAGTTGGTCTTTTTATACTAGCAGATGTCTGAGGGTAGATAACAACTTAAAAGAAGCGAGTTTCAGTTTCTCTTTAGTTTTATTTTAGAAGCCAACTCTTCCTCTCTGTCTACCACTGTCCTGCTGGGTGCAGGTTCGTGTGACTTACAAGGTTTTAAGTACATAATCTGCATAACTTGGTGGAAGTGGAAATATGATGCGTATGATGCACCAACCATAAAGAACGTGATATCCAAAACAGCCAGTTACCTCCCAGTCTACGCATTTCATGATGTGACTGGACAGGAATAGTTACTTTCCACAAACGTTCCCAAGAGTGAACATCCCACTCTATGTCCTCACTAAGGTGTTCTTGATTCATCCAACTTCTGTCTGTTTCACTTCACTTTATCCCTCCATCTCCGCTCTCTGAACGAAGTCTTGTTTCCATGGAGATTTCAGGGCCATACCAAGGCAGCGACTAGAGGAGAGAACGACCAAAAGACAGGAGAAAAAGAGGACACAGGAGGAGGAAAAGCGTGTAATGTATGAGCTCACCGCTGATGGATTCTAGCTCCTATACATATTCAGTTATAAATAAAGACTTTGGCACCACAGCTGTTCAGACCGAGTCCAGTCCCGTTTGGGTCGGTTGGTTTTGCCAGTTTGTACATAGAATCATACAGTGCGTGTCCTCTTACGTGGAAATCCTTCACAGTCATCGACTCCATTCATGCTGTAAATCTTCAGCTTGTTTTTAACTCTCGACCTGAATCCAAGACGTAATTCCAACGTAGCCTCTTAAAGAAGAGAAAACCAACAAACTGTCCTCACTTAAAGGGATTTGTCTTATCTCATTACGCTGGGAAAAAGCTTGTAATACAGTCTAACTACCCTGTGCTGCAGTAAGTAATGCTTCAGCTCTGAGGTAATTTGAATATATTTATTACTGGTTAAAAAATGTATTAAATTCATAATAATACATATATACATATATATTCAACTCTTAAGCTCAAAATTCTACTTAATGTTTCCAAAACACGGATGATCTACACTCTAATTGGTCCCTGAATGCCTCACCTACAAGAGTTTCTGAAAGACACCAGTCACACAAATGTTGGACCAGGCATTGTTTGATTGGCAGGTCTCTTTGCCGGCTTATCGTGTGCGGGTGTGTTTGTGTGTAGAGAGATTTGTAATTTGTGGTGACAAAATTTCAATTCGATAACGTTACATTATGGTGTAAAGATCATTTCTGTTGGTTCCTGTCCCTCAGTATGAGACTACAGCACCTGTTCAGCCAGATGTTTGTGCACACGCATGAAGTCTGAGCCGCTCATTAGCTTCGTAAATATTCCCGTGTGGCTTCATTCACAACGTGCGTGTTTGAACGTGTGTGATGGAATCTCTGTTCTCCAGTCGTCCCTCAGGATTCAACTCTTATTAAATTAGCTTCTCCTGCTAATGCTATTTGAAAACAGAACTCCGAGACCAGTGCTCTAGTTTCGGAGAGAAACTGTGCTAGGTACGCATCTATGTGCCTGCGTTTAGTGTGTGTGTGTGTGTGTGTTCTTGCATGTTTATCATACAAATAATTGTTTATGGCAGTTGCTTTCTCTGGCGCAGCAAACTAAAGCTTTTAAATCCATTTGCTGCAGATAATGCAATCAGTCAGGGTTACCCAGAGATAGTGAAAGAAGCCCTGGGCATTTGTGACCTCAGTGATGAAACTCCAGTCGTCTGAGTCACCGTGTTTCTGCTCTGGTCTTTGTTCTGCATAGAGAGAAACGACAACTGAGACAAACCCACAGAGACAGTCTATAGTCATGTGTAATTGTAATAGAATCAATTACGTCATTGAAATTTAAGGGCTCTGATTTAAACAAGTCGTTTTACTGAAATAGAGGACAAGCAAATCTGCTGCACAGAGCAAAATTCATCCTAAACAGTATGTATAACCTTTACACTCCATCAGTGTGTGTGTGTGTGTGTGTGTGTGTGTGTGTTTGAGTGATGGTAACAAAACTGTTGGATCTGCAGTACTTTCCCACCACACAACTTTTCTTTCTTTCTCTCCACGTTCATGAAGCACTGAGATTAGTGTGAAACATTTTTTTTGCTCAGGATGAAATGTTTTCATCGCATGTTTGCCTCAGTTCACACATCCCTAGAAAAAATTCTCTCTCTCAGTTCACGTCCACTCACAACTTAGCATGGATGCCGTGAGCCTTGTCACCCCCAGTTCACCTCCAGTCAGTGATCATGGCTGCAAGTTTTTAATCTTCCTAATAAAGACATCAGACTTTATAGTATAAAGTATGAAAACACGTTGAAAACGACTTTAATTGGTATATTTGTACTGTGACAAAGCACGGTAGTTCTGTGACAGGCATAACTAAGCAGGGTGTAGCCAAAAGTGAAGTGTAGTGAGGCCAAAAGTGCACCGCTGTCAGCTGGATGAAGACAGATAACAGCCAGAGGAGCAGAGGAAATCACAGTGACGGCTGGAGCTGCTGACAGGAACAGGATTCACGTACAAAGGCCCCGGTGTCACCCCACCTCATCGCTGTGCCCCTCCTAAACCTTTATCTCTACATCACCTGGCCCCTCCCTTGTTTATTTCCTCTCTGCTGCAGATCAGATTTCCCTAACTTCCTGCAGTGGATTTTCTGGAAAGGATGTGCATAAATAAACTGGATGTAGCATGCATCATTCTCAGGACTGAAACATGGGAAGAAGATAAGTGTCGAAGCTTGTGAATGTGCAGTGTAAAGTATAGAGCACCAGTAACACGCAGTGAGAAACAGTTAATCAATTGATTTAAGATTAATCTAACCAGATAAAATAAATCCATTATAAATACCTTTATAAACTATCAATCTATATTTCATTTAAATTGCGCAATTCATACAATAGAATGAATTCAATGTGCTTCACAAATATAAAAATAGAAGTAAAATGAGAATAGTTGAGAAATAATGAGAAAATAAATTGATAAAGAAATAACGGTGACAATAAAACAAACATAAAACCAAATACAAATGCATTCTTTAAAAAAGACACTACTGAAGCTGAATGTTTTATGTCTGCTTTAGGCTTTATAAACTAATAAAAAACACTGAAATCCATTCTAAAAAAGTCAATTCAATGAGGCCAGAACTGACATGACGGCGTGTCCTCTGTTTGCAAGTTAGAAACCTCGCAGCAGAATAAGATAAGACAGTATCATTGTATCAGCACAACACAGACCGTGGCACAGTCAGCGCTCATCATTATGCTGGTCATGATAAGTAATTAGTAAAGTGGTTTAATCCAGTTTAAGTGAGAAACTTTCTAATAAACTACACAACAGAACCAAACCTGAAGAAGCAGAGACCTGTGAGTTCAGGTGTGCTCCTTCTCCCGTTCATGACTCATTTGTTTTTTTCCCCCTGCTCGTCTGACGCTCTGTCCACTGTCTCTTACTTCTCCTCTTCCACCCATCACACCCCCAAGCTCTTCTTCCTCCCCTCACCTTGCCTTGTCTCCCTCCTCCCTTTACCCTGCCTCCCAAGGCGTTCAAGCCCCTCCACCCTCCACAACAACAGTCAAGCTGTGACACACCATGAAGGAAGCTATTTTAAGCTGATCGCATCCAGAGTGTGCATATTGTTTTCTTCTCACACAACAGAAACGGCAGACTATAATTACTTTGATACACCCCCACTGCTCTGTGTGGCTGCAAATAGTTCCTATATGAAGCTGCTGAGTTGCTCGCAGTGGATGGTGGGAGAGTGGACTGTCTTTAAGTGATACATTTACTCAGAGTTAATGAATGACAGCTCTTAAAGTGACTTTTAAAAAGGACAGAAATGGGAAAGATGACTGTGATGTGTTCTTTCCCATGATTGTTTTGATCCCATCTAGAAAATCATCCTTTGCTTTTTGACACACAAACAAAAAACACCATCTGGGTGCTTACAGTGCCTGTAAAGATTCAGTCACATGCCGTGTGTGTGTGGCACCTTTTTGTACTTTATCACAGCACACAGTGACATGGTGTCCTTTGTTAAACGGCCAAGTGCTCTCCCTTGTACCTTTACCTCTGTTGGGTCTAGCGAGGTGAGCTGCAGTTCCTCTTGACCATCTGCCCTGACTCTGACCACCCTGAGGCAAGAACAGGCCGGTCAGGGAGCGAACGAGCGAGGGCAAGTGGGCGGAGGAAGGATGCACAAATATGCCTGCTTATAATTATAACCTGACACCTCAAGCTGTTGCACAATGAAAGCCGCAGCTATTCCGTTGGGGGATTTATAATTTAACTTTCAGTTTCTAATTGAAGGGTTGTTATAAATAACTTATGTCTGAATTTAAAACTTAAAGGATAAAGCTGGTGGTTTATCAGCTAATTAGAAAAATCAATAAATCTGATAACCTTTTTTTATTATGGAGTTTCTATGAACTCGTTAGGGAATTAACCCCTGAATTTATTCTGATGAAGGGTCACAATGATCATCTCATCTTCAAGGCAGTATGAATATGATGGTCACGATATTCCCAGAGATAGTATAAATCCAAGCAGAAGAGAATCTAATGTGGTTAACTTTGTCTCTCGTAAAGCAGAAAGGTGAAATTGTGCCATTTAATCCTTTACTTAAAAGCATATTTCTGTGTGTTAGTCACATTATTAAAGCACAATTTTGTCTTTTTCCTACAACACGCTACAATGCAAGACTCTCATCACAGGTCAGTGTTGCACTAGAACTTGCTTAATTCCAAAAGTAGATGGGATGTTATGAATTTTATGAATTTGTGGGTTATGACAAACAGCAAAGTTCCCACGCAGGACTCAAACCAGGGATGCTGCTGTTATGTGGCGTGTGCTGGAAACTTTCGGCTAATGTGCTCAAAACCCAAATTCTCTAAAGATACAGAAGAGTTTTCAAAAAAATCAAAGACAAAATTAGGAGAATATAAGAATTAATAAAAACATTGTATATATCTTGTATTTGATTAAACAAAATATAAATTTTTGTGAGTCACTATAGAAATCATGACGGTGTCTGAAATAATGCACAGATTCTCAATGACTTTCAGGGAGAAAATAGTGCAGCACAGCAGTAACGGTTCCTGCTGCCCGCTGCTTGGCAAAGCGATGCCATCCCATCCCAGAATGCACTGTGGCTGTGTTATGTAACAGGCTGTTCTAGTCTATTCTTAGCTCTACCTCACTGAGAAGTAACAGTGGCGGTTGCCTGAGAGTCAAAAGCGCAGAGATCTGATGAGGCGGGAATCATCAGTGAGGTGAGAACCAGCACAGTAGGCTACTCTGCCATCAGGCTCTCACACTGGGACACGGGCAGGACGGCATGCCCATTTTTGGTATTTGGAGGAAGTAGAGGTGTATGGGTGGGTGTGCGAGGGAGGGGGATTTACTGTATATGTTTAACAGTACAACAGGAAAAGAATATATGAATAGTACTGTTTTAAAATGCTAAAATAGGACATGTCAGCAGGGACATTTTTACCTCTTCTGTCTTCAACACTGTTACAGCTTTTATAGACTCACACGCTGTCAAATGCAGAAAATAACGTAATGCGTCCATCACATCTAGACCTCCTTTTTAATTCCTCACTCCCTTTTCTTGATCCCTTAGCCTCCAACTGTGCAGTTCTGTCTTAATGGATGCTCAATGCTATTATCATTATTTCCTGGTGAGATGCATATGGTGAATATGTGTCCAGGCCTGTGCAGCAGGACTCAGTCCTCATGCCTGATGCAGGGTCATGAACATGTGATTAGGATGGAAGCTGCCAGTTAGGGCGGGACTTAATTCTACAAGAGCAAATATAACGTCACTGGATGATTTCAGGATGGAGTCAATAAAATGAGACTTTTTAATAAGTCTAAATAAATAAATATTTCAGTATTGACCTTCATCTTTGGCAATGTGACAGAAAGCTTCAAGACACATTAAGATCTTCATTCTGGGAAAGGGCAAAGTTAACAAGTAGCTGGTAGTGGTGATATTTTTCCATTCTTCACAATCATTACTGACTTATATGTAACATTATTATTTTCAGTTGAATTTATTAACCTAACCTTTACTCACGATAATCTTCTTTCTCCTTCTTTGACGTTGGGCAAGTTTGTGAAGAATTGTGGGATTTTCCCGGGATTTGAACCTGGCGCTTCCGATACACATGAAAGTTGTTTACACAGGATTGAGTTTAGGTCACCTTTGTCTTTGGAGACCTCAGAAGCCGGCACACAATCACTGTAGTTACACACAAAGCCAACATACAATCAGTCTACAGTAAAATGACAATACGATCAAGTGTGCAGATATAGTTTGGATCATGGCTGCTAGCACAGAGCACAGCGTGCTGCATTCTGCAAAACAGAAATCTGAAAAACCTGGCTGAACAGTTTTCTGTAAACTGTTCAATAAACTGCATGAATATTGACCACAACATGTACTATAACCCTGGCATTTTTAACTAGTATAGAAACATTTAATACAATGAACAACTCGTACAATGATGTTATCTGCCTCTGTAAATATAAAACTGCTGCATCTGCAGCACATTCTCCCATAATGAATCATAAGTTGTTTTATTTGTTATCACAAGCTCCTCTCTACTAATCCATGTGCCCCAGGCATTTTATTCTGAAGGGGACTGACTAAACTGGAGTGCAGCCTTTGAGTGATTTTTAAATGTTTATTCCTTAGTCTGCTCTGACATTTTCTTTTGAATTGTCATGTTAAATATTAAAAAGTGCCAGTGAGTCAGAAGCAGCAGTTATTCCCATGCAAACCTCGACTGTGTTTATAGCTAGGCACGGAAATGGCAGCGCTTTTCAAATGCCACACGTCGTTTGTGTTAAAAGGTACCCAGCTGCTGCACATAGTTTAAGTTCGTCTACACAGAGACTAATTAATAATGAGAGAACACATCATTGTGTTATTTAATCAAGAGCATAAATGTTTTTTAAGTCAAGCTTTACAATTCTAAATGTGACTGGCAGCAGTAAGAAATGTGTTGCCACCTTTCACGGTGCACTGGGGAACTTGTTAAAGTAACAAGCACAGGATAAGAACGACACATTTAAAAGGTCTCTGTACTTATGCAACATTTTTAGCAGGTTTTTTTTTAATTATTCCGTACGAAAAAATCTCATGACTCAGATGATGTATCCAGAGCCCCGAGACTTTCACAAAACATGTTTTCTCTCAGCAGGAAAGCCAAAACACCGTTTCCTGTTTGTAGCTTGAAACAAAGCCAGCAACGTGAGGTTTGACGACGTTGGGAAATTATTAACGTTGTTTACACTGCAACAGACAGATAGACCTGCAGCCTGCGGCTCCAGTCACAACAGGCAGAGCTGCCAGTCGTAGCTTGTCTGGCCTGGATGGAGGATTAAAACCCCCAGGGAATGGTTTAACTGGCTTTCCAGGTGCCTCTTTTCTTTTTCCTCGCTGCACTGAAGCAAAATCAAGTAGATTTATTGCCGTCATAATCTCTCCTACTTCTTTTTTGTCTTGCATTAACATTAGGAACATATAATCATAAGAAACCATCCAGCATTTGAAGAGCTGCAGATTTAATGCATGTGAACTTTCAGCAGAGGCACTTTCCTACTCTCGTAGTCTGTCTTTGACATTTTATGGTGTCTGTGATTAAGTTCTGTCAGAGCTCCACACAAACCTGCACGATTAGCTGTGGAGAATGGGTTACAGAGGATGTCCTGCACCAAATCACATGGTCCAGAATAAACGGAGTAATAAGAAGAATGAAAAAAAGCTAATAATTAAAAATTGTGGTAACTTTCACAATAAAGGCCTTAATCTGTGTGGTTGGCGTTTGAACAAGACAATGATCTGCACCCAGCAGCAGTTCATTTGTGCTGATGAGTTTGTCGGCATGAGCTGGTACGATTCTGCTGTGGCGCCTCACAAATTATCACAGCGGCTGCGAGGACGCAACATTTCTCACATTTCTGTCTAATAATTCATTTCTCAAAGATTTGTAAAACGCGTGAAGTCGCCGGGGCCCCACAGACACATCATGTCCAAACTACATTGGGTTACTTACGAGTATTGACAGTGAGACATCATTGCTGATCTTTAACATCATGTCTAAAAAAATATGTCTCTGTTGGTAAATATATACCTCAAATGATCAATGTGATTAATATAGAACTTTATAATAATCAAGAACTGCTGCTAAACCCCACGTTTAACTTTCACAGTGTAAAGTAACCAAAGCCAGAAAAACCAGTTCTTCTCCAGTCGCCCCTTCGTTTATTTTTAAAAGAAACATTTAGGAATGTATTTTATTTGTCCACACGTGAGCGGAAACGTCTGCTGTTGGTGGTTTCATTTATTAATTTGAGGAGCGCTACAGTTGGTTTGTTTTGGGGGTTTTATTTTTATTTTAAATAGGTGGCACTACCACACAGGCAGCATCTTATATTCAATCTAATGTAATATACAAGTAGTACAAAAAGTCCTTCCTTGTACCTGTATTAATTGAGTTCAGTTCAAACTGAGCACCTTTAACTATAACCCTCCTCTGTGTATTCTCCGCTCCAGACTTCAGTGACCAGCTGTTGGAAGTGGTCGGCCTGGAAGGGGCGATAGAAATGGGACAGATCTACACTGGACTGAAGAGTGCGGGACGCAGACTGGCTCAGTGTGCCAACGTCACCATCAGGTCAGGACCTCCATCTTTTTAACTTAGCTGATAAATGATAAATGTCAGCTACCTGCTTTACTGATTGAGGCTGAGAAATAATCAGTCAGATTTTTTCTTAACTGCACGTTCAGCTTTTGTTTGCCAGCAGTTGAGCTCATGTTAAACGTTTAGGATCAGATACAGTAGTTTTTCAGATTCTGTCAAACATGCCCTTCGTGCCCACTTTTAGGTTTGGACACAGGTTTTATTTCCGATGTTTCTGTTGCTCTTGCAGGACTCGGCCCATTTAACATCCGTAGCGCGTCGGTCACTGTAGCAGAAAAGTGACATTTACAAGTTGTTCTCGCACTTGTTCACCAAACTGCCCCCAATATTTTCCTAGAACAAAATTAAAAGAGCATTCATCACAGTCATTCTCCCATACTGTGTTTCCCTAGCTGCAGAGGCATGCATGAAAGTCTTAAACCAACTTTGAGTGTGTGTGTATACAGTGGGTCTGTGAGTTTAAAGAGTGGGGGTCTGTCTGGGAATGGCTCTCATGGGAACAAAGGGTTCACTGTTTGACCCTGTCCTGGGACAGTGTGAACAGGCCTCTCGTTCCTCTGAGGTGTGTCTGATCTGACCTTCACAACCTCACAACCCCTCACCCCCACCATCTATCCCGCTCATCCCTCTGCCCTCTCTTCACAGGACAACCCGACCGCTGCCCATGCAAATCGATGGCGAGCCCTGGATGCAGCCTCCCTGCACGGTGAGACTGGAACAACACCACTGCAGCATATTAAAATCTAAAACAATCACGAGAGTCAGTCAGAACAAAGGTCGAAAAACCAGTCAGAACCAGCAGCTGTAACAGTGGGAGCGTGTTGGTCTCACCAGTGAGACAAAAGCAGGTTTTAACAATTAATTCATCAAACTGTTTTAAGGTTTATTTTTAAAAAACACATCAGTGGTGGCTTAGAAAATCATGGCATTTTTCAAGCGCCACTTTTTGGCTCGGACGAAGGTGACATGAGGCGACACAACTGTCTTAGTCGCCTCTAGTTATTTGATGTCCGCATGGTTTGCCTCTGCCCCTCTGCCCTCTGGGCTCTGGTGTGTTGCTATTTAGGAAACAGGCAAAACCTTGGTTGCTAGAATTAGATGTGAACTGAGCCTCTTCAGATATCTTGTGATTAATCTAATCGCTATCTTGATGTCAGCCCGAACACTTATATAACCATTAAATGCTGTGATTTAATTAAATGAATACGTATGTGTGTGAACGTAACTACATATTGTCTGTTTGTGTGGAGCTTGCTTGTTATCTACGTCGCTAATAAAGAGATGACCAGTCGGTCTCTGTTTAGGCAGTGGAGCCTGTGGTCATGTGTAGGAGGAGCCAGAATGAATGAAAACGATCAATCATTTCTCCCTTAAGCTTAAACCAAAGTTAAATTGAACTTTACTTTACTTTGAGTTTAGTGGTGTCATCTGAACTCAGTGTTTGGCTTCATATTACACAGGGGGGCCAGATTTGATCATGTGAAGAATCCCAGGGGCCAATGGTCCCTTCAGACATTATTTACAGTAGCATTTACATACACATGCACTGTTTTATAACTTATAATATTAAATGGAATTTTAACCAATTCTAAGCCTCACAGGAGTTTTTTTTTTTTTTTTTATCCCAGTCCGTTCCAGGCCATAAATAATACATTTTAAAACGTGCGCTGCAGGCCATATAAAATCTGGCTGTGGGCTGTAATTGGCCTGCCGGCCGGACTTTGGACGTGTCTGATATTATATCATATCATATCATTAACATGTGTTATTTCCTCCATAACCAAGCAAGCAGACCTGTGAAACCATTTGTTTATCATATCATAGCTGCAATATTGTCCATAATAATTGCAACATGACTTTTCCACCAAGTCGTCCAAGCACCACAGCGTTAGTCTGGCTGAGTTCTGAGGCATCCCCAGTGCCGGTGGACAGCCACTTATCCTTGACAGCTGATAAATCTGCTGTATGCCGGACCTAGCAGGGTGTAATTCATCCTTTGTCATGTTTTGGCCTACTTCCCCACTCTTTTGTTCTTCGTCCTCCTCCGGCAACCTCCAACACTGCCATGCCATCAAACATTAGAGGTCGGTTATATTCTTCAAATGAGAGGAGGAAATCAATTATCTATTCATCCTCACAGCATTTCAACCATTTCATTCTAGCAAACCTTCACGGGCGTGGAAGATGGAGAGCTTTTGTTGTGTTATGTGGGTTATTTGCAAGGTCACAGTGAGTGATTTTGTAACAGTTTGCTGTGAAAAGCCAGGAAGTGATGACAGATTGCTGTATAAACCTCGTACCTTCATCATGTCTTTGTCTATTTGATTCTCACAGGTCAGGATCACACACAAGAATCAGGTCCCCATTTTACTGGGCCCGCCTCAGAAGACACCATTCTTCTTCTTCAAGAAACGCAACCGGAGCTGCGACTAGGACCCATGCATGCACACTCCAACACAATAACACACACACAAACACAAACACAGTACATATAGTGTGTGTGTATAGGCAGCTCCATCAGACTGGTTAACTATTCCCAGAGTGGAGTTGGAAGGTGGGAAGTTCATTTAAAGGACTGCATTTGACGACATTCCGAAAGTCAGATGCCTACAGACATTCCTAATTAAAATCTGCAATGGTGGAACCCAAAATAAAAAGACTCTCAGTATACAGTACCGACCTATTCCTGTGTAACCATCATCTTCTAGTCTTATCTTTGAACCCTGAGGTCCCAGCCATGGATTAAGTCTCACCCACCTGCAACAGCTACTGTAAGCCTCTCAATCCAGGCCACCCGCTGCCCAGAGAACTCAGCCATCTACCAGTACTGCACTGCCTGTAAGGAAGGTTGTATAATAAACCAATAGACAGAGACAACACACTACAAAGAGACAGAGAGAAAAGTTGAAGTGAGAACGGTGTGGCAGTAATCATGGCTGTTTGCAAGGCTGTTGAGTAAATAGAGTAAGATCCACCTCTTGGTTAAAACACCTGTATGAATAATGAATCAGCGGTTTCATGTAAGAGTACTTGCTGCAGGGCCTCCCCACAGACTGTCAACGCGGTGCAGCTGAGTAGAAGAGGAGAGGAGTAGAAAGGCCTCATCCATTATTGACTTATGTTGTTGTGGGTTGATGGAAGTGGGACGTAACAGTGGCCTGGAAAGGGTGGAAACACGCAGGGATTTTAGACCCTTAGCATCACCGGCCTACAAAAAAGATCCTTCAAACTATATTTACAGACTCTGTAGATGATCTGAATGCAGACTTCAGGCAGAGGAAGCGTCTGTCCTGTTGTGCACCAGTTTTCACTCTATAAACTAACCACAGTCTAGACTGACAGTAGAGATTAGAAACATTATAGTTCAACTTTTCTGAAGAAACTAATGTAACCTCTGTGGTTGGTGCACTCAAACACTACCATCCAGATCCAGTCATCGCCTCCTGCCCACCGTACACCGTAGGACACTTCTGCTGGGTCAAGGATTGAAATAAATCCCCTCAAGGGTCTAACGGCAGGGCCCACAGGGTTTTTATTTACCAAAGCATCGACAGGAGAACTAAATTTATCCATCTATTTCAGGGAGGGTCTATCTCTCCTGCAGTGAAACCCTACGCCTAATTACCGTGTCAAACATTGACTCACAATGTCAAGTGTGCTGTCAGAATGCAAATCCCAGAGCCTGCCCCCAGTGCAACATGCTGGGTGGCTCTAACGCATTCATAATTTGTTTAAATGCTTGAAATAAAGATGGGGTGGTAATAGAGAAGGTTTTCACCACAGAAGATGGATCATTCAGAAACTGGTGACCAGGGAGCTCAGTGTTCATGAAGAATGTTTCCCGCAACTATAGCAAATGATCTTACACAGTATGTGGGGACAGAGTGTTTGTATATTTCTGGAAAGTAGGTGTAGTTTACATATACTCTACACACGAATGTGCTTTTAATATAGCACTGTTAATATTGTGTAAATTATAGCTTAGAGGGGTTCAGGTCAGTATTCTTCCTCACGCAGAGCTGCTGCAGTCGTTCTCTGGAGGCAGTTTTCTACCAGTCACCTTCACTCCCAGTGCCCTGCAAGTCTGTAGACTGTGAGTAGAAATCTGACCTCAAATGTAAAACTCAAAGAAAATGACTTGTGTTAATGTATAAATTCCAGTTATCTGTGTACATCATGGTGTGATTTGGACGCTTGTGTCTTGCACCCTGTTGAACTGCGTGCAGGGCGGAGTGGCACTGATGAGGCGCTCTGATGATACAAACTGAGCTCCACTGTAGGGTCAGGCTTCAACGCCTTTTACCCAGGTTCCCTTTAAAACTACACTGAGGCATACATCTTGCACCCAGGCCCTATGAAAACACACAGGACGCTCAGAATATCCTTTTTCACCAGACTCAGATGTGATTGAGGGTTCCTCCGACCAGCATCAACATCAACTGGGATGGAGTTCAGTGTAGTTATGTGTCACTTGCATCCATTTTTGTTGCTTATGTTTAAATATGCACCACTGTCAAGCCGCTTAGCACGACTGGCACAAGCTAAATACTACAACAACACTGTGGTAATGTCACAAAATCAAGAACCACAGCGCATCATAATCCTCCTGATGGAGTCTGGGTGCCAAGAGAACTCAGTGGTGAAAGAGTGCATGTTTACAATAACCTTAGATTTACTGAAAGAATGGTTTTAGACAGCTATATTACCAAGTGTATATATTTGTTTATAATATTTTATCTAACTTACATCACCGCATGCCTGCTGAAACAAAAGGAGAGTGAACAAAGAAAGAGAGCGTGCATCGGACCACGGCATTCAAAATGATTTCTTTCCTTAAGATTTACATTTATCTGATATATTTATTTGTTGTGGTTTCTGATTCTCTTTTTATCCATTTGGTAGCTTGTTGAAGAAAAAAGAAAGTGTTGTAATAAGACAAAAGACAAATGAAATTCCCACGTTTCTGCCATTAAAACGTCCAGTTGTGATTTACTGTCGGATCAAAGGGCAGCAACATGCACAGAGCCTGTGTGAGTCAATTTCCAATGTGTGTCACAACCCATGTCTGCTCCTGTCCTTTGACGTTATCAACGGCCTTAACAAATAAATTGACCCAGTCTGCGCTCACAGCTTTGGACAGAGCTCAGAAATACAGAAGTCAACATATGTCATAGAAAGATGATTATTTGGAACAGTTTTAGTTATTGTCCTGAAAAAGACCAGAAGACATTTTCTTCAGCTGCTGACCATGTGCAACTGACACAGGGTTTAAACAAATAAATTGTTGAAAATTTTATCAATACTTGGCAACCCAGCGTAGCACTGAGAGCGTTTACATGCACTCTAGTGTCCTGGTTTTCAGTCTTATTTCAGATATCACATTGATGATAAACCTGGTTAATCATCTGCCTGTACACAGGACCGTAACCGTTTCTCATTACCTGTGCACAAATGTGTCATGATGTGTCACCATCTCAGCTGTTTACAGGCCACAGGCTCCTGGTTTCTATCCAAGCACTCAGGTAGCATATTGATATTTCTCAAAACAGGGACAACACCTAGACCAGTAACCACATCAGAAATCAGGACATGATAACCAGGATACCGTTGTGCGTGTAAATAAACTCATCTTTTCTGGGAAAACAGGGATGTGACATCAGTGTCCATCTCATCTGCAAGTTGCCTTTAACTATAAGACCAAAACTGTATCATTTCCTAATTTAACCGGGCAGTGTATTTTTTACTAAGCATTAACGAAACAGGAGCAAATGTTACATTTGCTGGGGACTATTTTCAGATGCGGATTAATCCACATTTGGTTCTCTAATGATTAAACCTGGCAGTAGGACAGTGCATGTGAGTTAAAACTCTCAGTGCCCATGTTCAGCGCGATGAAGGAGCACGTCACCTGGTTCAACCGTGTCTCACTGATTTACTGTAATAGTTTCTGGATCCATCTGTGTTGGCTGCACAGGAAATGCGTGTTAAGTTAGATCCATGAATTGTTGGCTCTGGTGTTTCCATGGGATGTGTTCACAGTATGTAAAATATAAATATCACTAGCCTTATCCATTACTCTACATATGTTGCTGCTTTTTAGAGACGTCTAACTGAATTCAGTAAAATGAAAAGTAAAATTCACCCTCACACACTCAAACTTTACTTTTCTTCCAGATTTATTTCTGTGAGAATGAAGTTTGTAAAGGAACAACGAGCTAATATCCAGTGGATCTAATACATAAAACACATCATTGCTCTCTAGTCTACTCAAGTTACTGTTGATGCAAAGGTTGGTATCGCTGCCTCTAAAAAGCCCTTAGGACTCTGATTGTGCTGAGCTGTCAGTAAAATCTGCAGCACACTGTCAATCTGTGGCACATAACATCATCTGTCATATAATGTCAATTATAAGAACAAATGAAACACAAACACTGTACAATAAATCACCAAGATAAGCTTCTTTTTGCAATGAGTTTATAACTTGATGGATTTTTCCCTTTAAGAGTAATTTTGACATTTTGGGAAATGCATTTATTAATTTTCTTACCGAGAGTTGAATGAGGACATACGTTATGTTAAATAGAACCAGGTGGTGTTTAGCTTAGCTTAGCATAAAGACTGAAATCAGAGGGAAACAGCTAGCCTCTCTCTGCTAAGATCAAAAACCTGCCTAGCAACAACTGTACAGCTCATTTAACGTGATGTATTTCATTTTGCTGAAGTTGTGATTGAATTATTTCGTGACAAACAACTATTTAGTAATAATAAAAACTCAAGATTTAAAGTTCAGAGTTTAACTACCGGAAGAAAAAAGACATTTAAAAATCAGGGAACTTAAAACTACTTTTGCCTCAACCAAGATGAGTCCAAAGCAGAACCTGCCAGGTCCAGTTTGTACTTTTTATGTCCAGTCCAATGGGGCCTGTATTTGTGTGGTTATTCATTTATGTATTTTGAGCAGGCTCCGTCTCTATGCTAATCATGTCCTGGCTCTAACTCCGTGCGTATTGCACAACACGAACATCAATTTTCTTTTCATCAGCTCTTAAAAGAAAAAGTCAATCATTGCTCCCAAAATGTCAAATGACTCCTCTGACTGTGATGAGTGTATTAGTACAGTAGCACAACTTTTTAATGAGCAGCACTTTGGTAATCAACACAATCACAGCTGTGTGTTTCTGTCCGCTCTTTCTTCGCCCACCCATCAAGTGGCCCATCCCAGCGGATCCAGTTCTCACCCTGGGACGGATCAGAAGCACAGATGCAGCAGAGAGCTGTCGCTCTGTACATTAACTCGTCAAACAGTCAGTCGAGTCACAAATCAGATACGACATATCACAACAGCAAAGTCATCGCACAGCTTCGGGGGATTAATATGGAGTAGGAACAAAAAAACATATGTAACCAGGAGGAGAGTTAATCAACTTTATCTGTTTTATAAACTCTACTTCTGTCATATGAGCCCTCTGCTACCCCCCAGGGTCAGGATGGAGGGGGGACTCTCAGCTCATACAGGGTCAAGGGCAGAGTGTCCCCTTTGTTGTCCAGCACCTGATTGGATGAAAGAGGCTGGGGAATCGATGCGTCCAGCCTCTGCAGTCTGCTGTGTGTCTGACTCTTCAGGGTGTCACCCCCACTCTCTGTGAGCTGTTGGCATTTTGATGAACTCAACATTTTACCAAATAAACAGAAGAGGTTGAAAATGAATGTTGTCTCCTTTTTCCCTTTACGTTTGGATTTCCACTGTAGTTTGTATGAACTCACTGACGTTCAACTATTCACTAAGTCTGTGTTTGAGTTTCTAGCTAGATTCAAAGTAGTGAGTTGTCTGCACAGGGAACGAACAAATCCGAGTCTTCTTTGTTGTCCAGTTGCCATGATTCAACCTCCAGATAGCCTCACCTGGACGACGGAGAATCTTCACCGAGCGACACACTAACTGCAAAGACTGTTAACTTTTGTCCTACATGCACAGTTTGGTTTCAACTGTGTTTTGTCTCACAGCGTCGGAATCTAACACAACGAGCTCCTCATCACTTTCAGCACTGTTTTCCTTTTTCGCCCCTTTTGGTCCTGATCTGTTGGCTTATACTGGGAAGAAAATGCCAAAGAAGAAGGAGACACTGAATTAAGAATGGGAGTGAGACAATAAAAGAAAGCATGATTATACAACTCAGAGCCTCAGAAGAGTGTGCCTTTGGCTAAGCGTCTTGAGTGCAGCTGCTAAGATAACAAGGCAGGAATTATCTCCCAAAGTGCTATTAATAGCAGGCAAGTCACATCTTGTCCCTCAGTATGCGAGCATCCTGCACCCAGAGGCACCACTTTCCCATTTTAACTCTTTTTGAAATGTGCATTTTGACAGAGCTTTTGCAAGCTGGAGCAGAACTGTCATGATTCTCAATTAATGCTCTCGTCCACTTGTGCTTAGTCACAGCTGCGACGGCTGTGACTTCATGTGCGGTGACGCTAAAGGTCAGGTTCACTGACAGGAGCAAGGCTGAAAAAAAAAAACACGTGAATCTGAATTCTAAGAAAACGGGAAAGTGTGAATAGAACTGTAGAGTTTGTGAGAACAGTCCCACCTCAGGGGGCATTCAGTAGCCGTTCAGGAGCTTTTGACCAACTCACATGATTTTCATCAGCCACTGGAGTTGACGTCTCATCGTGTTGGCTGGAAAGTTGAGGTTCAGAGTTCATGTTCTTGTCACTGAACAAGGCAGATGAGGAGGGAAAAAAAGAATCTGAGCATGAGGTTGATAAGCTGTTCTGGAGCTTTCAGTCAAATCAACAATGAACTTTGACCCTCAGTTTTAAAAGGGGAACTCTCGCTGCTCTTTTGTACATATTGTGCAGTATGCAACTCTGCCATGTGAGAAATCTGATAACTCGCATCAAGTGATGTGACTTGAGCGACTTGTGCTTTGCTCTGACAACATCCGGGGGTTGTTAAACAATCGTGACCTCACCAGATCTTTGTAGTCCCCCTTTTTATTTCTGCTCGAGGCTACGTTATTCACCAGGCCTACAAGAAGACCACACCCACGTTTTTGATTCAGCCTTCAGCAATTAAGTTGCGCTGTGGGTAAATGTAGGCTCAAAGAAGAAAACTCTGCTTCTACAAATTCTGCCAGCTGATGAAGATTAGGTGACATGTGGTGAGGCTGATTGCTCTGCTTTGCTGTCGTCAAAAATTAACTTTGAAACTCATAACTGGAGAATATTTAAACTGTTTCTTCACCCACAAGATGTACAAATGGGTCATTCTGTTACTTTTAGTACTACAACTTTTTAATGCGACTTTCCTTGACTAAAGTCAAAGGCCTACTTGCAGCCTCCTCATCTGGCTTAGAAAAAGATTCTTAGTATCAGGATTAGCCCACATTACACGCAGGCGGCTGACCTGGCCGTTATGTCAGTGTCACACTAACCTACAGTAATAGTCTTCAAGGGGACAGGAAATGATCAGCTTTAAATCTCGCCCTGCCTTCACGAACGCCCACTTTCACACTCGCTGTCATCCAGAGAGAGAGAGACAGAGAGGTATGTACACAAGCAAGCGTGTCACCCTTTGCATATGGCACATTTATTTAAGGAAACAGTAAGAACAGCTTCACAATGTGCAAACGCCTCCAAGTGACCACCCACCACATCCGCACCAGCGAAGAGGTGCACCATACAGTGGACCTGCAGGCTTTGGAAATAATCTCCCCTCAGAGATGTGTCCTCTGTTATTTAATGCTTCACACACATGGAGACGAATTTGACAGTGGATATTTTTAAACTCTATCACCTCCGTATTTTTCAGCGCTATAATATCCTGAAAGACAAGAAGCTCGCCTTTGACCTTTGACCTCTGGCACGACCAACAAAGATAGCCGTGAATCCTCTGTGACAGCTACATGTGTTTGTTTCTTCTTACTATTATTGCCTCTGCAGCAGGCTCATAATCTCTGCATCGTGGCTGCGGGGATTTACCCGGGATTATAGTTTTTATACCAGCTGCTGGAATTTATTAAAAACTCCCAGCGACATAGAGTTTACATTCAGGATTCCTAATGTGGTGACTGAGGTGATAATGACAGAGGCTATTTATTTATGGCCTCTAACCTTCCACATGTTTGTGAGCACATGAATCATATTTTCATGTGACTGTTGTATATTGTATTAATGTGAAAGCTGAATTTTAAAACGCAGTGGAGCAGATGTAGGAAGTGACATGAAATGAAAAGAAATGTATCCAAGTACAGTACGTCCCTCTAAACTATATACAGGGAGATTTAGGATGTTGAAAAGAAAATACGCAGAAAATATATGAACAATGAGCACACAGTTAGATTAAATGAGCAAAACAATGCAGATAAATAACTTTTATGTTCAGTCTAAGAATGCATTCTCCTGCAAAGGTCACCTGGTCACTAAGGTTAATTACCATCCTCTGGTATCATATATAAAATGTATAATCCGATTGGTAGTTGTCCAGATATCTTCCTCTGAACCCGACGTGTCAATAAGATTAACTAACTTCATCATCGTTTCGTTGAACTAATCGAGTTGTGTGTAAATAACACTGATTGTGTTTAAACACGCTTGAAGTTGACATTTCACATAATGAAAGTGTAAAATACGTGTGTGTGTCTGTCTTTAGTACATTTCCACTGCAGCTGGCCCTTTAACAAACACGTCTTCGCATTGATGGTTGAAAAAAAAATGTGAATGAAATCCAGCCATTCATAAAAACAGGCCCCCGGAGCGCTGTGATTGGCCAAAGCGAAGCTCATGGATAATTCACGACCTCCCGAGACGCCATTGGCTGCTTGGTTTGACGGACGGACTCGACGCACCAACCGGCGCGCGTTCCTGCGTGCGGCTGGAGCCCACGGGGGAAAACCGACCGGGACATCGGCGGAGAGCTCAGTCAAGTTTTGCGAGTCGAGGCTGGCGCTTCGGTTTTTGTCAGTGCGCAGACGACTCCAGGACTGGCGACACGCAGTGTTTTCTGTTTTTGAATCTGTGGATATTTCTACAGCTGTGTTTCGACACTGAGGACGTAGACACGCACAGGCGAGGTAAGCTGCGGGGTTTAATTCGCTGAGAAGTTGTTTTTATGAAGCCGTGTCACGGCTGGATGTTTTTCTAACGCTCTTTTTTTTTTTTTTTTTTACAAACACTACGCCATCTTATTTAAAGATATTTACTTTGGCAACCATCTTAAACCGTGTGTTTTGTGGCACATGTCTCTGCAGGTCGACTTTGGCTTCTCCGCGCGGTCAGGCGGCTGTTTGTGATTTTTATGAATGGACGGGACATTTTTTTCTCCTCGCTTGTTTCCACACGGATCGAGTTTCACTTCATTGAGAAAAACAAGGGAGGGAGGGAGGGATGAGTGGGGGAAGGGCGGGGAGGAGGAGGGGTTGAGGGGGGGGCGGCTCGAAGGGGGTGTCGGGTGATTTTTGTGCGCCCCCCCCAATAAAAAAAACCTACTGAAAACCAGCTAATTTAGTAGTAAAGTGGTGAAGTTTACTTTTTACTTCTTTAATACTGCGAAAGCTGCGGGTGGTGAACTTTTTTATACTTATATACGTGGTGCGTTCAGGGACTCTGTTTTAGTTGTTATATACTACTAATGCAGTGCAGTTGTTTTTTATATATCAAAGCAACTTTTGCCTCATATTTATATTTACTTAGTTAGTACTGTAGTTTTTCATACTTTTACTACAATGCGTTGGGTGGTAGAGGAAATTAAGCTCTTAATATTGATGTGTATGAATATATGTGTACCCCGCAGTGTGTTCTGGTGTCATAATGGTGTCTGAGCTCGGCGCCTGTAATTATTGCCCAGCAGCCATCCTTTATTCGTCATCCATTAACAGGAGATGGAGGAGTGAGTCATATCGCTCTGTGAGGATGGAGGCCAGTGATCGTTGTGTTTAAAGAGAACTCTTTTTATTTTGTGGTTGTAACTTCACAGCATTGCACACAGGGAGAATAGGGCTCTGCCAACTGTGACGCCCGACAATAGGTCCAAGCCTCTATAAGACACTAATCAGCTCTGTGACTGGCCCCTTATTTTCCCCTATCTTCTTAAGGAGGGTTTTGCATTGTAGAGCTGCCACACACAGCACTCTGACTCTTCTTTCCAAGTCTTTCACTCTAGATCTCCAAGCTGATTATAGTGGGAAGCAGTGGTCACAGATGGTCAGAGACTGGCTTATATAACCGTGTTACATGTATTCCTTAATGACTGTGTTTACACTGTGTCGCTTCCTCTGACTCGGCATGGCTGTTTGTTGGTTAAATGAAGTGCTGGAGAGGACGGTGGCCTTGCTGCAGTGTCAGATTTCGATGCAGAGGACCAGTTAGGCTGCCGAACAACTCCTGCACTGTGCGCTTTAAGTGACATCTTGTTGTGTAAATGTGGAATCAATGATCGGATGTGAGCATGTTTTTAATTTCATCTTCTGTGTTTCCCGTCCCAATCTTGTCTTCCAGTGACCCACAGAGTGATCCGGGCGCTGACACCTTCCCCCTCCCCCCAATTATAGGAGCCCCCCCCCCCAAAGTCACCGTGATAACATGGGTGAATTCTATGACCAGCAAGTCCCATTTATGGTCCCACCCAGTGTAAGTGGACACATGCCAACGTCACAACACACTTCATCACACTTGTCAACCGGTTGCCCTCCTCGTGGTCACTCTGCACTTACAGAACACCTAACATGTGCACTGTCCACTGAGAGGGAGGGGACATCTTCTGTTGAGGGTCTGACACTTTTTCCTCTTCCCCTTCTCCAGCAGCACAAGTCTAGAGTGGAGGAACCACCTCACAACAGGCCTCTGAACGACAGGAAGAGGAAATTTGTCGACACAGAACTCGCCCAGGACACAGAAGGTTCGTTTGCTGATGCGATAAATGTGATGAAATCTACAGTTAGATTGTTGGAAACCTCTGCTAAATTTCTGCTTTTTTTTTCTTTTATTATTTCAGAACTCTTCCAAGATCTCAGTCAGCTACAAGAGATCTGGATCGCAGAAGGTGAGTTCCTGTATTTTTAGTTGTAGTTTCACTTTGGAAACGTTTCTTCTTGGCTTAAACATAATCTGAGTGGACTTACTGTGCTTTTGTGATTTGCTTGTGGTATCTTGCCACCACAACCAGCCACTGCAGAGTGTGCTGTGTAATATCTCAGTGATTTGTTGCTTAATGGAGAACATGATGAAATTGGGGCTAAATGTTAACTTATATTAACTAGTCTTGCTGCTTATAACAGCATTAACAGGAAGAACAAAGTCCTGTGCGTAAGAAATGACCAAACTCGACCCCGTTTCCTTAAAGCAGTGATCAATAAACCGATAAGATTGTTTTTGTTTCCATTCTTTCACTTTATCTGTTAAAAGAGGTCATTGACATTTTTCTGTTTCCTCACAGCCCAGGTGCCTGATGACGAACAATTTGTCCCAGATTTCCAGTCGGATAACTGTGAGTACCTGATTTCTGTTGTTGGTCTCAGAGTGTGTGGACTGTAGCTGCTTTCCGTTATCAGTCAAACCTGGCCGTGATTATGATGCTTTATCTCCAGCCTGGTTCCTGCCTGATCTGGGCAGAGGTTCGCACAGCACCTGGCCAGACAGGCTGTAAATCAAAGCTGCATGAGACGTTTTTACCACCAGAAGATTTACACGTTCTGCTGTTTGCTTTGAGGAGGTTACTGTGCCATACCTTCATCTTCAAAACACGACTCTGGGAAAGGCTGCTCCCCTCCCACCTCCCTGCCTCTCCTCCATTTTGAGTTTAATCAGCCGATTGGCATGGGACATCACATGAGCCAAGCTCCTAATCTGATTTCACACTTTCCCGCACTCAGGCCCTGCTGCTGAAGTGGGCTAGATTCCAGTGGATGGAGCTGCTTCAGAGCTGCCTGTTTCAGCCCAGCTCCACAGAATTCACCAACGTGCTTCGCGCGGCCTCCTGTTTTGCTTTCAGACTGCAGGCGAGGGATATATTTGAATTATGCCCAGCGGAGCATTTTATGACCCCCCCCTCTGCCTTTCTGAGTTTATGTTTTCGTCTGTTGCGTGGGAGGTGGAGACAGGGTGTGGTTGCTGCCTGTCTTTTGTCGGGGCTGCCTTTTGAATCACAGTGAATTTGGCACAGCGAGCTGTAAGCTGACCACTATCTGATGTGCATTAGTACATCAGGCAAGTACATGTGTACTTGATGTACAAGTACATCAGTACATGTGCTGATGTGTACAGGCTCCTACACTATGGAGTGTCCATGTGAAATGTGAAACACATTGCCTTGGAGTGGAGGAGCACTCTTGCTGCGGACATGGTAGAACAGAGTTTGCATGCCGGGTGCATCGCTCTCTTAGTCTGGAGCAAGAAAAGATGCCTCGTCTCTTATTTACTTTCCTCTCTGTGTAAGGAGACTCAGTTGAGTCATTAGGTTTCACAGTGCACACAGGGGAGCTCACGTGCACATTGTTAGCTCTGCTTAGGTCCATCAGCACCCTGGGTGATTTATTTGGCTCCCGCTCCTCTGTGCACACGGATCTAATTTCTGCCTGGCTATTATGTGGCGCCCCGGAAACTGCAGCCGGTATGCAGAGAGCTGCAGCTAGTGTCTAATGGTTACAGCGCAGGAGAAGAAAATCATTCACCGCCATTAGATCACAGCCACACTGATTCATGGGTATTGGTACTGGCCTGGCCTAATGGGAATCAGACGAGAAGTGTGATGGCTTTTGTGTGTATAGTGCGGTTAGTATCATGCTACCTAGCAGTGCTGGATAGATGGCTGTTTTCAGAGCACAGAGTTGACTGTTATTAGGGAAGATGATAAATATCTGCTAAGTGGCTCTGTCATTCAGGGGAATACAGACACTGTCCTGCATCCATTTATCCATCATTCCAAATGTGGTTAAGATAACTACTGCACTTCTGTTTATGGCTTCAATTAGGCGATATCTGGAGTTTATCTAATGCTCTCATCTGTGTTGCTTCTCTCTGTCTCCTTCTGTCTAGTGATGTTTCATGGCCCGCCACCAGCCAAGATCAAACGAGAGCTGACTCCCTCCAAAGAGCTTTCTCCCTGTCGCCAGGACAGGAGTCCCATGCCCTACGGAGAGAAGTGCCTTTACAGCTACAGGTATGTTGTGTTAAATTGCGTGACAGCCCCCCCCCCATCAGCATATTCTCTCTTTCAGGCTCTGACTTTTCCACGTCTTGTCACCCACAGTGCCTGTGACAGGAAACCCACTCCTGGGTTCAAGCCATTAACTCCCCCGTCAACACCCGTCTCTCCCTGTGGCTCCACCAGCACAGCAGGAGCGCACCCACTGAGCGAGCAGACCCCCCCTCCTCACCCCCGTGTAGCCAATCCGAACCTAGGGCCGCGTCCGGTGCACATACAACATCCTATAACGGCGAGCGCGTGCCCTCCCAACCAGCAAGCGCTGCCAGTCCACAGCCACAGCCCGCCATTCGCAGTGCCCTGTGCACCCCTCAGCCAGGATGCCAACAGCTTCACACCTGAGCACAGGTGAGCTCTCAGAGTTGATCTTCTTCATCTGTTGTTTTCAGTGTGTTAATGTCAGAGAAGAAAATGTTTTTTTTGTTATTACGCTGTGTCGGTCACATTGTTAATCACACTGTCTGTTTGTGTCTTAAGGTTCCAGAGACAGATGTCAGAGCCATGTCTACCTTTCCCCCCATCAGAGAGTCACCCCCAGTTCTTGCCCCAGCCTCCCAGCAGCAGCAACAACAGTCTGCAGCGTGACGGGCGGCCACCGTACCATCGGCAGATGTCAGAGCCATTGCTGGCTGTGCCTCCCCAGGGTTTCAAGCAAGAGCTAATCGACCCACGATACACTGAGCAGGGTGTTCCGACCATGGGCCCCCCAGGCCCACCCACAGGCCCTCCTGCTTTCCACCCCATGGCCATCAAGCAGGAACCGCGAGACTTCTGCTTCGATTCTGGTGAGTATCAGAAGCATCGTTTTTCATTGCTTCTCCACACGTCCCCACAGAGTTTTCTGCATTTCTAGATCCTCGCACTCGTTCAGCAAGGACGTCCCCTTGCTAACTGTGTGAAACTAATTGTCCAGGGCCGTGTGTAAGTAGAGCAGGCAGAGGCTGAGGAGTGTGCATGGCCATGTTTGTTCTGGGCACTAACACATGTATGTGGGTTTTAGCATGTAACGGTGGCCTCGACACACAGGTGTGCATATTAAGGCCTGATCTGCATCATTCCTCCAGAGTCAAGCCAGTAAAGTAAAAGTGGGTCTCTTAGCTCAGTGTAAGCATCCAAGGGCAAAAAGTAAATGGGTCATTCATCCAGGTGCAAAGAACCTCTTCACTGAGCCTACCTGGAATAGATCTAGGCAAGTGCCCACGAAGGACTTAGTGACCTAGAGCACAGCAAATAGATTGTAGGAGCTTAGAAATTCTTGGTTAGACTTTAGAGGTTTTAACAGAAAACATGAGGGTCCGAATAACGCCAGTCCTCTCACCGAATAGTCGCTGCAGATACACTGTTTACTCACATGCTATAAATCAAACAAGCCTGTCTGTGCATTGTTTGATCCCCACGCCCACACGCCCAGATGTTGTCTCTGCTCTGCTGCATTAACATCCCTTTCAAACTCTGCTTTTTTTCTTTTCTTTTTTTTTAAGCCTTTATCGTTCATTCACACTCGTAGACTCTCGTTGCTTCTCTGGCTGGTGTGGGACCAGCTGGCCCAACAGTGATGTAATGACAAATCCTCTTAGCTTCTTATGGCCTTTAAATACCTACGTCACAGAGGCATTGCATCCCTAGATGGACAGAAGATGTTTGGCACGCCCACGTGGGACATATTGTTACCGCGCTGCTGGGTGGTCTACAGATGGTGCCAGAAGTGTTTATGTAAATATAAAGCCACAGTTTGAGCTCATAAATAATCAAGATTTAAAAAAATTCATTTATTTTTTAGTTTTCTCTTTCTCTGCACGCATGGGAAAGCTTGACAGTAACGATTACTTCCTGCAAACGTTTTCTTAAGTGAGAACGAGAAGCGACAGAGACATAAGGAAATACTTGCTCCAGGATAATCTGCGTAGGGTTTTCTTATCAGTAGACAGGAAACTGAATAATGGGTGTGGGTGGAGATGGTTGTTGCGCACTGTAGAGGGACTACAAATGGAAGACAGGCCTTGACCCTTCAGGAGGGAGCACTGGTGTAACTTGATTGTCATTGAGATTTAATACAGCCACCGTGGTGCTAATCCCATTTAAAGGCTTGGCGGACATACAAGGGATGTTGTGTGCTGTGCAGTGTACCCTGATCTGGGCTTTAGTCCACTCTTAGGTGTGTGTGTGTGTGTGTGTGTGTGTGTGTGTGTGTGTGAGATTTGGAGTTTTTCTGACCAGTTTACAGACATGGCTGTGGATTGGACAGGAGAGCAGCTAAAGTGTGTTTGAACCTTTAATAATGCTCATAACTGTTTATTTGTCAGTGACTTACCACAATAACGTAACGAGTGTCAGCTGTGAGGTGAATCATTTGATATTACTTTACTAAATGTACACGCCCGTCTCCTTTGTTTACAGAAGTGCCTAACTGTCAGTCATCTTTTGGAAGAGCAGGGAGCTTCTACCAAAATAGCCATGAAGGTAAGTTCATGTCTCTGACATTTAAATGTCGTCATTTTTTTAATCCTCTCTTACCGACCCTGAACCGTGTGATTTACTGAATTGTTGAAAGCTGAGCGCAGCTCACTTTACCACCATTTGACCACCAGGTCAAATGGTGGTAAAGGCTGCTCTGCATATACAGAACATTTCTTACATCAGCTGCTGGCAGGAGCTCAGCCTCTAAGCACAATACTAGCTTCCACTCTTGGGAAGCTGCCCGGCCATATTGCTTTGCATGCAGTTTGTTTCTCTGGGTGGAACGTGGTCACTGACCTTCATGTCCAAACAAAAGCGTTTCCCACGCTGTTTGTGCTGTTACACTTTCGTCTGATTCATGTTGCATTTCTTTTTTTTCAGGCTTCTCCTTCGACAGAGATCATCAGCTGTATTTTGATGATACCTGTGTCGTCCCTGAAAGATTAGAAGGTAAGAGCAGAAAACAAGCAGAAGGCAGAAATACTAGATTTTGTGTGGCCATAAAGTGGGAGTCCAATCATTTGGCTGCTCATGGTGCATAATGAACAGCAAGTCCACTTCACAGTCACCATCTGGCAGGAATGTCTCACCACACTGTGACCGTGCTGGACCGCAGTGCTCACTGACACGTTTCCTTTTCTTCACTCTTTCCCCTTCTGCCTCTTCATCTCCTTCTCTACTCGCTTCTCCTGCTCTTCCCCTCTTCTTCCACTCACAGGCAAAGTGAAACAGGAGCCCTCTGTCTACCGTGACGGACCTCCCTACCAGCGCCGTGGCTCCCTGCAGCTCTGGCAGTTCCTGGTCACTTTACTGGATGACCCAGCCAACGGCCACTTCATCGCCTGGACCGGTCGTGGCATGGAGTTCAAACTCATCGAGCCTGAGGAGGTCAGTTCCTGCTTTGTGAAACTGAACCTGAGAAGTTCTGTCCAGTTTTTTTTCTATGTGGACATTGGATATTTAGGCTGCAGATTTGTTATTCACGTGTTCTGTCTTTGCATGTTCCTTGCAGGTGGCTCGCCGCTGGGGCATCCAGAAGAACCGACCGGCCATGAACTATGACAAGTTGAGCCGCTCGCTGCGTTACTACTACGAGAAGGGCATCATGCAGAAGGTAAAGGCACGTTCACCCTTTTCTTTACTCTCCCTCCGCACTCTTCCCCCAGCAACCATGTGTTTATGGGGGGTTTAAATAGTGTAGGTAGTGATATACAGTGTCATTACACCCTGTGAGGTAGAGTCTTATCATTACAGCCAGCAGCCAAATAGTTTCTGTGAATCTTAACCTGCAGTACTCATCTTCTTCTACTAAATATATTAGTCTATTAGTGTTAGGTCTTTGCTGCCTCAGATTTCTTCTATATCAAACTCCGAGTGTGTGTGGATCAGCTTGGATTATCACACTACTAGAGGCTGGAAGGAAACGACACTTTTGTACAATAAATATGTTTCAAGACCGAAGGTTTCACGCGTGACTCAAATGTGCCTTTTGTCCCGTTACTCAGGTGGCGGGTGAGAGGTACGTGTACAAGTTTGTGTGCGACCCCGAGGCTCTCTTCTCCATGGCCTTCCCCGACAACCAGAGGCCCAATCTGAAAGCCGACCCAGACAGCCTCCCGGGGGTGGACGACGACACTGTACCCCTCACCCATTACGAAGAAACGGCCCCCTACCTGCTAGACGGCGGGGAGCAGTGCGTGACGGGCCTGCCCTTCCCAGACGGCTACGGTTACTAACAGGCAGCAGGGTCCTGACGCACAACACACATGTACATGCAAACACTCCCAAAGCCTCTCGACACCCACTCTTAAAATCCAGAGCTGGAACTGCTGAGCCGCTTGGAAGGAAAACCTTCTGTTCCTTCATGGTTCCCTCTGCTGCTCCCTGGAAAACCTTCATAAAGCTTCCCGGCTAAGAAAAAACGAGGGGAGGGAAACATGCGACAGCTGTTCTACTGCTCCGCCATATCAGAGAGAGAGAGAGAGAGAGAGAGAGAGAGAAAGGGAAGGGGTTGTGAAACCAGAGAGGGTGAACTGGATTCAGTAGCTCTGCTCACCTTGCAGGCTTTCTAATGCAAGGCAAAGGGCTGCTGTTGCTATGGAGACCAAACGAAGCCAGGCCACAGCCCCCCGCCAACTTTGAAAGAACTGACAGACCCTCCCTTTGTACAAGACTGCAAGAGTTGTTACCGATTCTGTGACAATCTGCTTTTTTAAAAACAAAAAAAAAATCAAATCACTATGAGAGTAACAACATTAAAAATCTAACGACACCTTCTAAATGCAGCACGATTCTATAGTTGCCTTTTCGGGTCCCCGCATTTTCACGTCACTACATCTGAACTACAAAATCCGTAAAAAGGGCTTTAATTTGTAAAAATGGATTAACAAAAAAAAATCTGTTCTAAACCCAGAACTCAGTTTGTTTTCTGTAGATAGACCTGCTCGTTTGTTTTTTTTAATATACCAGCTGTTCTACAGTTCTGTTGAGACTTTAGACCCAGAGCTCTCGCTGTATGTGACTGGGCTGCTCTCTTGTGTAAATGTTCTTTAATCATTCTGACCATGTAACAGATTGTATCCGCTTACCTGTAGAGATGAACACCCCCCCCCACACAGACACACACACACACACAGTATATACAGTGCACCTCTCTCGCATCTCTTCATCACTGCTGGGTCATCGATTCGCACTCCGTCTCCTTCATTTCAGAAACTCGCCCAGAAGCCTAAGAAGTGATTATGTATGATAAATGGTCATATTGCTCCTTTTTATTTCTTTTGTATTTCTGTCTGGGTGCTTGATGTTTCCTCTGCAGTGTACTAGTTCTTCTGATGCACCAGTATGGCAGGAGCATCAGGACGTTGCATGCAAAAAAAAAAAACACAAAAAAAAAAAGAAAATCAGAAAGGGGTGACCTTTTGACCCGGTCTTTTGTTGGACACCTCTCTGCCAATCACGAGCTGTCAGCTGGACCCTGTTTCTCTCTGCATGGTGTAATCAGTCCAGGCTGCGTGTCCACTAACATATCGCTTTACGGTCTTTGGATAAAGAAGATGTTTGTGATTTTTCTCTGCATCTTTTTTTTTTGTGTTCATTACCTGTTTCTCAATGGGGGCAAAGGCAAAACTTACAGTATATAAAGTATCTATTTTTGCTATAAGGCTGCATTCGTTTTGATTTTAATGTATGAGCTGTATAGTTCTGCCTCTAATAGATGTACCTTTTTAAAAAAACAAATCCTCATGATGCTCCTACTGCAGACTGTTTCTTTAACAGGCCTCTTGTGCTGAGCTGGAGACTGGATGAGAAGATGGTATTATCATGCCTTTAGAAGTGTGTGTGTGTGAGCGCGAGTGTGTGAGGCCACAGTGAAGACACACACATCATGGGATCCATCCCAGACACAGGGATTGTCTGCACTTGTATAGGCTTCAGTTCCCTCCCTTCACAATGTTTCTTACACTGCTGAGTTTATGATAATCTGTACTGGGTACAAATAAACGGTCCTCTAAGCTTCAGTCCTGCTGCGTTTCATCATTTTCTCTCCCGCCTACAGTGAGTCAGTCAGCTGACTGGCTGCTGTGGTCTGGCAGTCGCTGCGCTTGACCTGGCTGATTTGAGAGTCACATGCCTCTTCTGAGTCCTTCTGATACATTTCTGGGTAAATGATTGCGCTCTCTTTCCTGGAGCAAATGTGTCTGAGCAACGTGTCCTTAGCAGGTTTCATTTTCATACCCCCTGTTACTGAGGCCTACACTGATTTAAAGGAACTTCATGCCCTGTACCTTAGAGTCATGTTTAACAAATAAAACCCAGTTATTCTGTGCTTTCCTCAAAGCTGCTAACATGTAAATGCACAACACTGAATCTAGTCACTATAAGTTTCACTTGTTCATAATGTCCCGTCGCATCATAAAGCCCACAGTGAGCTCCAAAAATATTTTGGTACAGTGCAGGAAGACATTTTGATGTTATTGTTTGGTGCTTATGTGAGTTTCTTGAATTATTCACGAGGCTCAAGTATTAGGTTGAACTGAGAGCGCAGAGTAAGTTATAAATATTAAAACACGCACGCCGCTGTACGATGGTGATGATGAGGTTAAAGTGCAGTCTACAACCTGAAAACACACCAATATGAATGGAGAAATAAGACTTTATAATTGAGAGTTTTGCATTAACAGACAGACGTTTGTAACAAAAAAACTGTTTAGTGTTGGTTTTACACATGCATATACTGTAGCTTTCTCAGAATGTAAACAGGGGTGGACGAGTCGAGTCTGCATGAATGATCCTACACCATCAGAGAATCAACGGCTTAAGTTCACTGAGCGGTAGAAAAGCTACTTGATCATAGACTCAGCAACAGTACTGTCAACAAGAAGTCTAACAGGGGTCTAAGAGGACAAGTAGTGGTCTCTAGATGTTTTATCTGTTTTAAACTAGATTTACAGTGCAATAAAATCTGCAAAAAAGTGAAAAGGACTGAATGCTGCGACAACTCTATGTAAGCAGACAGTAGCAGAAGAAGCAATAATCTGAATGTAATGCAAATAAAGTAAAAGTTGCATTAGAAAAACACTTTGTTCCAAGTGAAAGTCCTGCATTCAAACTAACTAAATTAACCAGATAACTAACCAGATTACTACAGTAAGACTTTTAAATTAACCCTGTCACGTTAATAAATCACATTATTGGTTCAATATTAGGTGATCAGCTGTAACTTGGTAGTTTCACAACTATCTTGTGATGAGCTGAAGATTTCCCAGCGTCTAAAACGTTTCATGTACCGTGTCTTTACAGAGCCCACTGAGTTATCACCCTGGTGTTACAGGACAAAGCTCGACGGCATCTTATATGAAATAAAACAGTGGAGCTTTAGACTAGGGCATTGTTGTGATGGCCGGCAGCACTCAGCCTGGTGTTGAGTCAGAGCCTTATCAAAAACCACAGACTGTAAAAGCCAAGCTCTGGTCTCCAGTAACACAGCCTGGCAGGCAACTTTCCATTGATTGAGAGAGCAGAGTGCCTTTGAATGCTATGAAAGGCCTTTTAGTGTGCTCATGGGAGGTGCCCTGCCCTGAAATCGTGTGTGTGTGAGTGAGCACAGTCGCTGCCAGCACTCATAACAGATGTTTTTTTGGTAATCTCTACTCCTAGCTGCTCTTTGTGTGTTTCTCTTTGATTGAAATCGTTTGGTGGAGGTGTACGTGTGGCCTGGAACACGACACGTTTACATTGACTTCTGTGAATAGTGGAGATATTGCTGATGGTGTTCATCCACCGCTTACAAAACCATTCTCTTTTCTTCTTACTGAGCAGCGTGATGAAGTAACACACGAAAAGTCAGCACTGTCATAAAAATTTAAATGTGAATATTCACACCTGAGCTGTGAATTCTCTACAGCACACCCACAGTCCTCCTGTCAGACTGAGATGGATCACAAACGCACCTTGACACGGTCCAGTTTCTCGTCTGTGGAAGTTCATTCTTGACCCTGCAAACAACCTTTTGACGAAACAAACGTTGACCCTGTTTTTCCAGCTTTGTAAGTAAGTGGGCTTGCCAGTCATATTTGTTGTCATACGTCAGTCATTTTAGGTTTTAGTTCAGTCCCTGTTTGAGTTTACAGCCTTGCCAGAATCTTCCACAACATCATTAATATGATGATGTTGAGTGGATGTAACATTAAAGCTACACTGTGCAGATTATGGGAATCAAGTCTGCGCTAGTATGAGACTCCAAATCCAACCAGTCCATCGAGCATCAGTATGGTGACATTACAATAAACCAAAAGCTACCAAATGTAAAGACATCTACAGTATATGTAGTGGTAATAAACCAAACCATTTTAATAGTTAGACCTGGTGGTGGGGATAATTAAAGGCATCACTAGAGTTAGAAATGTCAAATGTCAAAGATACATTTATCCAGCAGTTGTTGGATAAACTACATTTCACTGTAAGCAAACATCAACCCTACAGTGCCACTGACACCGCTCTTCCCACAGCCATTCACTGCACAGTGTGGCCAAAAATGACCATCTCTATCCTTCCCATCTGCCTCTGTACACCTTTCCTCTCTCTAGCTATCAACAGGATTATACTATGAGCCCAGTAGAACGATCCTGATCCATTTAACAGGCCCCGAGTTTGGCTTTGGAAATGTCCCATCACCTTGGAAACACTCCATCATAAACACACAATGCCCCTTACTGACCTAACAATGAGATCTGGACTTAAAGTGCACATGCTGCAGACTGCATCATGAACACCACCTTAAATCAGTGGATACGCTGTTTGATACACGCTCCTCGTCTTGAGCAGGGAGAAAAGTGGACAAACACCCTTCAAACATACATTAAAGCACATGACCATTAGCTGTTTCCAAGTGAATTATTGATCCAGAGACAAAGACGAGGCAGCTCGAGCATAACGTGGTTTCACCTTTGAGTCTTCATGGCAGGCACTCACATCAAAGCCTCCATCGGCTGTAGCTGGAGAGAGTGAACCACTCCGTGCTCTGCCCACGACTGCTGAGAAATATGGGTCATGCTGCTGCAGAGGGAACAGCACAAATTTTTCACATTTTTTGGCCAACACACTGTGTTCACACAATGCTAATTACCATGGTGAAACCTTGTTCCTAAAACTCTGTTGCATAACTGATTTCTCTCACACACACACACACACACACACCACCCACAAGTCACTATTTATTTCAGACTTCAGAGTAAGGCTGTATTAGTTTTACGTTAACCATGGTTGCCCTCTAGTGGATGAACATCTTTCTTACTAGAACCTGAGCACCAGCGAGTCCAGTGTCTGTGTTTTACCACATAATACAACTTTGAAAGCTTAACAGGTTAGGCTGTAACTAGTGGTTAATAAATGGTTTATTAAAACCTGATGCACCAGCCACTCAGCAAACGATTTATTGGGTTGCCAGGTTGTGAAAAATCCTGCCCAAGCATGGCAGGCACTCTGCTAATCCTTTTAGCTCTCTCGCCTCTGAAAAGGGACTGCAGGGCATCGGCACTAAACCCCATTCTTAAATCGCTGATTCACATTTACAGCTGCAGAGTGCAGACTAGCTGTTGATCTGCACGTCCTGTGTATTGTGTTTTTGTCAGATGTCAGATGAAGACCTGCATTACATGTTGTGCTGTACATGGCATTAGTGCAGAGGGGATCCTACACTCTGGGGGGGCGGGGGACCCACGCAAAAAGATCACCTCCAAACCCACTCTGGTTTTTTATCGTATGCTTGTTTCCTTATTTTGTCAGTTACATCCATTGTAACTGAAAAAGAAAGAAAAGAACCACAACCAGAAACAAAAAGATCAGCACCAACACAAAATCCTCGGGGTGAAGAGGAACGGGGACAGAGATATTTATTTACTTTATTCTTGAGCTGGACGTCTGTTTGCAGAACAGAAACTAAATGAGGTTTGAGCTGAGGCTGTTTTGAGATCAGGAAGTACAATAATGAAATAATAAAAGAGTTGAAAAGTGCTTCAGCATAACTATGAGGTGAGCAAGATTTGGCTTTTAGAATGTGATGTGTCCAAACATATTATTTTCCAGTGAATCGTTTCATGAACCACACCTGAAGACAAACTCTCCTTTGTCAAAGATGTTTTATCATTTTGTTGACGTCACTTTGAGTGATGTGATATAGACTCATTTTTGATTAAGGATTATTAAAACCAAGCAATCAGACTCACTACGCTGCTCATTTCTGGTTTAACAACAGCAACATTTATTGCCCTGTAACTGTTTCACAACTGTAAACAACATGCACTGTAATATCTGCTGCAGCTGAATGTTTCACAGGCCACAGCTTTTTTTCTACATACAAATCGTGGGCGTAGTGTGGGAGTAAAGAACTGAAGCTGCTGTAATTTTTCACTCTCAGCAGCACATTGAATTTCAGTCCAATAAAAGGTGATGAACTGCACTTTTCACACTGGGATAAGAATAGCATATGTCCTGGTGACAACAACAAAAACCTCTATATTGAATTCTCTGGATTTAAAACATGCTGACATCAGTGTGATAACTCCTCTGTGGCTGCTGGGAGAGAACCACAACAGCAGGATCCTTGAATGGTGCACGGGGGTGAAGACGGAAACTTCACTTTACCACACAAACTGTATTCAGAATACATTGGGCTAATTTTAAGTCTTTTAATGGGGTGTAATCGTGTTTGCAACATTGTCCTGAATGAATTTGTTAGGATGTTTACGTTTTTGTGTGAAAACTGACAAATCTTGTTTGCAATCATTGGCCCACATTGGGGGGGGGGATTTTGTTGTATATTATATTTATTATTATGAATATAATATTATTAAAAACTGTTCTTTACAGCTACTGTACAACAGTCATTTACAATATTAAAAATGTCTTTACTCCGTATTTCTAAACAATTTGACAAAACATATTCTTACAAATTTTTCATTTCTATGTGTATCTAAACTTTTGACTGTTACTATATACATATGTTTATTAATATTATTTATTTATTATGTGATATTTTCCCACGTACAGTTTTGGCAAAAATCTTTGATGTTGTTATTCTCAATACTCACAAACTTCTGGAACTTCCTGGCTGGACACGACTACACAGAAGTGAGATGGTTTTTTTTTAATGCCTTGATTTGGGTGAACTGATCCTTTAAACGCAGGTTACACTCGTTACCAATCGACTTAATGAGTAGATTGTAGCTATAGCTAGTTAGCACAGCTAATCCACACACCACATAAGTCACAAACTGCAAGTGAGGGCTGCTATTTTTTTTAGCTTAATCTCTTTTTGTAAATATGGAGAGAATGACAACACAGCAGGTAGTTTGTCTTTTGGAATAATTTGGTATTTGTCGTGCTGTGTGACATTTGTGTAACGTTAGCTAACACGCTAGCTAGCTAGCGCCAACCGTTAACATTAAATTTTCAGTCGTAATGGACTCAAACTACGTGGCTGACACTACAACGGCTGTCGGTTTTTATTATTACTGCTCTGCTCAACCCATGAACAATTTATTTCAGACACTGTGGCCTTGCTTCCCACTCACTTTGCCCTACGAAGCGGCCGCTCCCGGGCCTTCTTACCTGGTTAATGACTACGCGGGGCTGGTGGTGTCGTCGCAGGTGATACCTTGTTTCTACAACACGGTGATTGAAAACCCAAACCCGAGTAAGTAACAAAAACAAGTTAACATCAGATATTTATCAGATATCTAATTAACAGCTGTCTCCATCCATGGTGACAGTGGAGTTTGACTTGAGCATGCAAATCACATGGCTCCAGATGTCTCTGCAGTATAAAATCTGTTTGATTTCTAAGGAACTAATTGTTTTTCATTTAACTGTGGTTAATGTATCAACAGACCAGTGCAGGAGGTTTATCCTAGACAGGTATGCAGCTATGCATTTATAGTTAAATTAAAATATAGCATGGATAACAAATGATGGCATGTTGAGCAGGAGTTGTTGTTTTTCATACTACAGGTCTTTGTTTGACTTGGTGGCAGATCATCCCTATCTTGCACTAACTGACCCAAAATTACTGAGCTGGTATCTTTCTTTGTCTCCAGAAGACCGAAAGATCATTCAAGGTATGTCTCAAAGGGCATGTGAAATCATTAGATAACAGTTTAATTTTTCTGCAGCTGTACATAAGTTACAGTAAAAATATACCTACAATAAAAACAAAGTGTAATATGGAACAGATATGTGATTAGCTAAATGGATACTTAATTCGTTTGAAGGCAATTCAAGCGACCATAGTGTGTTCAGTACACACAAGTACACCGACAATACAAACCAAATATCATATGCAACAAGTAATTAGGCAATCAGAAGATAGTAATAACTGAGAAGTAAAGACTAATAAGAAACAGTATTGACGTAAAGATTTTGTATTTGTTTAGTCTTATTCAATGTAAATGCTTTTTCTCTTTTAGATGAAGGAGGATTTCGACAGTTTCTGCAAAGACATCCTGCCTTAGAACTGTCTAAGCATCACGTTTATGTGAAGTGTAAGTCTCTTACATGCTATAGGCTTTTATTGACAGACGTGCATAGATAAGGACAAATAATAATCGTTTTCCTTTACAGACAATGCAGATAACGGTGCTCTTCAGCCAACCGTGATGTCCAACAATCATACGTATGTCTCACAGAAATACAATACATGAATAACACACTACATCATAAACATTAAGCCTTTATCATTATAAAACCTTTTTATTTCTTTTATTTTTTCAGATCTATAATGCCAAGATCAAGGATGTGCAGTTGTGGTAAAACACCAGTCTTACTTACTCAATACAACACAATCAAGAAGTAAAGTCTTGATGCTGCCTTGGTAGCCTTAGGACTCTCCTTTATACTAAAAAAAGTTTTACTAGACAGTTTTGACACTAAAACCTAATGTTTATACCAGAAAAAGCTTCAGCTGCTTTTCTGCTGCTCCTTCCAGGAGTGTCTCACACAGATCTAAAGTTGGAGATGCTCACCGATAATGTGAAGGAGAATTTAAACATGTTAGACTGTACCAGCAGAAGGAATGGGTCGCAGAAACGGCCATGTGAGGAAATCTTCCAAACCAGACAGCTAGTCCACCTGCAGGACGGTTTCCAAACGGCTCACAACAGTCCCATCAGACAGAAAGAGGAGAAGGTGAGGGTATAAACACTTTTCTGTTGTGCGGTTTAACAGTGTAACATTGGTTGTTGTTGTGTTGTAAAAGCCTCGTTGCTGTGGCAAACAGATGAATAAGGATCCAATGCTGTCCCAGCTGAAAAAAGAAAAGCGATCACAGCAGATGGCCAGCAGTAGCAGCACTGTGTTTGTGTGCGAGAATCCAGCAACCGTGGCGAGCTTCTCTCTGGACATGGAGCTAGAGAGATGCAAACAGAGAGGAACGCTTGAGCATAGGAACCAGATGTTAGTGACACCAGACCAGACTTGTAACTTCACATGTGCTGAAGTCAGTCCATTACAGTGAGTATGGATCCAGTTATACACACAGAGTATGGATAAATTAAGTGGTAGATAAATTGCTTTCACTCAATAAAGGTCAAAGGTAGTTAAGTAATGCCTAATGTATGTCAACTATTTTATCTATTTTCATAATTTTAACAAAGTCCACTGCTCTTTATTTCATCCCAGTTTGTAGGTGTTGATATGAGCATCATTGTTTTATGTTACAGGTCAGAATGGTCAACAGGAGACAGGTCTTCTTCTGAGTACTACAGCTTTGACAGCATCCAGATAGATGGCACAATGTACAACAACAGGATCACCGTACAGTCAGCTGAGCTTGAACAGCTTAACTGTCCTCTGGACCCAGAAAACAGCACAAAGGAACAGGTTCAAAATGATGCAGTCTATGATAATTCGTACACTGTAGATGAAGATGATCCTAAAGCTAACTTAAGCACAGAAGAGCAGAGTGGCAACTTCTATAGCTTTATGGAGGAAGACCAGAGCAACCATGTCTGTGTGGCCAGTGATGGTCAGAAATCCCACTCAGCCATTAGTGAGATTGCGGAGTCTGATCAGTCTGTCTTCAAGAGAAACACTGAAGAGAGGAGCACATCCCCTGTGCCCTGCCCTCCCACCTGTGATGTTATGGTTGGCACGGAGCCGGAACTCTATGTGTCCACTTCTACCCAAACTGAGGATCCAAAAACAGCAGACAAGCACATCGTTACTGAAGTCCACATGGCAGATCTGGACTATCTTGCTGGGGTAAGGTTGAAACCAAAGAGATGTAATTTGTCTTAAACAAATGCTCTTAAACAACTTCTTTTTATACATTTTTAGGAATTTCTCAAACTCAAGACTGTTCAGGAGAAACTGAAAGAAAAAGAGAAATATAGAAGGTAATGAGTCCATCTATAGACTTTTCTACTTTAAACTTCTCTCCAACTGTAGGACTAATGCCTTTAATTCTACATTTGTTTCCAGTTCAGGGTGTAAACTGAGAAGCGAATGTGATTGTGTGCAGCGTGCTCAGCGAGCAGAGCTGTCTCTCCTGACCCTGCAGTACAGCATGTGCAGGCAGCACTGTTGGATACTCTACTGTACCACTGCTGGAGGAGACCATCTCAACCCAGTGAGCGAAGACCTGAACCTGAACTGGTCAGTTAACCTGTGTTTTACAGTAAATTTTGAAGTGTCCAGGGGTCAGCTAATATTGACTTTGATCGTTGCCCTCTGTCTGTAGGCCAAAGGACCCTCCTGCAAACATTCTTAGTGTTCTGCAAAAACTGGAATCTGACTATAATGAGCTAAGGGAAAAGATTCTGGAAGGGGTTCCACTGGAGCAACTGAAGCCTTTGTCTGTTGACCCTGAAAAGATAACAACAGCAGCAACTTACATTCCTGCAAAGGCGAGACGCAGCCGACTAACACAATAATATGAAAATGTTTAGAACCATTACTGATTTCCTATACTCTAACCACATGTGTCCGTCTTTAGATCGTTGTCAACGTGCATGGAAGTATGTCTGTGCATGGACGTGTTCTTCCCCGGTATGTTAGCCCAAACATACATGTTTGCCTGATGTAAACCGGTTTCATTTGACTTTGTAAACGCTCTACTGTTGCCTTATCTAATCTAAAGGTGCCCCCAGGAGCTGCACACACACTGTACATCCAGTGGTGAAAATGTGTGTCCTGATAATGAGAACACAAACAGCTGCCAGGTATGCTAACAGACTCATCCTTGAGCAGCTTTCTGTTGCCTTATTACTGCTAACTGGACCCATTTGACATTAAATTGCTCATCATCTGTGGTATTTGGCTCATTTCAGAGACAGACCAAACTAGTTAAGAAGGAGAACAGCCATGCAAAGAGAGCGGTCACTCTTGTCCCCCAGGGTAGAGGTGGTATCCATGATGCATGGAAACTGGCAGAAAGTCAGACAAGTAAGCGGAAAGCTATGTTTCACATGTTACATTATTTCCTGGTGAGTAGTTGTTTAGTAGTTTGTGTGTCTTTCTTTGGTTGGACAACAGCAGCATGCAAAGAGCACACTACGAGTGAGGCATGGTTTGATGCTGAGGAAGACCTGAAGCCAGCAGCTCCTGAGATGGTACAGGACATATGTGTTCGTGTACTTGCCAATTATCTGTTGGATATTTAAACTGCAATTCAGATTTAACACGATCTTGTACTTTAAACGTGAAGGTAGTTTATTTTACTGTATTTCTTTGTACTGCTATGTCATAGCCAGCAGGGGGCAGTACAGACATGAACTAAGTCCTTCTCTTTGTCAGAGTGATGCCATGCTGCCATTTGAGAAATACCATGGCTCTGAAGTCAGCTGCTCTGCTTTACGTGAGGATGTGAGGTGAGATACTACTCTGCTGTATAAGAGCAGATGTTGTCACACACATGCTCTGTTGTCCATGTATGAGATTAATGGTTTTTGCATCAAACAGTCACAAATATTCAGCTTTATTTATCTTAAAACTCAGCTATGGTCTGTTTAAATGTAGATCCACATGTAGCAACAAGCTCTAATGTGAAAATGAATGTCCGTGCAATGGCTGCTTGTCTCACTTGCTGCGTTTTCTGTGGTAAGTGAACCCCAACCTGCCGAGGCTGCAGTGAGAGAGTTGAAAGGCTCCAGCATGCAGGGCCACGCTGCACATGTGGAGCACATGAAGAGAGCTGTTGGTGGTAGCCAGAGGCAGGCTTCAACCTCTATCAGTGGGTCTGAGACCTCACAGGATGCCACCAAACCACAAACCCTTAAGGCCGACTGTAGCAGTGCTGAAAGAAAGGTGAAAGGTCTACATCAGGGGTTTTCATGGGAATCTCCATTATTTGTTTGCAATCCTGAAAACAGTTGTATGTTATTTTTAATGTAAATTTATTAATTTAATTTCTGTTCTGTTGTCTTTAGTTTACGACTCAGCCTCCACCTGTTGGCTCCAGCATCAAGGACAAACAGGTGGTCTGTATATCGCCCACAACAAAGGGAACCTGTGTGCCCCAACACTATGGCACCATGGGGAGCTTTGACACCCTGATGACAGAGTTGTTACAGCGCCACCCACATGTTGGGAGGCAGAGGATTGTGGATGCTCTGGTGGAGCTGAGGGCCAAGCACCACGGCGTCCTCAGCGGCCTGCCCCTCAGGACCATCAGGGAGATGGCATCTGAACTTCTGACCAGGCCAGTTAGTGCCACACAGTGACTGAGGAATCAGCATTTGCTGCTCCAGAGTTTTTGTTAAGTCATTTGTTACAAGTTGTTTGCTAAACTAACACGAGAACAAGTTTAATTTACCTGAAGTGAGAAAGTGAAGATTGGCTAAAAAGTTCACTTCACCCCAACGTCTGTGTTCTTCCCATAAAGAGTCACATTGTTTTTGTTCTGAGATTACTCAGAGATGCTGTTAAAGGTGGCATTTAGTCAATTAAAATGTTTTCTTGTCAGCGTTTTGGGGCTTTATTTAACTAACCATGATGGGAGTTATGGAACTTTAAATGTTGATGAAGCGACTGCACAGTAACGTCCGTGTGCGAGTAAAAAGTTTTCCACAGTCACTACTAGTTGCCGGCGGCAGTGCGCCAGCAGGAGGCGGCACAGCATGCAGCGCAGCGGAGCAGCGCCCGGGTTCATTTAATCCCTGCTCCGGTAATGGGCGGAGATTCCATGGGGGACACAAATCTGGCAAAGCGAGCAAACGACAGACAAATCTGTCCAAGAGAATCCCTGTCGGAGCCGTGTGCACTGCTTCTGTTTTTCTTTGCGCATATTTGACCCACACCGGAGCGACGGTGTGGGTCGACGGCGAAGTTTCGGGGTTGTCAGTTATGGATGAAGTAGTCCGGACGTGGAAGGCTACAGAGGCGTCCAAACACACAAACTGATCGTCGGAGTTGAGCTGAAGAAGCAGATCGACAGGACGGCGCTGGCTGCTCGCTTTGCGCGTATTATTTTAAGAAAGATGGAAAAACGTTGATCTTCTCACTTGGATGAGCAGATAACAAGCGCCTCGGTCCGAACAGCTGAGGTCTCCACAGGTCAACAGGATTTAATCGAATGAGAGGTCTGAGAGAGAGTGACAAACGTGTGTCTGCTCTCGAACAGAGGAACGAAGCTGTTTTTTGACTGAGCGGTGATCAGACGCGCAGACTGACACCATGTGGAGCCCGGGGACGTGGATGTGGCGAGCCGCTCTGTGCTGCACGCTTCTGGAAACATTTCTACACACTGCCAGAGGTAGGACAAAGCAGGCTTGTCTGCTTCCCCCCCCCCCCAGCAGATTCTCTATTATCAGACATCGGCCTGTTTTTGCAACAACAGCACGCAGTGATCCAGTGGCTGATGTCCAGAGGATCAGCTGCTGTAAATAGATGGCACATGGAGGCGGAGGAGATTGTTTACAGGCGGTTTGCAGTTCACAGTGGAGAGATTTCTCTGAGCAGGGGAATGTCTGTGATATGACACACAACCCTACAGGCCTTCATTTCAAAGGAAACACTGTTATTATACCAACAACTCTGACATTTCCATCATTGTGTACTACAGACACACCATTGCCTGAATTGTTTCATACCACAGTATTTTGTGAATATTGTAATTTGTAATCTGTGATGCTGTGTCATCTTTGTTTTGTTCTGGCAGCAGTTTGTAGATCAGATTAGTAGAAGAACATCTCATAATTGAATGCACTGCAGTGCAACACCACAGCTTCCTCCCGCCTCAGAGTAAAAACCATAATTCTGTATTACAGTGCTCTGCACACAGGTTTCTGATCTTATGTCTTTTGCAGCATTACATCAATACGTTTTTCTGTGACTCTCCTTTTCTGTGACATATTTCCCACCTGTTCTCAGGTCTCAACGTGTGTATGAGTGGCAGCACCACATCATGTGAAGAATGCCTCCTGATTCACCCAGGTTGCGCCTGGTGCGCACAAGAGGTACAGCTCACCCTGCTGCAGTCTCAGGATTTAAACACTGGTGGTGTAGAGAAGGGGTGTGTGTGTGTGTGTGTGTGTGTGCGCGCGCGCGCTCAGCTCTGTTTGGGTGGTAGAAGTCCAAACTGTTGGTGACAGTCACACTTAAACCTTAACACTGTAGTGAGTAATGCAGGCTTTTCATCCTACAGGACTTTGGAAGGGGGAGGACTCTGACATCACGGTGTGATTTTAGTCATAACCTGCAGAAAAGGGGCTGTGATGCCCGGTTCATTGAATACCCCACCAGCAGCATGTCTGTCCTGCGGAACATGCCGCTCAGTTCTAAAGGCTCTGGGTCGACCCAGTTTGATGTCGTCCAGATTATGCCTCAGAAGATCTCCCTCAGCCTGCGACCAGGTAAATATTCTAATAGAGATATTAATGCTCATTTTTGAGGTAAGGTACAGTAAAAATATGTGTTATTCAACAAATAATACAAAGTTTTATTACTTAACTGTTTTGTTTTGTGTGAGTAAACAACAGATTCTTTCCTTACACCCGCCCAGGAGACCAGACGTGGTTCGGCCTGCAGGTGCGGCAGGTGGAGGACTATCCTGTCGATCTGTACTACCTGATGGACCTCTCTCTTTCCATGAAAGATGATCTGGACACCATCCGTAATCTGGGCAACAAGCTGGCCCAGGAGATGGGAAAGCTCACCAGCAATTTCAGGCTGGGTTTTGGTTCCTTTGTGGACAAAAACATTTCCCCCTTCTCCTATACAGCACCCAAGTATCAGGAGAATCCGTGCAATGGGTGGGTAGCAGATGCTGTGGGATGATGAGGTTGTTCTGTGATGTCTTTCATGGTAAAATGTTAGATTAGTTATTTGTAATGACTTCTTTTAAGTTTGTATGCAAGTCCGGTTAGCGTGAGAACAAACTGTATGTGAGCTGGAGTTGAACAGAGTGAATAAACTGTCAGTCAATGGATGTTGACGTGGGCGAAGTGAAAGCAAGCAGAACAAATGGAGGGCAAAAAGCTGTGGCACACGATGTTTCCCTCCCCCGGAGGTTAGACTGCACTGCAGTAACTCTCTTCTCACCATCACGCTTCACTTCCCATCTAGGTTATGGGCTCGGTTGTGCGTGTCTGTGTGTCAGTCATAGAACAGTCAAGCATGGCAGGGAAATGTTAAAAAGGGTAGAATTAGATAGCAACTCAGCTCACGTTCGCTAGTTTTCACTCTGTTCATACAACTTAAAAAAAGCAGCCTGCATTTAAATGAAGTGGATGTTAAACAGCAGTTGTAGAGTTGAAGCTGTGACACTTTAAAATCAGCCTGCTGAAGTCAGTTTGTCTTGTTTGTGCGGTAAAACAAAGACGCCCCTTTTTGTGCCGCTTCGAGTGCTGTGCTCATTTTCCTTGTCACTCTGCACAGGTACAAACTTTTCTCCAACTGCGTCCCGTCCTTCGGTTTCCGCCACATCCTCTCACTGACGGACAAAGTGGACCGTTTTAACGAGGAGGTGCAGAAGCAGATGGTATCTCGCAACCGAGACGCGCCAGAGGGCGGATTTGACGCCATCCTGCAGGCTGCTGTTTGTAAGGTGACAAATGCCTCCTTCCTTTCCTGACTGAAGTTTATTCAGCCTCCTTTTTCAAGTTCTAATGAATGAACTGTTACTCGGCTGCATTCAGTAACAGCTCACATTTTTCTCAGATAGGACTAAAGCTGCTGTGAAGCTCTTGAGATTCCTCCGTGACAAGCATCTGGCCTATTTGCTTGTTAATTAAAAGCACCAGTGGGGGGGGGATAGACAGGAAGTGCGGTCTGGTTAAACATGAGGACGAGTCATTCACAGGCCCAGTCATATCCCAGTTTCCCTCATCCAGTATTATTGTTTTCTGCAGGAAGAGAATGACTCCCAAGCAGCTCGTGCCTTGTAATTTACTGGAGCTGCACTATTTCAAACACTCAATGATTATGAGGCTGGGCTGGGTCCTGTCCAAAAGTCTGATTGATCCAGTTTCACTCAGTGTTGATTCAGTTACTGTTAATGTGGAAATCATTTCAACGTAAATAAGCACAACGTCAACAGTTGTATTATGTAAAAAATACAAGTATTTATTAGATGGACGAAACAAAGCTGCTTCTTTTTAAGAGCAGTCTTGTGAGAGAAATGCTGTTATGAAGTAGATAATCATTTGACGTTTTCGTGCTGGCCATGATTTTTACTTTTTAAAGTTTCCCCCTGGCTGTGATTACTCTAAAATAACTTTTTTTAATACACATTCCTTGTGCGTGAGATAAACAGTTTGTCTCCTTGCAGAGTAATCGTTTCCTTTTTCACCTCGACAACAGGAACTAGCCATTAGCCTGAGTCACTACAGATCAGTCTTTTGTCGCAGCATATTTTCTGTTTGGTTAAACAGTTGCTGTGCTCCATTTTTAAATCGGCCTCTGATAAAAGCCTCTGCAGCTCTGCTGCACAGGCCAAAATAGTGGTGAAATGTTTTTTTAGTGCTATACATTAGTCAGCACTCTGTCAAACGCCCTCTCTGTTGTTTCCTGTTGATAACGGTCAGGTTTGGGCCTTCTGCAGAACTCTGGCTGTTGTTACGCTCTCAATGTTTTGTGTGGGTGTGTGGATCTTTTTCTAACAGGAGCGAATAGGCTGGAGGAAGGAAGCCTACCACCTGCTGGTGTTTGCCACAGATGACGTGCCTCACCTGGCCCTGGACGGCAGGCTGGGAGGCCTCGTCCACCCCCATGACGGACAGTGTCACCTCAATGACAAGAACGAGTACAGTGCTTCCACAACGATGGTGAGAAGAGCAGACATCCTGTCTTTTTGTTGACAGGCTCAATCATACTCTCGCTGTTCAATCATGGATGATGAACAGCTGCCAGATCGTCAGAGTGAATCTGAGTTTGTTGTAAATGCAGAAACTCAGCTGGATCTCACGTTTGGCACAGATTTCCTCTTGGACTCTTGGATGAGCTGAATACACCCATGTCTGTCTCGACTTCTAAAGTGCAGAGACACTGGTTTTGAACCTAAGTGAAATGATCTCAGATGTTAGAGCAGAAAATTCCCTCTCCATCTTTAAATAACATGAGAAACACGAAACCTAGAATTTATTGTAATAGACTACATATCACCATCGTCTAATGAACCTCAAGTGTTTTTACTTTCAAAACAAAGCTATGAATTGACGTTGGAATTTCCGGTGTTTACTCAGAGAATAACTAGAAGATATGCCTGACATGCTGAGCCTGGGGCCTTTCTCTGTTAACGAAACCTGTCGTCATTCCAAAGGAAATCTCTGAATTCAGCTGTAGTAAAGTGAGACATTTTTAAAACTACTTATATAATAATAAACAAGTAGCTTGAGTAAGAACATGTGCTGATTACTATCACCAGCCTGTGTTGGGAGCTGCAGACAATACACGCGTCCACACACGCTTTGACTTTTAAACGCACAGCTGACGAGCAGGTAGTGGTGTGGAAAAATATTTGATACTGTATCTCTGCATCTGCATTTTGAACTAGACTCTGTTGTGAGTTCAAAAACAATCAAATCACTGGATTTCTAACTAAGTTTGGTAGAATTTCACAAAGAAAGTCTTTCACCCACAATAAGCTCATACAGTGTCTGACATACCAGAGCACTAATGATATAAAAAATAGATCAAAATCATGTGGCTTGGATAATGCTATCATTTAATAGGGAATTTTTTCCCACTTGTTTTTATGCTTAATTTTCCTCTAAAAGCATGGTTTTAAAAGCCTAACCGATTATCGTGTTTATCACAATAGCTTCAGTTGTTCCTGCAGACATAATGTTATTGTGCCTTCTCTTTCTGTCCACATTTCTGGTTCTGAGTGAGACTGAGTTTGGATTGGTTATCTATACAAATAACTGCTATTTGTTTTTCAGTATTCTGTCTCAAATGAAGCTCAGTAGGGACCGTAGTGGCTCCAAAGAAAATAACCATGTCTCGTAGAGCGATGTGGAACGCTCTCAGGCTCTTATTCGAGATGTGAGAAAGACTGAGATTTTCTCTACAGTAAGAAAACATCACAACAGTTACTCACACTGAGGTCAAGAGGTCAAAAGATCGTGAGGCTCTGTAGCGTCTATCATTCTTTATACAGCAGTACAATAGATAAAAAGGTTGATTAACACCACAGGGAAATGATTTTGCCATGCCACAGCTGCTCTCAGTTCAACAGGAAAGAAGGGAAAAACCCATAACCAGGAGATCAACACCAGCACGCAGTTTTATACAGTTAATGGCCACAGGCAGAAAGGATCTCCTGTGATAATCAGTCTGTGGCTCAATAACAGGACCTGCCACCTCTCTCTTCACAGGACTACCCTTCTCTGGCTCTTCTGGGGGAGAAACTGGCAGAAAATAACATCTTCCTTATCTTCGCAGTGACAAAACGGCTGTACGTTATTTACAAGGTAAGATCACACACAGACACACACACGTTTCCTGTTCCTACAAACCAAACGAAAGCAATGAGTTCTTATGCTGATGCTTTATTTCTTCCATTTACAAAGAACTTTACTGCACTAATTCCTGGAACTACAGTGGAAATCTTGGACCAGGACTCGAAGAATGTCATCCAGCTGATCGTGGCAGCCTACAATGTAAGCAGAGAAAATCCTAGTTTAGTTCCTAGTCTTCTCGTTTGCACGTTGTCAGAAAGAGAACACACACAGAACATGACACAGAAGGATATGTGAAGAAAGGTAAGAAGAGGGAGGTGTAAGGGGAGACACGGGCGAGTCTTCCCACTACTGCGACAGTTAACGAGTCTCCAGCTGCACACAAGCTGGGTTTCTCATCTTGGTAGCAAGCCTGGTCTGCTCCAGTGGTTTTTGCAGCTGACTTTGAAGCATTTTTTTTTTTTTTACATAGTTGAGTTGACAGTCAATCTTATTCTGCCAGCAGATACGAACAGTTAAACAATGTGGGATTACTGCACACAAATAATATTAATTTAATATCAAAAGTTAATATTTGAGTCAAAGGTGAGACTGAAGAGGTTTTAAGTTTGCAGACTGCTGCAGTAACTGAGTAAAAACTGAGTCGGCCTCACCAAAGCTTTTTGTCCTGCACTTTGGAAAATCTCAAAGACTCAGAGGACCTGAGAAGCCATACTGGTTTAAAAAAAGCATCCAAGAATTTTTAAACCCAATATGGAAACTGACAGCCAGCCAGTGTTATGACTTTAAACCAGTTGTGATGTGTTCTCTCTGTTCTGGTGCTGGTCAGCTCTCAGGCTCACATTTCTGAAGCATTTGCAACTAATTACTTTTTTTTTGGGTTGACCAAATACCGGAGGATTAGAATAGTACGGTCCGCATCAGTCTCCCTGTCACTCACACAGAGACATTTCAGTGTGGTAAAAAGCAGATTTCTCAGTGACTAACGCAACAGATCTAAATGTGTAGATCTACATTTTGTGCCCAGTTCTCTCTGTGTGTGTGTGTGTGTGCGCGTGTCATCCTTTCCCTAGATGTTTTGTCTTTCCATAGATGCTGATTTTTTTCTTTGCTTTAGTCAGGAGGAGCTGCATTTTGTTTTGGCCCATGGCAGAGTATCTCTGCAACAGAAGTGTTTGTCAAACACAGACATGACATGCTTAGTGTGTGGGAGGGAGCCTGAATGAAGCGCTTTGACTCACGGCCTTATTAACATTCCAGCTGCCACATTATATCCACCACTCTGCGTTTGTTAGTTACATAGACTTTGCCAAACGGTGTGAGGTTACGTTGCGTAACCAAACCGTTTTTACTCAGGTCTGACCCAGGCACAAAGTCGCTGCTCACTGTGTTCAGGGTCAGAAAAGTGTAAGTGTGAACGAGAGTGAGCAAATGAGGGCAAGCTTACCCATGTGCACCAAGTACCATCCTGACGGCAGCTTCAGAGTTTCAGCCCCACACGCATACAACCTGCATCCATGCACAGCCGTTGTGGTTGTGGTAAGATTAGCTATAAAAATGTGCCTAACCAAGGCAATGCCTTCCCCATGTTTAGCTCTTTTTCACTCTGCTACTTAATGAGAGTTCCAGGCACGAACAGATAGACGGAGGTGGATTTAACACAAGTGTCTGTGTCCGGGGAAGCAGATTAACGTGGCTGTAGTTTAAGAACAGGGGAGAGGGTTTCTGTGAAGAGAAACCTCTTAAAACTCTATGTGCACTGTTGCAGAGAGACCTGCGTTTACCATGCAGGAAAAAGCTAAAAAGTGAACTAACACTGTGCCCTCGTGGGTGTGCTATCTTCAGAACATTCGCTCTAAAGTGGAGCTGACCGTATGGGACCACCCAGAGGACATCAGCCTTTCCTTCACCGCTACTTGCCAGGATGGAAAACCACTGCCAGGCCTCAGGAGGTGCGCCGACCTGAAGATAGGAGACACTGTGAGTTCCGCTCTCTAGCACGTCTCATGTTATAAATGTTTTATGCATCCTGTTTGAAAATGTGAAAATGTTTCCGTGCTCTCCACCCTCAACGTTTTATCCTCCTGGGTTATGAAAGCAGCATCAGAGGATTTCACTTGTACCAGTGGATAAAAATATATATAAAAACTCTTCTGTGACAGCAGAACCAGCTAACAGTGAGCTAGCTAGTGAGATGAAGTTTGTCTTTATTTTTTAGCAAGTCACTTCTGCAAAATATTTGTGGCAGTGTTTTTAGCAAGATTGAGGTCATCTGGACATTGTTTGAGAGTGGAAACCAACCTTTGTCAAATGTTTTCAGACTTAACTGCTGCAGAAGAGCAATAAATTCAATCTTCATGGCTGCTGCTCTCATTGCCTGTATTCACGCACAGTTTTTATTCCCACGTTTTCAAGAGCAGAGATGTATGTGTGTGTTTGCACTTACGGATCTCAGGAAGTGTAACTTTCGAGTTCCATTTAATTATGGAGCAGCAATTTTCTCTGTGGCTTTAAATTCACCAGTACATGTAAGTGTTTTGCTACAGAAACGATTACCAGCGTGTAAGTGTTCTGCAGGTTTGGTAGAAAAATCACAACGAGACTTTGATTACACAGGTGAGGAGGGTGCAGTGACTATGAGAGGGCATCGTAGACGTTGATAAAGTAGAGGGAGAGGGGGGTTATTATATTGCTCTTCACTGTAACCAGAGATACAGAATTTGCTGTATCCACAGTGATGAAAGTCACCATGACTATGTCATGACTATATCATCTTGAACTGAAGCAGTTTCCTTGTTTTTCCTGTAGATCTCTTCTTCTCAAAATTGATTTAGCTGACTTGTAAATCCTGTTCTAGTTTCTAGATGATGCTTAGTTTCTATATCTGAAGGAACAAAGACCCCGTTATCACCACGTAACTCTTTTGGAGCTCTCTGGAGCTGTTCTTTCCTAAAGGAAATATTTGCTCCTCTGCCTCTGAGCTGGATTCAATCATCAGTGAAGCTGTGGGAAAAGCTTTGTCTCACCCACGGTCGTTTAGCTGCATTCAGTCCAGCTGGAGCATTTTGTTCCAGTTGTGTAATTTCATTTCTTCTCTTAGCTTTCTGCTGCCGTGATAACTTATTTCACAATGTCCCCACTTCCTCCCATCCCATCTAAATTACTGCACTCTTGATCTGTGGATGTTGCACGACGTTGGTTTGTAATTAAGATTGCCCTCATGTGAAATTTGCTCATAGTGGAGTTGGACTAGTCGGTTAATAACAAGGTCTATGATACGAGTTATTCATGTCACCTGCTGTATAAGGCTGTTGTTTTAGCTTCAGGTTGTTTTTGGGGCTGGAGCTCTGGTGGCAGAGAACACAGGAGGACTGAGAGTATGTCTCGTACATGGGAGATGTTAAAACGTTAAAACGCGTCCATAGCTGCTGGCCTCAGCTACATTCATCCCTGTTGGACTTGTTTTGTCAGTTGTCACCTCTCTGAATTAAACCAGAGGTCTGCTGCCCCAGAATGACTGTACATCTTAATTACTTTGAATTTTGCACAGACGTCTTTCTGGTGGTCACTTTATATTCTGTACAGGTCTCAATTAAGATGTGCATTGAGCCCTGGGTGCATTGAAGATGTTAGCAAGGGGCAGTTTCATACATGCTGTAACACAATGAACTTCAGCGCAGTGAAAATCTTGTTCTAAATCCCCTGCTCCCTCCTCTCTGCCGCTTTATTTCCCTGGGACAGTCTTGGGATGGGAATAGTTGGTGGAGGAGCTGAGGAAGAATAACACCAGTGAATAAAAGGGGGCTCTCGGGTCAGGGGTCTCACTCACGTCTTTTATCCTAAGCATTGAAAGGAGATGGATCAGTCTGCTGGATGCCAAGCTTCCCAGTCTTTACTGAGCATAGGGCCCAGTCCAGCGGCCCCAGTGTCAGTCACTGAGTCTGTGTGAGCTGGCCATCGAGCTCTGTGCTGCATTTCAATGACCTCAGACAAAACTAAGCGGGAGGAGGCCTGTGAAACTGCAAGCCGTGAAAGAAATAAACTGGCAAGAAGAGAAATGCTAGCTGGAGTGTATATCGTCAAATTGGCATCTTTTCACTGTAACACTCTCAGAACGCTGCAGGGCTGCTGAATAGTCTCATGCATATGAATGAAACAAGGCTGCATTAACATACCACAAGCATCTTTTCTGTCCAAACAAACCAGAAGCATTTGAATTGGTTCATGTGTTGTTTTGTTTGACGTTCTCTGTGTGTTTTGTCTCAGTTAATTGAATTTCAGGCAGTCATAAGAAGTCCATCATGCAAGACGTTTCTGGTTACCTTTTTTTTTGGGGGGGCTTTGTGAAAGCCTCAAAGCTTCATAACTCATAGGTGCAGTAAATTAGAATGTTACCCTCGTTAACTTGTTAACGTTCCCACGCTCTAGCGGAGAAGGAGTTTGAGCACTGAGTAACATGTGATGTACATGTCACACAAAGTCAAAAAAGTCCACCCACTTTAATGCCCAGCCCTGTGATACTGAGCTATAGACACGAACCAGAAGAACGCTTTACTAAGCTCTTATTCAGTATGTGGTGTTAAATTTAACAATTTATTAGCATCCAATTATGTAATTCTGTCTTATCAGCATTTTTATTATCCGCTGAAGTTTTAGGCACAATCAACAGAAAAATCTCTGGACTCTACATCAGTCTGACAGTGTTCAGGATGTGGAAGGACGTGCTCATATCGAAACAGAAAAGACAGAGCTGGGGTTGGGTTTCTCTTCTTGTCAAGACTTCCTTCCTCAAAGAAATCAAATGGGTGTAGGTCATGTGTGATGTCCCACTTTCAGAGCAGGCAGAGGCCCATCAGTTCTGTACTGTAAACTCATCTTGGAGTGATAAAAGCCCTCTGGTGTAAACATTAATCAGAGTCATGTGGAGTCCATGTCCACAGGCTGGCTGGCAGCGTCTGTGTTTGTCCAAATGAGAAGATGTATGATGGGATCAAGTCAGATGCTGCTACTGTAAAAAAACCCACATCATCTGAACCTGACGTGAACCCTCTTCAGTGAACAAATAACCAGCCGCAGCATTTGATCATTTTCTTCTCTTATCGTAGGTTTCGTTCAACGTGAGCGTGGAGGCGAGGAGTTGTCCTCCACGTGGCACCGACCAGAGCTTCACCATCAAGCCTGTGGGGTTCAAAGACCGTCTGGAGGTGGCGGTGAATTACCAATGTGACTGCGGCTGCAGCCGGACTGCACAAACCAACAGCAGCATCTGCAGCTCTATAGGTAGTTCCCCCTGTTTTAACTGGATTTAGATACTCATCAGGTGTGTAGTCAGTCACTAACCCTTTTTATAACTGACAGGAACTCCTGAGCTGGACTCCTGAACGTCCTCACTATGTCTACAGTAACTAGTTATATTCTTCAGTACACGGTGGGAAAGAAAATGACATATTCAGTATGTCAGTGAACTGATTGAACCCCTTTTGACGCTGCTGTCAAACTGTGGTTTTCATTAGCATGCCACATTACCTGCAGCACATTACTGACTGCGAGCTTGTCTTGGTGTCTTTTGGACTACTTTACAACTAGAGTAACTTCTCACAGGTTTAGAGGTGGAAAAGTGAGTGAAAATGGGTAGAGATCCAGATCAACATGCACTGTAAATCACAAAGGACAGAAACAGCCTCGTGTGGGCTGCAAGTTGAACATCTCAATCTGTGATGTCAGACCTGGTGTTTTGCCTTTAACCAAGGAAAACTCCTGTTTTTACTCTCTTAATTAAAGTCTTTGTTTGGGATGATTATAGAGAGGCTTTCACGGAAGGTTGTTGTTGTAGTTATACTCTATTGAGTTATATAGATATCTCAAAATATGTTAAATCAGTTATTATCCCATTATTTCTTTTCTGCGTTTAGATGGAGAGAGCCTAAAATAACTATGTTGGAAAGTCAACAACCATGTGTCCCAGTGTTTTACTCTCTACAGAGACATGAATCTCAAGCGTCTAAAGCTGTTTTTAGGTTGCAGAAGGAAGTTTTAACTCCTCTCTTTTGCAGGTACGTATAACTGTGGGACTTGTCACTGTGAGCCGGGCTACCTGGGCGCCCGCTGTGAGTGCCAGGAGGGAGAGGCCAGCACCATGTACCTCAGCTACTGCCGGGAGGCCGAGGGAAAGCAGATCTGCAGCGGGCGAGGAGAGTGCAGCTGCAACCAGTGTCTGTGCTACGAGTCCGAGTTTGGCAAGATCTATGGCACGTTCTGCGAGTGTGACGACTTCTCCTGTGCCCGACACAAAGGCATCCTCTGCTCAGGTAGGAATATCCTCCACAGACGAGCTGCTTTATAGTTCCACTGAGGCTTTCGTTGAGGTGCTTGTACTTGTGGCGAGGTGGAGCTTTGTACAACAGCTGCTGAGAGACTGCACCCCCCCGCGGCATTGAACTAAATGAGAATACAAGCTAACATCAAACACGCTGTGAACTCTTTAGATCTTGTTGTGGGTTATAATTAAATATTATGTCCATTCATGATGTCCCATACCTGCTCTGGGTGTGTCTTGGTGGTTTAGCTCCGTGCTGACTCTGCAACAAATCCCGGTATTATTTTCTGAGTGAGTCACCTGCAGGGCTGCTGGCTCGCCTCCCAAAAGAAGCTCAGAGGAGCAGCTGTAAAAGCAGTCGCTCGGAGGCTCAGCTCGTGGTTTGTTTTGTGTCTGCCCGTTGTTTGAGACCTGTTTGCTGGAATAGGAATTTGAGTAAATGTCTAGGAAGAGACGGATTGAGCTCAAGGGATGCATAACAGATGAAAAAGCAGCAACACACGGATTATATAGTGCTGTCAAAGTGAAGCACTCTATTTCCACGCTGCTGTGCTGAGCATAAATATGTTGTGTTAATCAGTGATATATGTGCTGATGCTTTAATGAAATGAGCTGAGCTCTCCCTGTGCTACGCTGCTGCCCAAAGAATGCTGATAGTCAGTGTGAAAAGGCAGGTTTGGCTCAGTGTGTCTGTTCAGCTGTTGTGTTCCCAGAACATCGGGTCCAAGACTCTGCTTTCTGGTGCGAGACCTCTTGGCTGGAGGAGGGCCCACTGGCTCATCCCCGAGCCAATGACTGTTCCTGTGAAACCACAGAGAGCGCTTTGTGACAGAGGGGCCGGCTTTGGCGCAGCTTCCTAACACAATGCCTGCTTCTATTTATCTGTGCCCAGTGGAAACAGAAGTCTTTCGTTTAGTCAGCAGCGAGGTTGGACACACTGATGCCGAATAGCTGTTTGTTTGTACCGATCATCCATAAGCAGTCATTAAATCCTAACAGTCCACTACCTTCTGCCTCTCGTCTCTTCTCCTCCTTTCTCAGCACGATTGCCCAGTGTTCAGCCATAATGAGTTCCTAATGATACCAAACTGTACGCCTCCTCGACACTTTCCTCCCCTCACTCCTCTGGATCTGCCCGTTAATTATTGTGGAGTACAGTGTGCAAAGCATGCTGTAAAAGTGATCCTGTGCCTGCATGTTTCTAAAAACCCAGAGGAAATTCTTTGAAGGTCTATTTCGAGCCCCTTAGCATCACAAATGTCTTGTAAATGGTGTTCTCCACCTGGATTGGTCATCCTCCACTGAGAGCTGCTCATTTGCAGTCTTTTGTGTGGAGTGTTCACTGATAAATGGCCTGAAGCAGCAGCAGGTTTTATTAAAGAGACAATCAGCTGGCACGACATCCTCAGCGTTTCCTTTTTTCTTTTTAAGTCAGTCTTCAGTCTGCGTGAATGTCTGAAAGTGGTTTTCCCATGGGACTCACAGAGGTGTAGCTCTCACCCTGTCATTGTAACACGCTGTACTAAACACGTTGGAGACAACACTGATGAGCAGGTTTAGTATCAGTTGTTGAACTTTGTCGTGTATGCTGTTGAGTAAAATACTTTGTTGTATGTGTGTGTGTAGTTTTTTTTATTGGATATTGTTCTTGAATATATATATATCCACTGGCTTTGTAAAGAGCTTTCAGTTGTGTCACATGGTCTTCATTAGCAGTTTTACATGGCCATAGAGATGGATCTGTCAGCTTACTGGGTTTTTTTAGGGCTGCTTGATGTATATGTTTAGACGTCTTCTCTCGGCCTTCGGAATATGTAGGTGGATCTTGATTAAATACTGTTTTGTCAAAAGCACTGATCAAGAATTGCTTCCAGGCCAGAGTTTTAAAAATAATTTTCTCAGTATTGGAATAGTTCGTCATGTCAGCTCTGTTAATAACTTATTAGTTAATCTGATGGACTACTTTACTTTGATTTAAGTGAAACATGGCACCAATTATCCAGCGCGCTTTACCACTAATGTGAGGACACAGCGGCAGAGGCGGGCAGCACTCCACACCTGCTATGCAGACTTACTGTTAAAAAGGTGTGTGTGTGTGTGTGTGTGTGTGTGCGTGTGTGCGTGTGTGCACATCGTGGGACATGAGCCTGACGAATTAGCCAAAACCACTAAAACACACCGTTCCCCAGTGTGTTGGTGTACCAGCACCATACTGATGCAATACTGAAAAGAAACCAGTCAAAACTGAAGACAGCATTTTTTATTTACTTGTTGTGTTATTTTTTTCTCCTTCTCAGTGAAATGTGACATAACAACTACAACAACAGGCTCTTAGAAAGACTGACTCAGCATTTTTCTTCCTCTCGTGCAACTAGTCTAACTTGTTACTGTCGCGCTCAGAAGTGCTGAGATATCTCTGCGGCACTTTAAGTAAACCTTTTAAGATGATGAATAGATGAGATAAGTGCTGGATTGTTTGTTATAATGCGACTCTAGAAGTCACTGAGCCATTTGTGTTTGGGAGGTTATGTAAAGTTTACATTCCGCTGGGCAACAGATCACATGTGCTGACTACATCCGATTACTGTTGATAGAATCTGGAGTGTTTTAATGAATCTGCAGTGTCCTGAACCGCTGACTGTGATAATCTGAAACAACTGTCAGTCAAGGAACAGAAGACTTGCAGCATGAAGCCTTGGGAACCATATCTCTTCTCTTTCTCAAGCATGTTTCTTTAGCACCATTGCACATATATCTGTGGTGTGAGTAATGAAAATTGTCCAGTTGCAAGCAGGAAGATTGGAGGAGGATGTTCTGTATCTGGGGTCAGACGACATGTGTTGGGCGACTGTCTGTCTCTGAATGTTCCAGTAATCTTGCAGTGTGCATCCACTCAGCCATCTGTCTTGATCTGCCTCTGTGTTTATATCTGTATCTGTGGAGCCCCGAGGCTTAAAGGTGAAGAACATGCAGGCAGATGTTTGTTTTGTGGACACAATGAGGATTTATTTCTTTAAATGTAGCAGTGAATGACCTGATTTATGTGAGTGTTTGTGTGCTGATTCACTCATTGTGTCTTCGTGTCCAATATGTTTCTCATTAGTAGAAACCTCCATGCAAGGAGAAGTCTGATACAAACAAATATTGGTCATGACTCTTTATACAGATAGATCAGCGTCGGTACAAGTGGAAAAACATTCAGACAGAACCTGCAGGACATGCACGAGCCTTTCTGTCTGTTTTTAATGAGTGAGTCTTGACTTCCTAGTCCCCCTGCCCCCCTGACCCACATCTCCGCCACAGATTCTGCAGCTGGTTTTAAATAATGATCTAAGCACTCAGCAGTCTCCAGAAATAGCATGGTCCTGTTCTCCAGACGTGTACAAACCTGGTTTTACCCCATAATGAAAGTGCTGTCCCAAAGCTGCGTTCTGTGGGTGTGCATGTGTACACACACACACACACACACACACACACACACACACACACACACACACACACACACACACACACACACAC
>JAUYWH010000013.1:2823807-2840737 GCA_034779795.1 Ctenopoma multispine
CACACACACACACATACACCCACACTCACACACACACACACACACACACATACACTCACACACACACACATACACGCACATACACGCACACACACACACATACACGCACGCACACACATACACGCACACACACACACATACACGCACACACACACACACATACACGCACACACACACACATACACGCACGCACACACGAACACACGAACACACACACACACGAACACACACACACAGGCTTATTTTGTACTTTTGTGTGTGCTCGGCAAATGCTATGTACAAATGAGAAAGTTTGAATCATCCGGCTCAATCAGGTGCAGCGAAACTAACGCAGCAGTGAGGTACTTTGTACACACCCATGCAGCCCTGACGAGAGGTCTAATCAGGAAACAGTGGAGCTTGTTAATGATTACCTGCTTCTCTCATATGTGGTATTTATAGTCTGATAGACAATAGGTGATTAAATATGTAAAAGAAAAGCACATGTTAATATATTTTATTACCTTTACTGCACGTAATATGTAAATTATGTTAGCTCAAAGGTATAATAGACATTTAAGGGCAGTCAGGGACATAACGTCAGGCATACAGTAATTTTTCCATTCTGTTGAATGAAATATGATGTTTGGTAAAGCAGTGGCTGATTAATGTGGAATCATAATGTGTCCAGCTTAACAAAGCTACCTGAGCAGCACCTGGCCATCTGACGCTCAGAGGTAGAACAAACCACTGGATGACTCATCCCTCCCCTCTTCTCTCTGCTCTTTGAGACTTGATTGAACTTGACCTCTGCAGACAAAGACCTACTCTGCAGATACAAAGCCACACCCTCATCCTATCTCTGCGTGCAGGCTCATAATGTTACTGGGTACGTGTTCCTTTGTTCTGCAGATGTGATGTGACCCACAACTCATGACAAACATCAGTATATACATCTGCCTGACAAAGATGCATTAGCACAATCAAAGTGAAAAGTTTTGGAGGTGTTTGGGTTTAATTTTGAGGGATCAGCAGCTGTTTTCCTGGCTCCGTGTGAAGTCCTGTAGGCTCATGGCCAGTTCAACCTCACTGGTGTTTCTTCACCAGTGCCCCCAAGGGTGGAAGAAAGGAACAGCTGCTCGCTCAGTGTTAGACGCACGCCGTGCTGTCCGCAGTATGTAAACTCAGGGTGCTGATGAGAAAATAAATAAAGGAGAGCTCCTGAATTCAGCTTTCTGTAGAGGTTTTCGGATATTTTTAATTAACTTTTAACACTTAACCACTCGCCGCTGTGTTTAAAGGAGGAAGTGAAAAACCCATTGATAATTATCACCTCTGAAGTTCTCTTATGTTTTAAAGAAGGTTTTTGCATTAGCTCATTGTTTGGTCCAATCTCACCTCTGTGATTGGTGCTGTTTTCAGTTACAGTTCTACAAAATAAAAGCTCTGAAAACCATTACCCCCTCAGCACCAATGGTGGAAAGCCACATTGAGACACTAGCCATTGTATTCAGGGAGGTGCTGGCAGCTAAAGACACAGATATTTCTCTAAGGAGCTGGTGGAGACCAAAAACAGAGTTAAAAACAGAGTGAATGCTGGACTTGTATCATTACACCTTCACAATGCTTGCAGAACAGTCACACATGACTACAAGAGTAGTTCTGTTTAAAACCAGATTTACACTTGTGTGTCAGACTGAAGAAATGTCTGTGCACAGGCTCTGCAGCCCTGCCAGATGTCCTGCACAGCGCATCACCTCAAAAGAGGTAATGAGTTTGGCAAAGGTGTCTCTGGTAAAGTTTCCCAAATCCAGTAAACCGCTACTGTAAACTCTGCTGTGCAGGGAAGGAGGCCAAGGTTAACACGGCCACCACAGAACCTCACTTGTAAATCTAACCCTTTTTAACTAGTTTGTACCATTTTACTCCCTTGAAATATGCAGAGATCCTGTAGAACCTACCCGTGAAACCTCGATGTGTAAAAAGCTTTTAAACTAATTGTTGTGTTTTAACAGATGGAAAATGATGGTGAGATTCACTTCATTCATTTGATTTATATTTCAGCCGTGTCTCATACGCAGCACAAAAGCTATTGTGAATCCCTGTATACACACTTGGTTACCTTTGTTGGTACCAGTACACCTTATTGAAACGATCCTCTGAGTTGAAGTTTGACTTATTCTACAGATGTCTACTAAAACTTCAAATATATAGTTTCGAAATTGGAACACTAACAAAATGATAGTGTATAATTTAAGTGTGCCGATGCGTCTGCTCGTATCACAGGTGGCTTCAAACATATGATTCAGCCTGTTTAAACGATGGTGTTGGGTGCATGTGGGCATCGCACTGAACATAGACAAGGAAGAAAACAGAAAATACCAAGCAAGGTCAATGGAAAGGCCACAACTTTAAAAGTCTGGTCACAGAGATGATTGTTGTGTCTCCACGTTCACCTTCTGATTCTTTTTATGGGCTTTTGTCTTCTGCATACTGTGAGTAATATCAGTGGATGTTCAGGCGTCCGATGACTCTGACACCACAGTAAACACTGTTTTCACCACTGCTAATGACTGTTGTCCGCTTAGCTCGTTTACGTGCGTTGTTCACATAAAAATCATACGTCAGAGCTGCTCATACCTGTAATTGCATGAGGCCTGATGGTCCTGCTTTTTTTTTTTTTTTAGTTTTTTTAGTTTGGCCAGTCTAACCAAAGAAGACGTTGTTCTGTCTCCCAGTCTCAGGCAGAGCAGATATTGGCTGTTTATTTCAGACGACGAGCAGCTTGGCTCAGCATTCAACAGAGAGCTTGAACGGCCTGCACGTTTTTAGCTGTTCTACACTGACATTAAGACAAACATGTACGAATGCAGGGTAGTAATAGTTTTAACAACTTTTGAAAAGCGACTGTATAACAGTACACAGACCAGGACCAGAACAGGACCACAGACAGTCACATCTGTTTCCCAGAGAAAGATCCCGACTGCTTTCAGTGTTCTACTGCAGTCAAACAGAATAATCAGCATGTTGTTGCTCTGGGCCTATAAATCTGTTTTATGGTTTTTAATGATAAAACTCAAGTACTTGTGATTTATTGCCTTTATCTTGCTTTAATGTTGATATGCTTCTTAAAAATTTAATCTAAAGTAGCATCTCGGACATTAAGGCCGTCAAATTTGATTTGATGACATTTCTTAGCACTGCCGCTCCATCGATTATGCTTATTTTCCTTCCTGGTCTAGCAAAGCTTCAAGAGCCTTTAGTTTGGAGTGACTGACAGAAGAGTCCTTGTGCGTGTTTCTCTCATATCATCTCAGCAGTATTTGTTTCAGCCATTGACCTGAAGGAGGGTTAATTATCATGTCCCATGAATGGCAAACTGACAGTTGAGTGTCTTCTACTGAACCCAACATGTTTTGGAGAGAGATGCAAGAACTGATTTGAATGTTATTTCACATCATAGAGTCCGTTGTCCTGTCCTATATGTTCAGTGGAAAAAAAGAAGAAGTTAATGCCTCATCAGCAGTTTGATTGCTGGATGACTCCCCTGGTTTACAGAAGCCACTGTCGCTCCTCTGGTTTCACAAGACTTACTTAGAGGCTTTCTGTGCTTGTTGTTTTTGAGGTTTTTCTGACTGTCATGAAAGCATCACTTCTCTTTCCATCACTCTTTTGGCCGTTTCTGTCCAGCTGGGAGAGCTTTGCTCATGTGCAGTTGAAGTGTTTGGGAGACTGAGATGATAGTTGACCACAAATGGGCAGGAATGTCTCCACCAGTCCCTTCCCCTGCAGTTACAAATAAGTGTGTGTATATACTTGTACGCCTATACGGGATACTTGAGTATATTTAAAGCTCGTCTCAAAGAGGAAAGAAGTCAAAACAATCGGCACGTTGTGACCTTGGACTGAGTTTGGATGCACAGCACAATGAGAGCAGCTTCAGTTTGAATTTGTTTCTCTTCATGGTTTTACTTAAACACAAAAAAAGAAATACACTCCCAGTCTGAGCCTATGACCAAACAGTAATCTTATCCCGCAGCCCACTGTGTAATTAAGTTGAGTGGTTTTTGGTGATATTGTTCTGCTGTCAGAGCTACTCATTTAAAGTCGTATGCTCATATTCTGCATTTCTTCCCAGGGTTAGGGAGGTGCTGCACGCTGTCTAGCCTAACGCCTGTAAAAATGAATTAATAAAGCACTGTGTCATTAGGCTTGTTTGCCAATACCAACTAGGCCCCTGTCAGTACGTTAGTTGGTTAATTAGTCTTGTCTTGTTTGAATTGAAAACAACAAACATTGCATTGCACCGAGTAGCTGGAAAGTGTTACGACGCTGTCTCTAAGACTCTTGGACTCCACAGACCCACAGTGAGAGACACTATCTACAAACAGAGAAGACTTTGAACTATGATGAACTTCCTGAGAGGTGGCTGACCTTCAGATGAGTCCAAGAGCACGTGAGCAAGTGACAAATCATCCAGGAAGTCACCAAAGGTCCAGGGAAAATATCCAAGAAACCTCAGGCCTCTTTTACCTTAATAAATCCCAGTTATCATGAGTCCACGATCCAGTAGACACTGGGTAGAAATGGCATCTGTGACGGGGTAGCAAGGCAAAAACCACAGCTATCTCAGATATGAATTCACAACACACCTAGAAGACCCAAAAACCTTTTGGCAGATGTTCTAGGCACTGATGAGTCAGCAATAGAGATTTTTGAAGACAAGAGACTCGTTAGTTCAGATGGAAACCAAAAGCAACCAAAACAGAACGAATTCTGTTCTCTACCAGAGGATCCTGAAGGAGAACCTTAGGTCATCAGCCTCTGTCGATTAATAATATGAAGCTGTCACTCTCTATGGAAATGGAGAAAGGTGGCTGCTGCTGCTTTGGTTTAATATTTACCTCCCTGTCATGTCATTTTGATAGTAATCTGCAGCTTTGTGAACCATATGCTACAGGATTCCCCACAGGAAATTAGCAGGCACAGAGAAAAGCCTGTATGTCTTTGTATTGGCTTGTTACCTCTTTACTTGCTTTTTTACACAAATGTACAAATTCTTCATGTGATGCAGCCAAACCAGGGTCCACCACAACTATTACAAACATTCAGTGAAGCTTTTCACCAGGCTCAGCTGAGAGGAGAAAATAGGCCGACAATTCAGACTGCAACCGGAGGAGCAGGAGGTTAGAGGCCGGGTTTACTTTCTATACGCACACAACACACCACAACCTCTGGGACACAGTGATTGTTTCTGTCTTTGCTCCAACAGAGCTCCAAAGAGAGGGAGCATTTTAGTCTTCCCTCCAGTCCCCCTGCATGTTACCACACATCCTATCGGATGCTGGATTCCTAATGAGGGTTACGGAGTTCACTGTGACAACCTATTTAAGTTTGCAGATGATTCCTGCAGACACAGCTCTGTATAAAACCGATTGCATGCTACTAATTTGGTTTCAAATCAAAAGACTTGTGTAATATCCTAGTATAACCGACGTACTGTTGTCATTCAATTAGACAGGGTAACGTTTTGCCTGTGCTGTAGCTCCTCTTTGTACACTCACAGGAAATCTTTAGATACGCAGCACAGACACTTCCAGATGTCAGATACAGTTTGCTGTGAACATCTTGAATGCTTTTATGAAAAGGTCAGCTTTTAGTCGAGCTCCTGTTTGGCTTTAAACCCTAACCCTCTTTTGTCTGGTGTGTTTGCATGAATATAGTTCAACAAATGTCCTTCTAAAAATAACCTCACAGCTCATTTCCTCTTTGTAATATCTCCAAATATTTACTTAAGCCTGTTTAATGTGATGTTAAAATCCAGTATATTTCCAGACTGGGAATGCTTTAATGGAGTTCATCTGTTCCGTATGTGGTGCTACATTGGTTTTATGTGAAGTATATTCTTGATCCCATAATTGTATCTTTAAAAGCAGTGAGTCTTGACAGAAAAGCCAGGCTGTTATTCAACATGCATCATTTTTAACAGACTGAAGATTCACTAGCTAATCACAAGATGTGCCATACCATACCATAATCTCACACTATGTTCATTTCATTCTTCTTTTTGGTATTTTAAAATGGATAAAACATTGACTGAACTTTTTTTTTTACGATTTAGTTACTAGCTTTACTGCTACTGTCAGTCATACCGTATGATCTTCCTCAGAGGATGAAGTTTGCCCTGTTGTCCTGGACATTCAGATTTTTTCCCCTTTGTTGAAAGCCTCATAGTTCATTCTGTCACGCCCTGCATGTGTACTTCACAGATATTGAAGGCGTTAGAGTATGTCTCTATGTTTCTTTATCTTTTTCATCACTTCACAGTAGCAGTAGATGCTGTGAATAAACTCAGTGATGTCTAATCCACTCAGAAAAGGAAGCGAGCAGCAGGAGGGCGCCCCGCAGCACAAGTCTTAGTTTCCTCATTCCCGTATACACAACAGTGCAACGGACGGTTTGCAAACATGCATCATTCAGAAAAGGGAAAAACACCTACTGTATTAAGTCTAAGTTAGTTTTTTTTTAAAGAGCTTGGCTGCTTGTCCACGCTGACAGAATGTCTAGAGTAACGTCATGGAAAACCTGCAAGCAAAGGAGGAAGGTCACAGCACTGACGGTCCTGAACACATTCCATATCTCCCTCTCTGCCGCAGCTGTGTTTATCACGCGCAGTGTTTAATACCGCTGCCGAGCAGAGCGTCGAAACAGCCCCGACGTTACTGCCAAAAGAAACAGAATGTGTCAGTGGAGTAAAGAGTAAACATCTGCTTTAAGGCACGGCGATTGTTATCGGATGTGGGCTGGTGTAGTGTTGAAGGCTGAGACTCTCAACAGTCAGGATGCCAGCTCGTCTTGAGTGGTGTGGTGAGCCAGTAGGCTCTGAGTATCGAGATAAGATTGTAGTAAAACCTGAACGTGCTCTCTGCTGCCTTTACACCATTAGTGTGATATTTTACACCATGCATGTGATTGCTCAGGTATGAGGCCTTGCAGATTAGATGACATTTGGTTTGCAGCTATCGAAAACCCCAGTGAATGGACTGATTACAGTCTTTGCTTATGGTTATTGGGTCAGCTGACGTACAAAATGTTCAGATAAACTCGAGACAAGTAATTATGGCTTTCTTTCCTGTTACATAAATCTGAACTTTAAACACAACACATAGAAAACTAGCACCACTTTAGCAGCTAAATGCTCCACTCAGCAGCACCGGCTGCTTGTTAACCTTGTCTACCTTCAGTTTTATATTATAATACTGCATGTAGATTGCTGTATTGCTGCGTAACGTCTCGCCCTATGGATGCCCGAGCAGCACTGCTGTCATTTGAGGACACATCCCTATGGCTGGTGTCGCGACTCAGCCGCTGACCGAGGGGTGGGGGTGGGGCTCCAGACACTTAACCACAAAGCATGGATTCATTTGATCAGTCTGTTTTTCCTCCTTACACATGCACAGTTCTGCAGTGTGCGCAGAATTAGTAAGGAAGTAAGAAGAGGAATACAGAAATAAAATTTACTGCACGTCTGTTGTCCCAGACAGTATGTTGCACAACCTTGACCACTCGGTTGATGATTGGGCACAATGTTTCCTCTTCGTCTGGAGAAGTCGGTGTGACCTGTTTGAGGATCCGCGTTTTATCATAGACTCTGTTTTTCTTCCCACTGTATTGAAGGTCAAGTGGCAGCATAATCAGATTGTTCTTATCCTGACTGTCATGAGAGTATGTGGGACAGAAGGAGCAGCCATTCCTAGACACACAACAGTGATTTCATTTGTTAGTGACCTATTTTCTCCTCCGTCTCCACTCCTTCATTAGATCATGATTCTGTCTTTGCTGTGTTTCCATTTGAACTACTTAAAAAACGTGGATGCCTTTGCAGTTATTGGAATAATAAAACATTTGTTCTGTACCTAACAGTTACTTTCTTCACTGATTTATCCGGTGATCGTTTTCATAATTATAGACTTAATCACAGTGATTCACAGATCTGTAAATGCTAGAATATAGATAATAATTCCCATGACAAGTCTAAAGTCGCTTCTTCAAATAGCTTGTTTTGTCTAACCAACAGAGCAAAACCCAAATATATTTGGTTCACTATCCCATAGACCAAATTATGCAGCAGGATCCAGGGAATGTCTAAATAAATAATCTATCTAGTTAATTTATTAGTAAAAAGTTTTTTTAGAATATATGACTCAGTCAGAATATACTGAGAAACATCTACACGGCACATAGTGGTTTCCACAGGGTTTGGGGAGACGTGGTGGGGCCCAGCTCCGGAACAAAGCCACATGCTTCTTTTTACAGGAGCTTCGGCCCAGTTGGGATTTCTGTTAGAATAGTTTGAAGCTCCAGGATAATCACCAACCGTCTCTTAGAGGGTTTCAAGCTCAGCGACTGTCTTTGTGTGTTTAACACATTAGAGGACTGATATTTCTCATATTCCAGCCTGTCCACTCTTTATCCATTCACGATAGCGGCTTAATGAATGTGGTGTTTGTGGAGGGTCTTGGAACAGCTAGTGTGAAACACGCCTGTCAAGCAATGCTTCCCTGATCACGGCAGCTGTCCTCGCCTGTGGAGAGTGGTCACATAGACGACCGAGACAAATCGAGGTTTCAACAAAGTCCAGCGGGACACATCTCTCCCTGAAGGCTCCTGTTGGATTTATGTGCACATAATAAGGTAATGAGTGTGGAACAGAAGGGGACATTTTGCTCCGCGCTGGTAGTGGATGTGGATTAAGTCACTGCTGTAAAGCTCCAGCTGTTGCAGTGGAAGCTCAGATCTTTGTGTGTCTCTACCTCAGTGTCAGACTGAATTTTGTGTCCATTTTTTGGATTACAAAAGTAACTCAAAAATCAAAGATGTGATTAATGAGAACGCACAACGATACTGAGGAGACGGACACTGATTATCAGTATTAAATACTGGCAGCAGGTGTACGATGTAGTGATAGTCTGATATCAGCTTGTGGTGCAATTTCCTATATGAGGATTTATTGCCTTGCACAGGACCTTAAGAATTCCAGGCCTAAACAGAGGCCTGATGTTTGGGTTAAATAAAAAAATTTAAATTGAAAGACTTCAGCAAATGCCTGACATCAAGCATTGTTCAGTATCATCTTCAGGAGCATAACCAAGGCCCATCCCTATAGTACCAACCTGTGTGCACCCGCTCCTCCATACGCTGTTTGGCTCTGTGCAGACATGAAAAGCTGATACACTTCATATACCTTACTTTTTGACAAAGTGACTAGAACTGATTTTGTCTTTGTTCGTCTCTTGCCCAGGTCATGGAGACTGCCACTGTGGGGAGTGTAAATGTCACGCAGGTTACATCGGCGACAACTGTAACTGCTCCATGGAGACGTCGTCCTGCATTTCAGATGACGGGCAGATGTGCAGCGGACGAGGCGACTGTGTGTGTGGCCGCTGCCATTGCACAGAGCCGGGGGCCTTTGGAGAGACGTGTGAAAAATGCCCCACCTGCCCTGACGCCTGTGGCACTAAAAGGTAAATTGTACTGTAGGAGCACACCACACGTTGTTGTGTGACCTCATGGAGGACACAACACAACAAATCACAACAGTGTGCAGCAATTTGACTTTGAATGTTAGTGATGACACGCGGTCCAGACAGGCAACCAGGGGACGGGTCGAGTCGTCAAAACACTCACCATAACTCACTCACTTACAGACTTATCTGAGCTTTAGGTCAGACAAAGTCGTAGGAGGTGCGTCCCGATAACTCGCATGCCGTTTGTGACCCTAAGAGAAGAAACAGTCGGCTTTGTGCTTGAACTTGCATCACTCGGCGAGGCGGCCCGTTCTCCTTGAGGTGTGAGTTAAATGCCTATCAGTCTTCTGTGAGGGCGGAGTAAGCGCTCCGTCCTCTCGACAGGCCTGCTGACGGTGCACAGGGCTCCAGTTATCCACGGCCCTTGTTGAGTTTAGAAAAGCTCCTCGCTGCTTTGTCATCTGAAGCCGAGTAGCCTCTGTCTGCTACAGTATGTTACCTGCACGCTGGGGCTTATGTTGTCCATGGTTTCTAATGATATTTCATGTATATTACATTAAACTTGCTGTCCTCTGCTTCAGGGAGTGTATCGAGTGCCGGCTTTTCAACTCGGGGCGGCTTGCTGACAACCAGACTTGCCAGCGTCTGTGTAAGGATGAAATCATCACGATGGAGACCCTCAGTGAGTTGAGAGACACACAGACACACACGCAGCAGTGCTGACTTCATACCTCCTCACCTGTCACGTTTCATTAGACCGTGGGTTGTTTTTGTGGGGTTAACCCACAGCACAGTCACAGGTTGGATCAACTGAGTCTCTGTTTTTTAAAGTTTCCAGCGTCGCACGCTGCTGCTCCTGCACAGAGCGCAGAGCTGCTACTCTACAGTTCTACTCTACTAAATCCAAACCGTCTGTCAGTGGATTTAATGGCACAGTCCTTCCAAACTCTTAATGCACAACGCTCTTCCCCACTTATTTTATTTAAGACTCAACACCACGTAATTAGTAATAAAAGAGACCAGTCCTCATGTTTATGTTATTATGTGGCAGGTGTCAGTCTGAGCCTCTCACAGCTCCACACAGCGCTTCACTGTACACAGCAGGCAGCAGCAGTCACGCCCCTGTCACAGAGTTCAGTCCATTCAAGTACACTAACCCTGTCCTGCTAAACAAACACACCCCTGCTGCTAACTGTTGCGTCTCTCCTGTGTCATTTAAAGAACAGAGAGCTGAAATCAGTCAGGACATGCACAGCGACTCGTGGTTTTGCACGGAGACGGACAGTTTACGTGCAGTTATACGAGCGTTTCATATTGGCACAGCATGGCCCTGGCCCACGTCTGACATGTTTCATAGCATTCCTCACTAGCTCAGCCATTTGACTGGTCTTAATGGACTCCACATGTACATTCCACATAGTTTGTGCATGACACGGAGAAGGAGGGGCTAATGTAAGGGGGGGGGGGATGAGCGCATGGATGGTTGGATGAGGGCAGACTGACCTCACCCTCCCTCGTGAGCTTTTCGAGGGATGAAGATTGACTGGAAACGGGGGCACCCCAGAATATCAGCTTCTCAAGTGCAGATTGCTTTTTTCAGACTCTGTTGTGATTTCACAGCAAAGAAATTCAGGCTATGAGACAAACATCCATGTTTTCCTCCTCTGTGTGAGATTCCTGTGTTTTTTCTCCTGAATCTGAAGCCAAACGTTGAATGAAGACGATAATCTGGTTATAAAATGAGAAACTGTTTCTAGGTCATTTGGTCTCATTCAGATGAACTAATGAAGACGTCTGATCCGATCATCTGATCTGATGAACAAAATTCATATCAGCTTCTTTTTCTTTTTTATAACTGATTAAAACTTTTTTTCTGCTTTCTCTCTCCTTTCCAGAAAAGGACGACCCAAATGCTGTGCTCTGTCTGTATAAGACGGACAACGACTGCGTCATGAAGTTCACATATTCGGAGCACGCCAGTGGACAGTCCATCCTCACTGCTCTCAAAGAGCCAGGTCAGGTCTCCACACATTACCTCTTTGGCCACCATGAGTTTTAGGTCAGAATGTGACACCATCCATCATCTTCATCCTGTTGATGGTCGCGGGGTAGCTGGAGCCCATCCCAGCTGTCACTGGGCCATAAAATGTCATAAGAATCAGCTGGTGTCATTTCCTGTTTTAATGACGGTGACGGCGCTCTGATGTGGCACTGTTTAATGTTCAGTGTCTGCAGGGATTTAATGGCCTGAAGGAGGCGAGCAGCTCTGGACACCACACATTGTTAGATGCTCCTGTATTCACTTCTTTTCTCCTCCTCAGAGTGTGGTGGGGGGCCGGATGCCCTGACGGTGCTGCTGGCAGTGGTCGGCAGCATCCTGCTGGTGGGATTCCTGCTGCTCGCCGCCTGGAAGTTGGTCATCACCATCCATGACCGGCAAGAATTTTCCCGCTTCCAGAGTGCGCGGTCACGGGCCCGATACGAGATGGTGAGGTGTTTGGGGTTTTTTTGACAGTATATTTGTGTTTTGCTTAGTTTTCTGAGACTCACAGTGGATTGGTTTCTGTTCTTATCTCTCACACATCAGGCCTCCAATCCTCTGTACAAGCAGCCTGTTACCACACATTTTGTAGAGACAGATTTCAACATGTACGGGAAGTCCTACAACGGAGGACTCCACTGATCCACCAGCACAGGGCGCGGCTGGACCGGTCCAACAAACGGATGGGGCAGAGATGGACTGAATGCTCTCATCCCTCTGCACGGCGCACAAACGATAACACAAGCGATATGAACTAGACCACGTGTAAGGGAGGGTTCTGTGGCCTTTTTATCTTTACAGGGAAGATCCAAGCCCAGCTGGAGGAAGTGATGGGGACTTATTGTGTTTCGCTGACAGCAGTCGGTGCAGGAGCAACGACGCGTGAACTCTGTGGCCTTGTTGAGAGAGCGAGAGAGAGAGAGTAGATTAGCAGTGAGTGTGTCTGCAGCTACACGAGACACAGCTGTCATAAGAAAACATAACTCCAGTCACACAAAGCCACCTTTGTACAGAGGAGATGATACATCGGCCTGTTTGTATATTTTCTAAACACTAAAATGTCTTTTTTAGTATAAACTTTGCATCCAACAGAATTTCACTCCTCATCAGATAATTTCAAATGATTGAAAAACACAGATTTCTGCAGGTCGCTGTGACGACGTTCGGGTACTACTAACTTTTACTAAACAGTAAACGTCTTAACTTCCTTTTGCACATGAAATATAAAAGTCTTGTAAATGTTAACATTTATGTTTTCACTGTGTGTGTGTGTGTGTGTGTGTGTGCGCGCGTGTTATTCTATGCTCAGATTGCACTCCATTCCTTAAATCTCAGTCACAGATGTTCATTTACTCCCCTGAAGAATGAAGCTGGTGTCACTTTGTATTTGTCTTTATGTCAACAATCCGAAAAGACAAGAACTACAGATGTCTTAGTTTGATTTGTATAACTGCTGTGAGCTTGTGTGGTTTTAGTTCGAGCAGTGGATATGATTATTATTTTTTGTGTGACATACTTACACAGCTCTATCAAGTGGACTTCTCCTCGGTTACACTCCCCTGATAGAGGGAACCGCTTCATGGGGTGTTTGATGGCCTCTTTAATTTTTCAGTAGGATTCGCATTTTGTACTTTATAGCTTTTTTCTTACTGGCTTTCGGCTGAGTTACTTCACGATGCTTCCATTTGCTCCCTGTGGGCTGAGTAGACCTGGATGGTAACCACAGCATTTAAAGTGAAAATTGATCACCTGATTAGTCAGAATCATTTAATCATTTGCTTCAAGACAAAAAAAAAAACACCAAATGATTCTCTGGTTCCAGCTTCTTGAATAAAATGATTTACTGCTTTGCATCATTTTATATCGTTGCACATTAATTATCTTTGTCTGACGTTGTCACCCTGGGCATTACGAAACTGTGACATTTTCCCCCGACACCCAGGTCAGAGGTGTAAGTCACAGACTTCAGGCAACAGCAGAGCTCGAGATTTTCAGGCTTGTTAGTAGATCAGTTCATTGCTGCTTTTGGTCTTTGTATTGACATTTTTTATATATATGACAGAAGTGTGCATGGATTTTGGCAAACATGATTGACATGCTGTCCCCGTGACGCTGCGTCCTTCCTGCCCGCTGCAGGAGAAGGTGGAAACACAGGGTCATAAATCTACAGCGTCACTGTTCCCAGAGGGACGGGCGGAGTGTGAATCTGACAGGAGGAGGGGGTGCTCTGTGGCTTTGCTTTTGGATGGTCTTACAGTAAAAGTGGAAGGGACTGGGAGTTTGTGTGTAGAGTGTATGTGGATAACATTACTTGGTGATGTGTGTAGTGCCAAACGAAATGAAAATGTTTCCAGTTTTGTGGAGGTTTGACTTTGCTCTGCTCAGTTTACAAACTCACATAAACCTTTAGTGCAGTCCCGAACATTTTCTCATGGACGAAGAGTCGCCGCAGGACTCTCACTCACTGCCTGTTTATGTAATACCACACATGGAGCAAGAACAATAAATGTGCTTATGTGAAACGTCAGTGACTCTGTTGTGTTTGGCTCCGTCGTCTGTTCCATATTTACGAAGGCCACGTTATGAGGAGTGGCACGAAGCGGAGCTCTAATTTTAAACATCACACAACTCTGCTGCTTGTGTGTGTGCGTGTTCGCGCGTGCACACTTCTGCTTGTGTCTGTTTGCACCACTAACCATGTTTGATGTGTGATCACACAGACAGACAGGACAGCTGGTCTCATGTGTCCTCTGACGCTGTAATTTACATCCCCCTGGTTAGACCCCTCCCAGATGGGACGATGGTGATGGTGCCTATGCAGAAACTTTAACATAATGACTCTGTAATTATGTCTTCACTCACTGTAAATGATCGTATAGCTTCGTGTGTAACTCAGTCTGTCCATAGATTTCTAAATGTGTACACAGGACGGTTGATGTGTCAAAATAATGACTTATAAGATTAAGCTGTGAGTTCAGAGTCGTACCGAACAATTCTACAGGATAATGTCAAGATCTCCATGTGTTAACTGAAGCTCTGAACAGAAAGATCATAAGGCAGGACGACGCTAAACAAAAAGTCATTCCACCAACAAATGGTTAAAAAAGATTGAATGTAATGACTGAATCAAACTCACTCATGGTGATGAGGTTTTACCTGCTTTACTTTTTAAAAAACCTTTCACACAAGTAGACGACTCTAAAAAAACAAGAGTAGAACAAATCCCAGTTTACGAGGAAACTACAGCTGTGACGTGGAAGAAGTCAGCATTTGTTCTGTTAGTCCTGCTGGAGGTGAGCCCATCAATCTCTACACACTGGTTTCTTTCCTCATGTCCTAACACTGTGTGTGTTTGAACCTGGCTGTGAGAGGAAGGACGGGGGCTGTGTACACACACACACACACACACACACACACACACACACACACACAGAAAACATGACGTTATTGATCCAAACTAATTCTCTGTACAGAGCTGAGGTCTCAGCCTCGTTAACAGAATCGATGTGTTAATTAACTGACCCATGATAGAAAATTGATTTTACTGAAGTCGAGCGTTTGTGCCATCACCACAGCGACATCTTTTTCTCATCCATCTAATACCACCTCATACACTGTGCACGTTCATGTCTTTCTTAGGGTGACTGCAACGATTCTGCTGATCCCCTGATCAACCCATCATCAGGTCGACGCTTTAGTTTGTCAGATATTTTAGTTTATGACTTGATTTCTCCCAAATGTTTGTCAGCGGTGTGTATCAGTCATTTCCTGTCTCTTAAAAAAGCATCCTCTTACTGTCCTCTTTCTTCCTTTGTTGACAGTAATTTCCTAATTTGCAGCATTTTTAGCATCATTTCCTTTTTTTCTGTTCTCCAGACAGTGACAGTTCTGCTACTTAGAGGAATAGGAAACAAGGCTCCATCCTGCTTCGTGCTGTGCAGACGCTCTGAGTGCTCTTATTGGATGCAGTGGGATTTTAAGATAATGGAAAAATGCACTCAAATTCTTCACGTCCACTGAACCTGTATTTGCTGAGCAGCACCCACTGTCACAAAAAGAGTCGATTGCAGCAGAAATCCGAAAACGAGAGATGACAGGAAACTAGGGGAAAAGAGGAAGGATGATAAAGTTCATGATACATTTTTAGACTTGTACATCACCGGTCACCAGAGTCAAAGAAAGTCAGTGACTTTAAATGGACATTATTTCCCTCTGTTATAAATGGAGATTAGAAAAACAAAAATATGAGAATATTAATGCAGCACCCGGAAAATATGTCACTATGCAGTAGGTAAGTTAAGTAAAAAGATGATTTACTCTTTAGTACACTTTAATTTATCCAGTTTATCAGGAGCACACTTCGGATGTAACCATCAGTGCACTTTGCTGAAAAAATAAAACTGTAGTAACTCCAGAGGACTGTGATTAGGTATGTGTAGACAGACAGACACAGCTAAAGACCAGCTGGTCAACATACTGAAACGTTTAGCAGATAAAGACTCAGATGTGTCCCTCGGGATTTGATGGAGATCAAACACAGCTATGTGAAATGCACGTTCCACATTACCGTGTCTATCAGAGATATTCAGATCAGTTCATTTATGGGAGAATGTTCACTAAGGAGGTGTTGATCAGAAAGCCCGGACGTCTGCTTCCCTCCACTGCAGCAGTGTGTTCTGTGCAGCTTGAGCCTCGTTTTGAGATGTAAATGTTATGTGTAAGGTGCAGTTTGCTTCCCTGGTCTCCACACCGAGACATTCATGAAGCTGGTGAGTTTCACATGCTCTCCTGAGTGAGTGAGTGAGTGTCCACCAACACTCGTCCACACGCTTCCATGAACACAATACCGATGTGCACTGACCTCACGCCTGCTCTCACAGCACCGACACATTCAGACCGTGTGCATCACAAAGGCTCCGTGAAGTGTGTGAAACACCAGTGTCAGAAGGGCACGATGCTTTGACCTTTGACCTGCTTTTGCTGAAGGCTGTTATTGTCAATCTGATTCCTTCGTCCACGTGTTTTCTTTATATCTTATACGCCACACAAAAGAATGGAAAAAGCAGTTCTGCACCAAAGTTCACACACTGCTCAGAGCACCAAGATAAATCACGGTGCATGTGGACAAGCATTACGTCAGAGTAATGCAACACGTGCTGCTGGAGTTCTGTTTTAAACCTGTGCAGCGTTGCTTTATAGTGCAGTGTCACAGGTACAGAGAAAACACATTCTACTGTATATATATGTATATATATACTTAAAATATACAATTAAAATAACTATGTTTATCATTAGGTGCACTTTTACACCATCAAACCCCTCCAGATGGTCCAAAACGCGGCAGCCCGCCTCATTTTCAACCAGCCGAAATACACCCACGTCA
>JAUYWH010000013.1:2840837-2890470 GCA_034779795.1 Ctenopoma multispine
TAGTTGGAAGTAACTCATAGTTACAGAACCCAAATTGTAATTTGCTTGTGTCTCCTTGTAAGTCGCTTTGGATAAAAACGTCTGACAAATGAACTAAAGTAAAGTAAAGTACTCTGCTACGTGTAATTTACAGCTTTAGTTACTTTTCAGATTCCTAATTATTCCTTATTATAAACTATTATGCTGCTGTTAGCACACATAGCTTTAGTGTTAGGGGTTCCATGATAATAATTCAGGCTCCTTAGTGTATCTTTCAAAAGCCTGACTGACCCCCGGTGTCCTGCCGTCTGCTGCCCTCTAGTGATGTGGGCTTGTGAGTTTTACTCACACACTGTTACTGGTTATCTGGGACGTCACGCTGAACAATGTGCTCATACATAAGTGGGCAGGAAACGTGTTATTACATCAAGTAATTTGAAGTTGCCAGTAGAGGTTTTTGCCACAGAGAGGAGAGTTTATTCTTTCCTTCCACACTGATATCAAATCAATGCTATATCTCAACATCAGTGTGAGTATAAAACTTCCTGTGCTTTTTATTATAAAACATCAACACACACAGGAGTCTTAGAAGTATCTGAATATTATCAGATATTTTTTGCCTCAGAACAACCAGACTCTGTATTTTAAGTTCAATGCGTGAACACCAGGAGGCGCCATAATACATACAGGTACATAACATAGTTAAAATGTTAAAGATAAAGCTACACAGCAACATTAAAAGTAATGTGATGTAATGTGATGCGTCCTCACAGTACATGAAGAAAAAGTTTATTTTTGGTAACTCAATTGTATTACTTTGAATACAGTACTTTTACATCTAAAAATACTTTAACATCTGTGTACCTACAGTCGGGTGTAACTACACGTACTTAACCTAAACGTGAAAGAACTTCTGGACAGGTGGTTCTGAAAGATGCAGGGTTCAGTTCTGCATGTCTGTGGGATAAAGTGTTTTTCTCAGTAAAATGTAATGTGAACTCGAAATCCATCTGCATTCTTCTTCATCCCCCCATCCCCCTTTTCTTTTTAGTCTTTTAACTGTGTGGAAGTAAAGAACAGCCCAAACTCAAAGGGCCACTCCTGACTTCTTTATATGTTTGATAAAATACTGCTCATCCTCAGGTGAGAGTAGAAAAGTTTGTCTGTTTTCTATTGCTAAAGTTCTTTACTTTTTTTAGACATGAGATTTGTTCAAACCCAACTTATCATTTGCAGGAGGCGGGTGGGTTTGTATTTGTATGAGTGCGTCATAGACCACCAGAGTGAGGAACACCATCAGCAGCTCCAGCCTGACATATGCCAGTGCCAGAATGTTAAATCAAGGCAGTCAGTAGTAAAATAAAACCAGTCAGAGAATAAAGACACTATTATGTTCAGCATCTCTCCCTCTGTACGGGTGGAGGTAACAGCCTCAGAGACAATCTGAACAATTAAACAAACTCTGCTCCACAAACATGTTTGACTTATGTGGGGAGGATGTTGCATCATTTCAGGGCGGTAAATGCCAACCACATGCTGCCACCCTCCACCCCCCCACCCTACCAGTAATCAGGGACATTCTCCAAAGTTTCCTGGTAGTTTCCTGAAAATCTCCATCTAGTTCAGACATCCTGGAACTATAAGTAAGTTAAGTAAGGTGTGAATGGACTTGATATTGTACTTTTCACTCCACCATATGTCACTTTCAGATGTAGATTAATACATTAAGATAAAATATAATCAACTAATAAATTATAATATCTTATTATGTACTAGACTAAGAAGCTGTCTGTACGTAAAAACATTTTTTTAATGAATTAGTATTATTTATTATTGCAGACACTTTCTTTAACATAATTTTCATCTTTAAAAATATGTGTCAAATAATCTGGGCTAGACTTTAATACGTTATCCACAGTATCAAAAACAACAAAATCATTGAGTATTCTTAGTTATAGTTTGTGTAGAGTTCTGCCCCCTAGTGGCCAAATACACCAATTAATGCAGCTTAAATTTTACACTGTCATACATTGTTCATATTGTAAATGACTATTGTAGTTGTTTTAAAGGAATATTTACAGAAACATACAGAGACCTAAAGTCTGCAAACGGTAGTACCGTCTTCCAATAGCATGTTATGTTTGTTAATGCAAATGTATTCATTTAAAATGATAATATACAAATAGAAAATACAAATATTACAGCTTTTTATACAAAACTTTGCAACTACTTCAGCTAAGAATCATCTTTTCAGCAAACTTTCCTATTGTGAATGAAAGATTGTAAATATTATTTTTAGGTGTAGAACTAATGTTCAACATAACAGTCGGTGTGTTAAACTCTACGTGTTAAATAAAATTTATACAGCTAAAACCTGCGGTAACCAACACAGAAGCATAAACTCAGCTCAAACTAAAATGTTCTGTTCTGTATGTGATTAAAGTTTCCATGATGTAGGTTATAGAGGATTATATTGAGTATTTATTCATTTAGTTAATGTCAGTTTGTACTGATTTATGTTTGTTCAGTACATTTAAACAAGATGCAGTTCATGTTTTTCAATGATATTAATGTGTCAGCACTGTGCTGTCATTCCCTCTATTTCTGTGCACGTTTAACGTGTTTTTATTTTACGGTCCTCATGAGAGACGTGATGTCAGCAGTACAAACAATCATAAACACTTTGATTGTTATTTAATTATGATATACACTACTCGCTCCAAGCTGCGTAACCAGTTCGCCCTCACATGGAAATGATGATGGATAGTCTGTTAGAGTGCAGCTGTACTATACAGTGTGTCTCAATTACTGTGTCTGAGACGGACTTTCCATCTGTGGGTTTCAATGGGAGAGGTGCTCTGAGAATTAAGAAAGCACAGATCATTTCCTCCCAGATCTGGAAACAATTCAGAACCATTTTAACCAGCAGTCATTAGCGTGTGTGTGTGTGTGTGTGTCATGTTGCAGGCTGAGGCATCAAGGTTAGTTTCCAAAACTGCTTTCTCCTCAGAATTTAGAGTATATGAATGGTTAAAGGCTGCTATTGTGGAACAATACAAAGACCTTTGAGATGAATCAGGGGGATGATGGGAGCTCTCCTGTAAATGTATATTTAAATAAACGTGTATATACATGTGTAAATAATTAAATCAAATGTTGTGTATGTATTTACATTTAGTTTCTTGTATTCCTTTTTGTCTTTGAAGAAAATTTGACTTTGTTTACTTTTTATCAAAGACGGAACCATAAAACAACAGTGAACACAGTTAGAGGTCAGAGTTCTGAGACCTGGACCGGCATGCATCAGGATTTACCACTAGGTTGTTGCTCAAGGACGGTGCTGTTCTAACTGGGCATAGTCCACAAGAATACATCTGGAAGCTGGCCAATCAGAATAGAGTGTGATGGAGGGAAGGGGGGCCTTAAAGATGCAGGATCTCTAATTAGCCTTTTTACTGTAAAGACTAGATGAGCTGTTACATAAAGAGACATTAGAACATTTGTATTTGCATTGTTTTTTTCATATAATCTTGTATCAGTGGAGCCCCAGAATAAAATCTAAACCCCGATATAAGCATAATATGACAACTTTCACTGTTGCCTCTTCATCCGTTTCCTCGAAGCCATGAAGTCCCTGTTAGGAAAGTCTGTTTTACCCCACAGTGTGTTCGTGGTGGTGTGCTCCATTACTGAAGCTGTTGGAGACACTTAACATCTGGAACAAACTCAGGCATGGTGATAGTGTTATTCCTTGTACTTGCCCCCCCGCCCCCCTACCCCCACCCCCTCCCGCGTGCCCTGGCTGTTGAGCAACTGTGCTGAGTGGACTTTGCAGGGGACCTGAGGAGTTTTTCCTCAGTTAAAACACAAACATTCGCTCTCACTGCTTTAATCAACAGAATTTCTCATAACAAATCAAGTTGTTGATTTTTAGTTGTTTCTAATGTTGTCAGAAGAGAAAGTGAAGGATTTCAGATAACTTGGTGGATTAGATGCTCTTTACTGTAACCGGTTTTCAAATCTACAGTCTGTTGTGTTTTGAAGCTTGAAGTAAGAAAAGATCCAGAAGTGTTGACATTTCTAAATGAGCAGACCAGGTGGTCGCTCTAATTCAGAGGCAAATCTATACTTTCTGCTCCACTAGTCAACCTGCACAGTCAGACTAACAAAGTCAGGGTGCAGGATTATTTAAACTTTGTTCTTATGTGAGTTCACCAAATTCCAATAATTCGTTTTTTTGTATTTATACTAATACTTTTGTACTTTTACTTAAAGCAGGTATTTTAATTATCACTAAAGACCAGTCACTATACTGTTGCTTTTACTTCAAAGTAAATTACCTCTGTGCTTCTCTCACCACCGCTGAAACAAAGAACAAACGGTGTAAGTTAGTGGCCAGTAGCTGTAGTTAATTACTAGTTAGTGTTCCCACCTCTCCTGGGAGTCAGATGCAGCCAGTGGCTCGTATATAAAGGCAGCGCACTCAGCTCCAGGAAGAAACATCTGGAGACGGCAGCTGCGCACTGAGACGCTACAGGATGCGCGTCCTCGCTCTTCTCTGGACAGTCGGGTTCCTGCTGACAGAAGTGCAGGCATGGAGCTTCAAAAACGGAATATTTCATAATTCAATATGGCTGGGTAAATATCTTTCTTTTCTTCTTGTCGAAATAGCTTTAGTTAGAAAAAAAAGTGGTTTATTTGATCTATTAAAACCAGAATAATTCAGCGTATTAAGTGAATAAAAACTGTCTTTCTGAAGATGAGACCACGTTCTCCTCACACAAAGACACACTGTGAGGAACAGGCGGCCAGTCCTTGTTCCAAACTGCATGTTTATGACCTGGCTGAGTGCTGCGTAAAGCCAGTAGACACGGGAAATGACTTCATCCCAAAATGCGCACAGATCGGATTCATCCATGTGTATCATGCGTTTCTGTTCATACATCTTTGACTGAGATTTGTGCTTTGTGTTTCTATGAGATGAAGGAAAAGCCTGCGACATTATTTCATGTAAGCTTTACGCACAGTTACACGTGTTATTTAAAAATGAAAGGCTCATCGACTTTCAAACAGAGCAGAGTAACAGTGGGTGCACAAATCAAACGGTTATGAAGGTTGAACTCTTAAAAGAGTTGTGATTCCTTTGGCAGCGAGCATGAGAGTTTAATTCGTTTCAGTAAAACATTTCATCAGAGAGTTTAAAAAAAGATCAACCTGAGACTTATTCGTTTTGCAGCCATGCGTGCGTAAAGCCAAAAACAGGATCAGCAGAGGACTCCCCCCCACTGAGGAGCAAGTGACCAAAATTGTTGGTGAATTTCCAGAATGAAAGAAAATGTCACACAGCAGCTTCTCTTCTTCATGTTTTATGTTTAACATCTGCTGTAGCCTTTGCTAAATGTGTTTTTCCTACAGTGTCTGTCCAGAACCTTTAGATGTGTTTCACAGTGCTTGGACACAAATCACCACACACTGCTGAGGCTCTCAGCTCTTCTCAACTTCAGACATCGTCAGTAGCATTTTATATTTTCCCTGTCTCTAACAGAACAAGCAGCTGGAGTTTACCACCGGGAGTCACGTAAAGGGAGATACCAGCTGACGTATAAAGAGGCCAAGGCTGTCTGCAAGTACGAGGGAGGGCAGCTGGCTACTTACAAACAGCTGGAGGCAGCTCGTCAAATAGGTCTGCAGCAGAACCAGGAAAAGAGCACAGTTCATCACAACTCACTCAAAAGCTGATACACGCTCTTTTATCACTGCCGGCACTAGTTCCTCTGAGTGGCAGATGACTGTTTGATGCAATTAATAAACCTTCACCAACACTTTACATTATCTACTTAGTAGTGGATAATGTAAAGTACAGACACATATTTATTTCACCCATGAAAGAAATCAAAGTCTAAATAGGGCTCTGTGAAGTTTCTCAATACCTCCTCCCCACCTTTACCTTTCAAAGCATGAGAGACTAGAGTCTTGGTTTGCAAATTGTGAAGTGATTTGACCACTTTAGATACTTAGATTCTTCTTCTTCCAAAATTATTGCTCTAGAGCCAGTGTTCATTCTGGGCTGCTGTATTAACATGGCAGCCCCCACGTGACTCTGCCCAACGTTAAACCGCCTCAGCAGTGTCGTTAAAGCCCCTAAACATCTACTTGGATGGGTAACGTCACTGTTCCAGCCACCTGCTCTGGCCTGTGGCAGTCTACCTAGGAGGTCCTTCTTTTGTCTGGCTGGGGTCTGCTGTTTGTAACAATCAGCTAATCTGTGAAGCCCCCTGACTCAACAAATAAGGAAAACAACAATAGAGCAACCATAGAATATTTTAGGTCACCGGATGTATGTTCTGATAGGTGATTATATATGTTGCCCAGGCTTCCACGTGTGTGCAGCTGGATGGTTCGACAAAGGGCGCGTTGGTTACCCCATCGTCAAAGCTGGTGCAAACTGCGGTTTTGGGAAGGTCGGCATCGTCGACTATGGATACAGGCTGAACAAAAGTGAGACGTGGGATGTGTACTGCTACAATCCAAACTGTGAGTACAAGCTATTATTAGTCCTTTTGGGGAGACCTCATATTGTGATCAGGCTAGACAGGTCACCATTTGTTCCTCACACACATCTGTGAGCACTGAGTGCCTCTTGACCTTGTCACTGATTCATCAGTTGTTCCTTCTTGGACAACGTTTGTTAGGTGCTTACCGCTGCAAACCAGGATCTTTTTGCTTGTCCATTTTTCCTGCTTCATGCTAACATGTTAGAAAGACGTAGCAGTATTTCTGTGAGCCGTACAACCAAAACAATGAGCTAAAAAAGGCCTAATAAAGAGAAAGTTTTGTCTTTAACTTAAAGCTTGGTGAACAGTGTACAGTAGTGATGACTGTACTATCTATGACATGAGCCATGAGTAAGAGGAGGGGAAGCACAGGCCAACAGGTTAAGAGGAGTCATCGAGTCTGAGGCTCCACAGACTCACTCACTGTCATCACCACTGTTTGAAGTGTGCAGTGTTCGAGTCCTGACTGAAAGCCACAATCTTTGTCCCACCCTGTGACTTATCAGACCACAAATAAACCTGGAGGAAGTAAGATGTAAGTGGAGTAAGTGAGTAAGTGATAACTAAATAATTCCATCAAGATTCTTTTTAAGGATTTTATTTAACACTTTTTATTGCATGTATAAACTATTAAAAAAAAACAAATAAACTGCCCGTGACACTGTAATGTTGATGAAGGCTTGTTCTGACTTATTGTGGTCTTGCCCCTGATGTACAACAACATTAAATCTTCAGTGCCTCCAGGACGTCTGGTAGAAAAGCTTTTGATGCCACTGTCACCAGTGTAAACATGTGCATTTGGTTTCCTTTCCCCAACAAAAGGATTTCTTTTTGTTGGTTGGAATTCAGAGCTCACACGCAAAAGTCAGACCCCCAAACCAAACTGCTTCCCATGAACAGATGCGTGATCCCACCAGTTGTTTGAAGCAATACATCCTATCCAGAGCTGCTTTTGAGTTGTATAAATTGAGTTAGGGGTTTTACTTTATAGTTGGTAAATGAATATACTGTATATGGAACGTTTTAAGCATCAAACATCAGGTCTGTTCAGATGTTTTCCAGCTGACTAAAAACTCAAAGATGTAAATTTAGTGCTGCATTGTCTTTTGATTTCACATGTAGGATGTAAAGTAAGAGTCGTCTACAGTCACGCAGGAGTTAGCCTCATGATTGAGTTTGGTGTCAGGATCATTTGACAGAACTACGTTTTCATGCTACTCAACGTCCTGGAGGTGCTCAAAAACAAGCTGGACCTCATTTGCAACATGCAAATTGTTTTAAATGTGCACACTCTCTTCTTTACGTTACTCTAAACATTTCAGCCACGGCATGTTCCTTTAAACTGATGCTAAACTGATGCTGAACTGATGGGTTCCGAACAAGTGTAGCACTGAAACATGAGAAGACTAATCACAGCATGTTCATTATGTGTCTCACAGCCAAAGAGTGTGGGGGTGTGTTGACAGAACCACAGAAGACTATTCAGTCTCCCGGCTTCCCTGAAGAGTACCAGGACGAACAGATCTGCTACTGGCACATCCGTGTCCGTCTGGGGCAAAGGATCCACCTCCGCTTCCTGGAGTTTGATGTGGAGGACGACACCGCGTGTCTCGCAGATTACCTGGAGGTGTACGACAGCTATGATGATGTCTCAGGCTTCGCTGGGAGGTGAGGACTATTAAATGTTGCTCTGTTTTACATGCAACTACCAACAACGCAAAAACATAAATTTGTCAATTTATGAATGAACTGATTTAAGTTTGGACTGTTTCTCTGTTTAAGCAAACACAGACCTGACAAGCAAAGTGTTTCAGTGTGTCAGAAAAAGAAAGTTAAACCTTTATCTGATTGTAAAAAGACATGCATGTAGATTCCCATCCTTTCTGTGTGCTTACAGATTCTGTGGTGATTATTTACCTGAAGACATCATCAGCACAGGTGGGACATTGACATATAAAACATTTTTTTGGACGAGGCACGAGTCATGAATTTAACGTCTGATTCTTTTTTGTTTGTTTGTTCTACAGGAAACGTCATGACGCTGAAGTTTATCTCTGATGCTTCAGTTACAGCTGGAGGCTTCCAGTTACAATATACAGCCTTTAATGCATCTATGACCAAGGATTTAATACACTGATGTAATGCAGTTACTTTATAATGTTATTCAATACCTCATGTAGGCTAATTAAACGTTCTGTTAAATAAAAAAAGGTGCCTTTTCTGACGTTGTTGTCGAAAAATTAACCACCTGACTTTGTTACGCGTGGTTCACTTTATAGAAAAAACACTATGTACTTAGTCTTATCCTCTGTTTTTAGTTACTTTAAAGCATTTCTCCTTATTCTTTACCACCCTTATTGTACAGTATCTATCTGAAGTAATAGTGCAAGTACAGTACTTACTAAGTAAAAGTGGAATCACCACTTGAAATTCTTTATTCATCTTGAAGTATTAAACCAGTATTGTAAGTAAGTGGTACAGGTATTTGAAACACTATTGATGTTGTTGATAACATGAAAGTTATGTTAACAAGTCTGGTCTGAATTTGTTCCACATGTGCTTCAAAAATAAGGTTCCCGCAGAAATCTAAAATGTTCAGAAAGTACATCTAAATATACTTAAAGTACCCATTGTAAAGCTACCTTTCATGCAGAATGATATATATTTTATTTTACCTTCACTCGTGCATTATTATTTAAAAATCACTATTGTTGCAGGTGCTAAAGGTAGTAGCTAATTTTAAGCTCTCCACGTCTTGGTTAATCCTTAATGAGTGGATTATCGCATAAATTGTTTATGTTTTGTTTTCTGCAAAGTAACAACAACCAAAGCTCCCAGATAATTGTAGTCAAGTAAAAAGTGCAGTGTAGTAAAATAAAAGTAACACGAACTGCAGACGTTGTTCAGCTTTTTGTGCAGTAATCTGTGTACTGTATTTGTGTATCTTGCAGACACACTGTTACTGTGTTTAAGAACACTGAAACTTACACACAGTCTCTAGAAACAGGAATAAGATTTTTTTTGGTGAAAACATACTTGGCAATTAAAACAAATTATTGTTTATCAATTTTTGTCAGTAGGTTTGTCTCATTACTAAAACACGCTTCACGACATTTTACATTGTACACACACATATAGCAAAACTGTCGATCAAAACATTGATCTCTACATTCCTACATTATTGTGCTACGTGACTGTCTACATTGGCATGTGTAGCTATACAGGTAAACCTGGCAGAGAATTATGTGAGGGTGGTGCAGGACATGTATGAGCAAAGCGAGACAGTGGTGAGGTTTGCAGTAGGAGTGACACATGGATTCAAAGTGGGGTAGGATTACATCAGGGACAGGTTGACAGGTGAGATCAGGCAGGAGCCCCCATCTACTAGGATGTTTCCAGATGACATTGTGATCTGTAGTGAGAGACAGGAGGAAGAAGAAGAGAGCCTGGAGAGGTGGAGGTATGCTCTGGAGAGAAGAGGAAGGAAAGTCCGGAGAAACAAGACAGAATACATGTGTGCGATGAGAGGGCGACAGGTGGTAAGGTGAACATGCAAGAAGAGGAAATAGTGACGGTAGAATAGTTTAAATACCTACAGTGAATCATGTCAAGCAGTATGGAGAAAAAGTTAGGGAGGTAAGGTCGAGGTGGTTTGGACATGTGCAGTATATATTGGACAAAGGATCTAGTACGGAGCTGCCAGGCAGGAGAAAAAGAGGAAGACCTCAGAGGAGGTTCATGGATTTACTGAAGGAGGACATGCAGACAGTTGGCGTTGCATGGAGGCAGATGATCCGCTCTGGCGTCCGCTATAGCTATACAGGTAAACCCCAGGAGAGGCCAACTGGTCAGATAATAAGACCTGTGGAGACGATGTTCCAGCACTGCAGGTGATATTTTGCACACTACCTATCACAAAGTACCAGGTACTGTCTACGACACAGAGCAAGTAGAGAGGAGTAGAGTCAAGCTGATAAAAAAGTGCCAATGCTCTTGTTTTGTGCCTTTGGCGTCAATAGTCCATGTTTGCAAAGAGCGACACACGGGTGACATCTTTGATGGGGGGGCAAATACTGATAGTTGATTGTGGAGGGACGTTCATAAATACACGAGTAATGTCTATCAGCTGTGAATTAGTATTTTCACAGTTAGACTTTGAATGACGTGTGTGTTAACTGAGTGTTTACATGAAAAGACTATTAAGATTGAGTGTTTCTCCTTATAAGGCGAAAAAGGCGGTGCCGGATATGACGTAAAGGGTCAAAGGTAATTTTGTACGTCGGCGTGGTGGTTTGGCGCCACCGATTTCGCGGGGTAACAGCTGAAGGAGCAACGCAGCAGAAGGGAGAGAAAATATAAACCCAGTAAAAGTGGGTGAAAGTTTGAGGAGTTAGAGACGCCAGAAAGCGAAGCGAAGGGCGCTGCGTTTCTCGGCTTTCATGTTGTTTCTGTGCCTCTTCTACTTCTTCTTCCGAGGTGAGCACTCCGTTCTTGGCGTGTTGTGTCCATTAAAACTGGTGTAAATATCCGTTTGTTGTTGCGTTACGTGTTTGCTCGTTAGCCAGTCTGAATAATCACCTTGTTGCAGACCGGTGAGGACGGGGTGAGGTGGTGTCACCGCGGGGTTAGCAGCGGTGTAGTTCCCCCCCATCCTCCTCCCGTGTGTGTGCGCATGAAACTTTGCTAGCTAGCTAACGCTGCTAACTTTATCAAGCTAGTTAACAAGCTAGTAGCTGCCCCCCTCCACGCATGGGTCGGTGTGTTCACAGCTTTGGTCGCTGAGTGTTTGCATGTGTTAAAAATAATAAGTTCAGCAGAGAGATTTTTATTTTCAGCTGGTCTCGGTCTTGTTTTGGTTCCTCTGGGTGGGATTGGTGTGATGATGGCCGCCAGCAGCCTGCAGTACAACACTCAGAACATCTGTATTATATACAAGATACTCTAAAGTAAACGTATTTATACTTAGTAGTATGTTACTTTTACTCGACTACAATTTAGAGGGGAATGATTTGCTTTTTTTGCAGATGCAGATTCTTATACAAACCATAAGCAAACTGATAAAAGCGGATTAGGAAGCAGATATCGTCATATAAAATCAGCTCCACCTTTACCAGACGCTGCTTTTCTTCCAGCCAAAGTCCCCACAGTAACACAGATGGAAATGGAAAGAGTTTAGTCTCACGTGTGTGGACACTGGCGTTTGATTTATTTATTTGTGACACCACATCTTTCAAGTTATAGACTCACGTCCAGTATTTCAGCAAAGGAATCTGTGCACTTTCTTAGATATCTCAAAGTAGAAAAGACAGTTTGTCTGAGAGAAGCAGCATTTCAAAAACCATAATGTAAAATAAAGGTATAATCCATGTAGATGGGTTTTTTGTAATGTTGCATAATAGTCTACTTCTCTCACATGATTTTATTCTTGAATTCTTTTGTTTACAGCTGTGGATACGGTGGACAACACAAATCTCACTGAGGTACTTTCATCCATCTATTATCTGTTTATTTTTAGTCAGGGTGTAAATGACACTTACTAGTATCCATGATGGTGTTTCCAGGATGAAGATACACTCTCAGTTTGCGTTACTCAGTCTGTTGAGGCTTCAGCAGGCTAAATATCGTAGTACATTTTGCACAGAAGATAATTTCTTGTCACTTCAGTTTGCAGTGAATATGAACCAGTAGATTAAAGCAGTCAGTGACTTTGAAGATATACATACATGCAAGTTATAAATACCACAAATCTGAACTGTTATGGACGTGGTTCTGCCTCTTCCTCTCTTCTTTCCAACATGACGTCTGTTCTCCGTTATCCTCGCTCCCTCCCGCTTTCTGTGATTTTTGTTTAGACGCTGTGGAGGTGAGTAATAATGATGGCGACGGCGGGGCCTCCCAGCACCTCCAGCTTCCTCCCTCTGCTGGAGTCTCTGGAGGACAGCGCCACCGGACAGTCCGAGCAGACGGACGCCTACCTCACCATCGCCAAGTAAGTCACTAGCTCTGGTCTTCAGCCATCTCCTGTGTGTGTCCGTGACTGAGTGAGATAATGTTTTTTCTCCTTTGTAGTCGGCTTAGCGGGGAGGAAGGTCGTCAGTTTCTTCCTGCAGTTGAAAAGCACTTTTCTCGTTTGGGCACAGTCATCTTGGTGAGTCTTTCTGCACAATATTCCAATATAAATAGTTGGAGAATCCTAAAATCTCCCACATTTATGTTTAAACTATTAACTATTGGTGTAAAAGTGTTGACTTCTGTTGTGTCCAGGCTCACATAACCAGTCCGAACTCAGAGCTGAGCCAAGCTGCCCTCCAAGCATTAGGGTTCTGCGTGTACCATTCTCACGTTGTCTCCGGAGTGCCTGGTACAGTATTTTATGTTTTAGACATCATAATCATCACCTGTTTGGATTAAATAATATATTTCCTGCCAGTAGTGATTTGATTGTGTTTTTCTTCCAGAAACCTTTGCAGCAGAAACACTGTCAGCACTTTGCTCCCTGGTGGTGAAGTCAACCGATAAGAACACTTGCACCAGAGCATTGTGGGTCATCTCCAAACAGAGCTTTCCTCCACCTGTGGTGGCAGAAAAAGTGAGCATCGGCAGAGATTTTACTGACTGAAGTTGAGGCAAACGGTGTCACGCTGCTCCTGTGCTAACGCGTGTTGCTTCTTACACTCAGGTGCCGTCTATACTGGGAGCTCTGGAGAGTGTGTGGAGCAGGGAGGACATCCAGTCTGTGGTGATGGAGCATGAGGCCTTAAATGTTGTGATCAGGTAAGAGAACAATGGATCTAATATCTGCAGTCTGCGTTATTCAGTTTCCTCTTGTATGACTGTGGGTAGTAATGGTTGTTAGACTCTTGGATCAGAATGTAAATGAAGGTGGTTATGTGTTAATAAAGCGTCATTCTAATGAGGCTGATTTAAGAAAACTAGGTGCCGTGGCTCATTATTTTAACTGCTTGCCCTTAACAGCTAATAGGCTATTAGTTATTACTCTGAATAAAGTTACTTCTGGTTCTCGTTGTCTGTAAAGGATGCTGGAGCAGGTGCCTTCCCAAATGGGTGAAGAAGCGGTACGGTGGGCGAAGCTCGTCATCCCTCTGGTCATCCACTCAGCCTCCAAGGTGCGTCTGCGAGCTGCAGCAGCAATGGAAATGGGAATGCCCCTGCTTTTAGAAAAACAGATGGATGTGGCTGCTGTCATTGAACCAATGATGTCCTCGGTGAGTATCTGTGTGCACCAGTGTTGCTTAAAGGATTTTTTTTTAATACAGTGAAAATGGGTGCTGCTCCAAAGCTGACCTTAAATCTGTTGGTCTTCATGGAGATAGGATTATTCATGATGCATTATTTCCTTGCAGGCATTATTGCCTTTTTTTTTTCTAGAGCTGAACTCTTGTTTGTTCTCACAGAAACTGATCCCAGATCTGCAGAAACTTTTCATGTCCAAGAATGAAACAAACGTCCTGAAGCTCTGGCCCTTATTTGTGAAGCTGCTTGGGAAGGTAAAGCGTTTTTGTTTGGCTGTTACTGACTGAACGTGTCCCATGTACGAGATGTTTCTCCACAGGTTATAATGTCCGGACAGGAATTAAATAATGTCATGTCAGATGATGTCATTTTCAGATGCTCACATTATAAAAAACGTATTTTCCACACAGCTGCTGCACAGAGGAGGTCCCTTCATCAACTCCCTTCTGCATCTGGAGGAACTCGGTTTCCGCAGCTCTTCTGCCACCATCAAGAAGATCGCCTTCATCGCCTGGAAGAGCCTAATCGATAACTTTGCCCTCAATCCAGGTGAGCAGCTTCTTCAATTATTCCCACACGGAGACAAATCTTCAGGTTTAGTTCGTTCTGATTTATTTCGCTGTTTTTGAACCCCTGAAGACATCCTGTGCAGTGGGAAACGTATGAAGCTCCTGATGCAGCCCCTCACATCCATCCACGTTAGGACAGAAGCCCTGATGCTCACAAAGGTGGAGGTCTGGTGGTACATGGTGGTCCAACTCGGGCCCAACTTGTCACCCAACTTTGACCAGGTTAGACATTCACACACAAAAGACACATTCTTGATCTTTAGGACTGTTTTCAGGCAAGAGGTGAATTTTCAGAAAATAGAAGTTGTTTATAAATGTGTGTGATTGTACAGTTGGTGTCTGTCTGTGCTGACAGTATGAAAGCATTATTAAATAAATACATCAAACTTTACAGTAGATATTTACAGCAAACCTTTCTAATTGCTCAATAACTGGAGCGGCTATCATTTACTTATTTTTCTCTTTGGGTCTTCAGTGGTCTCTCATGCGGCTCTCTCGTTTAAGATTTCATTTTATTTTGTTTTCTGAAGGTTCAAATGTTGGTTTGACTGAACAGTCTTTGTCTTTCTTCAGGTTTCTGTACCTTTGCTCCAGTGCACCATCGGATCTGACTCCACTTCTGTCCCAGGCACTCCTTCAAGAGCTGTGGCTCAAAATGGGGCTGCTACACCTGGCACACCCAAAACTGGTATGCTTAAGTGCATTTCACCTTGGCTCATCAGATCAGGCAACAGTGATAGTGGAGGCTGAAACTTCTGTTTCTTTCCTCCAACTGCAGGCACTGCAGGCTTCAGCAGCCCGGCCAACACGTCTCGGATGAGCCTGGACTCCAGCATCCAGGTGTCCTCCACCTTTCCCTCCATCCAGCTGCTGGGCCTGGAGATGCTCCTTCATTATTTTCTAGGACCAGAGGCTGCTGCCGTGGCAGCGAAGAACAAACTCATCCTGAGTCTTGGTGAGAGTCTTGAAGGTTTTCCTTTACTTCCACTGGCACATGGAGATCTTAGACGATGCTTTATATTCGTTTTGCTTCCCAAACAAAATTAGTTTGGGTTTCATTTTTTAGAATTACCTTTTCTTTCCAGAGCCCTTGAAGCACCCCCTTCTCTCTGGTGCGTCGTCTTTTACTAAACATGCTCCTGTGCTTACGTCCAGCATCAGAGATGGTTTCACCAACATTGGCAAAGATGCTCCAGGTAAACATCAGATTTATTTGATAATTACATTTTCTCAAAAACTATTTTGAGACAAGACAAGGTGAAATATATGATGTCCAAGCTACACATTAAGCAGAGATGTAAATCAGTTTACAGTAACAACGTTTGCACTGTGGATGACCTGAGTGGATGTAAACGTACGGTTCCATGTCTTCTGCTCCTCTACAGATTCCCTTTTGGCTGTCACATGGACGAGTCTCGCCCGGTTTGTCAACTTAACTATAGAGTCTGGTAAGAACTTTTCTTCTCTATTCGGCGCTAAGTTGCTAAACGTGAACAGTTGTTATGGTTAAAGACGACTCACAAGCTGTGCAAAAAGGTATCTATAGTATCTAATAAAAACTCCAGGAGTTGTAGAACAAACTTCTTGTTTGAAATTAGAAAACCTTTTATTAGCATCTTCAACACTGTATAAAGAGGCCGATTATTATCAAGGATTCCCTCTTAGTGTTGTATTAAATCACTGTTTCTAATGTTGTGGCTGCTGCTCAGCAGGGTGGGCTCTAAAAGTTGTGGGTCCAGCCTTCCAGCACCACATAGAGCACTGTTCTTGGGTCTGGGCACTGTCATTTGGGAGGAGGACCAGCGAGACTTCGTCCTTGTCTCCTGCCTGACCCACTGTCACTTCATCAGTTTAAGTCGGAGCGTTCAGACCCTCGTGGTCTGTATTGCTGTGAAGAGAAAAAAACACTGAGGGGTCTGTCCCCAATGATGATGCTCGTCTCTAAACCCCCACACATTGTTTATTTTTTTGCCTGTATTTTCTGTTCTGCTGGAGAGTGTTTGAGTCTAATTTATGCTCTGGCTCTGTCAGTAGGCAGCAAGAAGGATCGTCAGGGCTGTGAAGTTCTCACACTGATGCTTCAGACTCTGCAGAGCATCGTCACCTCAGAAGCTCTGCCTGCAGCCAGAGTCCTGGTAAGGCCTTGATTAGGACTCTGATCTTTTTGTTTAACCCTTTCCCTTTTTGTCTCTTCCCCTCAGTAAAATGTTTACAGGAGCTGTTAAATAGACGATGAGAATGGCAAATAATGGTGCAGTGAATATCCTTAAACTGTATATCAATTTACTTCAGATAGATTTAAACCAGGTAGGAACTAGATTTAATGGGGGGACAAAGTTTATTTATTTTTATTATATTATTAATACTATAAATGCTTCTGATTTACATATTAAGTCATTTTTCTAAGTAGAACATGTATTTTTGGTTTAACTGTTTTTGTCAAATTAGTTTTGCAGCCTCTTGCCCCCTTAAGGCACCAAAGGTTCAGGGTTCAGTGATGCTGTTTGTAGAACTAGTTGTGTGAAAAATTTGATTCTGTTTGATTCTGCTTCATTTCACTACTTTTTTCCTCAGACTCTGTTCGAGGCCACAGTCAAAGTGATCCCCCCGAGAGTTCTTGGCTCTGCCTCCTACCAAGTGGGCAAGATGGATGTGTTAAATGTGAGTGTTTAATCTGTTCAGTGCATATTTGTGACCAATTCTCATAAAGAGACCTGTTAAACGTATTTTATTCCCCAGGGAACGCCGGCTCTGTTTCTCATCCTTCTGCTTTACAACAGCAGCATGCTCCCAGCCTACACAGAAGACGAGAGGTGGGTCCTCATCTTCAACACTTTAAGCTGTGGCACATCTGGACGTCTGGCACATTCTCTCAGGATTTATGATAAAATGTTTGATATTACTTTAAAACTGCTGTTTGCAGGTTTTTTCAGTGCCTTCAAAAGCTGGTGGGCTGCGGCTTGTCGGGCCCCACGTCCCCTCTGGCATTTGCAGAGTCGGTGCTCGCCGCCATCAGAAACAGCGCCGGGTCTCTGCAGAAGAAGGAGCAGCTGTGGATGATGTGGAGCGTGGTGGTCAGCTCACTCACGGACACCATCACACAGGTAGGCAGAGGAGAAGTGTCATTTAGTAAAAAGAAGCATAGCAGGGGGAGAGCAGGGCACCAAATCCTAATCATCAACAAATGAACACAGTGTGTGTATACATGCAGCAGATGAGTAATCTGATTATTTTTCTAATTTTCTGTGTCTGAATTAAATAAATAATTCCAACTAGCCATTTGTGCTAGTTTCAATTTTAACTGCACTTCGGACAGACTTTGTCCTACACATGCTCTCTTGTAAAAAGCAGATTAGAACCTGTTTTGTATTTTTTTTTTTTTTTTAAAACAGTCAAATGAAGTTAACCAAGGTGACGCTCTGGAGCACAACTTCAGCGCCATGCACTCTGCCTTGTTGTTCCCTGTTACTCACCTAATATGTGGCACACCGCTGCAGCAGGTCTGTTTTTCTTTTATTTTACTTACGTGACCATCATAACCCAGCCCTGTCCATCCTAAATCCAGTTTTTCACTGCCTGATTTTGATGCCTTTTTGTTCAGGCGGCACAGAAGTCGATGCTGTCTGCGTGGTCCAAGCTGTACAAAGTGTTTGCCCGCTGCTCAGCGCTGGTGGTCACAGCTGAGGAGAACATCTGCTGCGAGGAGTTCTGTGCAAAGATGAGCGCATCAATAGAAAGAGATGCCTTAAAGGTGGGTGGATGAGAGGGAAAACCACAAGTACAATTATCCAGGAAAAGATGTCAAACAAAATTACTTCTAATTTTTTTTATTCTATTTCTATTTATATCCTTTTGTTTTGAATTCATTATTCAGGTTCCTTCAACATTAAATGCTGTTGCCAACATCCTTCAAGTTGTGGTCGAGTGTGTGGACTTCTCGCCGTACACGCCTCAGTTTCAGCAAAAGCTGAAGTGTAAGAATTTCAGCTTATTTTTTACTTTATACGTATAAATTAAATGGAATACTCAGTTGTTCACTCTCGTTTCTCCCAGCTCCTCACACTCCTGTAAACTGGATGAGAAAGAGAAACAAGGCTCTGGGGAACTTGTCGACGTTCCAGTCCCTACTGGTACAATGTCTAGAGGGTTATGTGGAGAACCCTGAGGGTTCCCCAGAGGCCACAGGATCTGCTCTGGTTTCCATCCTGTTGACTCTCTTCACCAACCTCGTCCTCGCCAACGCTGTCCAGGAGGCGCTGGCTTCTCTGATTCAGCCCCTCACCTTGTTCTACAAACAAGCAGGCAGTGAGCCGCCCAAGTTCACCTCACAGCTTCTGACAAAGGTGGGTACCGAGAGTTTCACTTCATAATGTGGGCTGTGCAAAAGACACAACGTACATAAACGAACATCATATTTTATGTTGCAAAGTCTAATAATGATGGGGGTTTTTTCTGATGAAGTGATGATCTAAGTTTAAAGGAAGCAAACATTTTCTTTTCTCCATCTGCCTCCTGCAGATGGAGAAGCTTCTCGGTGAGGTCCTCGGCTGCCTGCAGAGCCGTTCTACTTTGGCTTACAATGATGAACTCCTGGCTCTGCTTTCTCCCCTGCTGTGTGTATTGTTTCCCAACAAGAGCAAAGTTCTTCGCACTTCAGTCACTCACTTCTGGAACTCCACCTTCGCCAGCTCAGTCAGCCTCACTTATCCCGATGAGATCCGGTGAATATCGTTATTATTTTATCCAGAGGATAAGACTGCAGTCACGTGTAATCATTTTCATACATCGTAGCATCTAGTACGTCTGACATCTGTGGAAGTTAGGGTTTGCCCTTCTTTCTTTTACTTTACTCCTAACAAAATCAGGTTTGCATAAGATAACATAATGATAAAGTGGGAGTTATATCACTTTAGGTGTGTGTCTCAGTTTTGCCATTTTGTTGACACAGGCCAATACTGAGTCAAGTGAAGCAGAAGACCCCAATCATTCTTCCTGGCTTTGAGGTTGTCACTGTTTCTGAGGAGCTCAGTGGACCGTATTCAGTGAGTTGCCACAAACTATTTTATTATTTTTATATCGTCATTATTTCTTTGTCACTTGTTATTTGTGTCTGATCCTGTCCGTTTTTTCAGAGTGAGAGTTCCCAGCTGGAGACCAATCTCAGTGGGATGCCCGTTTCATCCGTGGGGAAGAGGGACTCGCTGCTAGGAAAGGCTGCAGAGCTGAAGGACCGGGTCTCCACAAAAACCTCAAAGCCAGTTTCTGTAAGTTGAGACTCAAACCCAGATCAAGGGACAGGTTGTGTTGGTGTAAGCTAAATATCTGCCTCAGCACCATCAGAAAAAATGGTTTGTGAAAAAAAATTACTAAATTTAATTAGACATTTAATTTGGCATTAAATAATAGATACTACATTAAAATACACTTTTTCTAAACTGAAATTAATGATTAAATTTGAGACTTAATATTAGCATATTAATGTAGAATTCATTATTTTCTTTCAAATGAGCCAAAGCAAATATTTTATTATGACGATTTAACATTTATCTTTTCAAGTATTCCTGTTATTGGAACCTTTTTATTTTTCTAGGCTGTTGCTGTACTAATGGTTAATAAAAAGATGTTGCTCATGATGTTTGTTTGATGCCTGACGGTCTGGTGGAAGCGTAGATCATAATTCTAATTATGGCTCTGCAGGAATTTACTTTGTCTTTTGATTTAAAAAGACAAAAAGTGATGAAGGTAGATTAGAGAAAGATGTGCACTAAAATCAAATTGTAAAAGATTTATAACTACGGTAAAGTAGATTAGTTGTTTCTGCTGAGGCTCTCATTCTGTTTATATAGTTTAACAACAGTGAAGGCTCTCCCCCCCCCCCCCCCAGTGCCAACTGTTCTGTTACTGACATGATGGTTTTTCTTTGAAATCAGTGCATTGAAAGTTGTTTAGCTTGTGATTTATTTTTATTAAGATGAAAATCTCTGCTGCAATAAGAAAGCATTTTGTGTCCATGCACGGGCGTGTGTGCGTTGGGAATTTTCTGATTTTTCCACCTTGACACAACTTATTTTCATTGTATTTCCCTCCACAGACAAAGCTGGACTTTGGCTCTCCCAAACCTCCCCGCAGACAGGTTTTAGAGGAAGATGCCTCTGTCGACTTCGTCTTCATTCCACCGGAGACCAAGGAGAGAGTTTTGACTGAGCACCAGAAGGAAGTGAAAAGGACTAAAAGGTCAGATTTTTCCTTCTGCCTGTTTGTTCTTCACAATAAAACACATTTAAAGGTTGACATCTGTGTGGAGCTAATTTTATTTTTGGAACAGGGTTGACATCCCTGCCATGTACAACAACCTTGATGCTTCTCTGGATACCACGGTTTTCTCCCAGTACACTCAGAGCCAAGAGTACTCTTTGTAAGTTCTAAAAACCCACCACTATAATAAATATAAATCTCTGCTCTAATGAAAAGGCTGCATTCATATAATTAACAATTTACCCACAGAGACAAAGTGCCAACAGAACAAGCTGACACGGTTACCGAAGACGCTCCTGGCAAGGTAATGAAACACACTCCCAGGAAAAACTCCACTGGGGTTTGTTTTGTCCTGTTTTATTATTCAATGCAAGTATGGATAAAACAAACCCTTGCAACTGAAGTTGCAGTGTTTTTTTGGAAACATCTCCAATTAAGAAAATGTTACCACAGCTGTTAACACAGCTGTAGACTTGCTTTCACAATGCCAAACACTTAACTCACACTAGGACGCTATAGGAAATCCAGTAACTTGCTTATCAAAAAGGCTAAAAGCAGAAATCTGACCTTGCATCTGGAGTTTCTGGAGTTTATTTGTGTCTGGTTTGGAAGCTCAGAGTCTTTCTGGTGGGGTCATAAGGTGTTCCTAATCCAGATACCTAAAGAAGCGTTTATTCTAGTTGGTATGTGAGAAATGTATTTGCAGCATGTGACAGATCAGTAGATCACATTTAGATTTTCTGTATATATTTATATTTAGAAAGTAATCTATTCGCCTGATCTGACATTTTTCTATGGATGTTTATAGAGAGGTGTTTTTACTTGCTTTTGCTCTTTTACAGGTTTCTCAGGAAGAAATGGAATATGAAAATATGATAACAAATGACATGCAAGACTGTGCTAGCCCAAAAGCAGCAGAGAATGTGACGGATGACCACCATCCGGAGGAGATGATCCCAGAGTCAACAGATGTTTCCATGGAGGATGATACCAAAACTGATGATAAAGCAGAAGGCATAGACATGAAAGCTCAAGAACGCACAAGTCCTAACATCTCTTTATCGGCAGATTTGGTGTCAGGGACTCCTCAGAAACCCAACAGTCGCCGTCAGTCTTTTATCACTCTTGAGAAGTATGCTGAGGGAAAGCCTGCCAGCCCCAGCAGTGCAGCTGCATTCACAGGTCCCCTCTTAAAGACGTCCAATAGCCAAGAACGCTCCAACATCAGCAAGACACCATCCTCTCAGACCTCCCAGACATCCACTAGTCCAAACTCTCAGGACTCACAGTCCACTCGGACAAGAAAAATTAATTTGCAGTGTCCTGTGAACAATGACCCAGAATCCCCTCGAAGACCAAAAGACTCTGGAATGAAAAGTGAGCCAGTAAGGCTGATTGACAGACTGCAGAGTGACACAACGGAGGATGAAGATGTTATCCCAGACACTCAAACTGAAGTGGAGTCCAAGGAGAATACAAAAATGGCTTCCACATCAGAAGAAATTAAACACTCAAGCCAAGAGGAGGAATCTGACCAAACACTGGATGATTCGCCTGTGTCCCAGTCCTCTCCAGGTGAACCTAGGCGGTCTGGTCGGCACAGGGTCAGACCTCTATTGCCTGGAGAAGACCCTGAGGAACGCGAAGGAAAATACACTCAATTCAAACGGAGACGTTCTGGATCAGAGCCCCGAAGCGATTCTCCAGCACAAAACAGACCAATCACCAGAAGTAAGCAGGCTGCCGAAGAGGACAGTAGTAGAGACAGATTACGAACGAGGGCTCAGAGGGACAGGAGTGAGTCCAGCCAAACCACCCCTGAGGGCAGAGCACACAAGAAGATCAAACTGTACAGCAGTTCAGAGGATTTCCTTGATAAACCCCAACCCAAAAGGAGAAGCACCCGTGAGCATGAGTCAAGCCGAACTGACTTGCAGTCAGACTCGCAGTCTGATTATGAAAGCCAGTCACAGGGTAGGCGCAGCCGACAGAGCAAGACATCAGTGGAGATCAAGGAAGAGGGTCGACTGAAGAAAAAGGTTCTCCCTGAGAAAGAAGAGTCCAGCCAAACTTCTTCACACGAGTTTGAGCTTTTAGAAGAGACCAAAAAGGATGATGAGCTTGAAAAGGGAGACTCCCAGATCACCCCTCCTTCCCCTCAAACTGACAGAAAGTCCCAAGAGGTTGAACATGTAGAACAGACTGAAAAGGATGATCAGCTGAAGAAAGATTGTCAAATTGTAACTTCTTCTCTGCAAACGGATGACAAATCTCAAGAGTCTGAACTTGTAGAAAAGACAAAAAAGGAAAAGAGGGATGCTCAGTTAGTCGATTCTTCTCCAACTACTGAAGAGTCTCAAGATAGAACAAGTGCAACAAAGGAGCTGGAGAATGAGGAGCAGGTCAAAGACCAACATAAGACCAAAAAAGTTATGGATGACCGCCTCAGTCAAGAGGACTCCCAGGTAATTACACCTTCATCTTCTGAAAGCCAGTCTTTGCGTAGATCCAGAAGAAGTAAGGCATCATCTGAGACGGGAGAGTCTGATTCTCAGACACCCGTCACAGCTGTTAGTGAGACGGAGGCCAGAATCGCAGGTAGGACCAGAAGGAGCAAAGTACAAGAGCAGTTAAAATCAAGTCCTGGCTCAACCACAGAGAGTTCTCAGTCACAAGATACTGCAGGATCAGAATCTTCCCAAGGCATGGGCAGATACTCAAGACGAAGATCTCAAGTAGCCAATGTGGAGACGTCTGAATCTGAATCCTCGGAGACCAGAGAGAGTTCCCCTATGCCCCGAAAGAGAGGAAGGAAGCCTCGTGCATCTCTTCAGAGTCCTCTCACTCTTGAATCTAAAGACACAATTAATATTGATCTGGCAAAAGATGGTTCTGATAATTCTGAAAGGGCAGATACACAAAGCCTTGAAGCTAAGAATACAGATTTGGGTGATTCACAGAGAAGCCAAGGTTTGCAGGATTCTCAATCGCTCCAGGTCGCAGGTAACGTAGAGGAGCAGAGTAATGAAGAATCGCCAATGGAGGTGGAGGTAGATGCTGTTGTGGTCTCTGTGCCTGTTGCGCCAGAAACAATGGAGCCTGATGACACAAAGGAACATAGACAAAATGACCATGAAACAAACGCTGATAACATGTCTTCACTAGAGGGTGGAGACGACACAGGCTTGCTTGAATCAGTTGAGAGAAGTAAACAGATTCAGGACAAGTTGCCCTTTGACACAGCTGTAGTGTCTGCTGTGGACACACTGGTGTCCTCTGAGACATCGGAGAAACTGCAGGTCTCCGAGCCTTCAGAGGAGAACGCTGAAGATGTGTCTAAAACTGGGGAACATGAAGAAGTTGGGGAAAATCGAAAAGACGATTCAGACCCCCAAGAACATCCAGTTGTTCCTGCGGAGGATGCAGCTGAAGACGGTCAGTGTGCCTCATTATTAGAAAACCAGACGGAGTCTCCAAATGTTTCAGATGATCTTTCAAAGGATGATGAACTATCTGCTTCAAAGCAGCATACAGAGGACAACACAGAGGTCGGAGAGATTACACCTCTGCAGGAGAAGGACAAAGGTGGAGAACCTCACATTTTGCAGTGTCTGGACAAAGAAGAAGCTAAAACTGACGACTTGGAGAACGACTTAGTTGCACATTCAGCTTGCGTGTCTGCAGAAGCTACACACGAAGATGTTTTTCAGGATTCTCCGGCAAAACAGAAGGATCTGGGGGCCATCACTGGACCAGATGTTGGACAGAGCCCTATCAGCGGCAGGACGAGAGGAACCTGGTCTCCTTCAGCCTCCCCATCTACCAGTATCCTTAAGAAGGGTCAGAAGAGACCACTGGAGGAGGAGTGTCTCTCCCCCCTTTTCAAAGTAAGAGACTGTGCTCTTTGGTGTACATGCTGAATTTTTGTTTTATTATGATAATGAGCATAACTTTATGTTCTCCTTTTCTTTCTTTGTAGTCCAGACGTGTGTCATTTGCCGATCCAATCCAACAGCAAGAAACTGCAGATGACATTGATCGTCGCAGTCCTGCTATCAGAACCAGCTCACCAAGAAGATCCAGAGTCAGCGGTCTGCCACAGCCTAAGGTTGTTTCCATAGTTCAAAATTGACATGAACCAAACCTTTGTTTAGCACATGGTTTACTTTGATCTAATAATCATCTTTTCCTTATTGCAGTTTGTCATGACTCCGACGAAGGGCTTGGTGATCCTGAGCCCCAGAAATCTGCACAGTCCAGGATACAAAAGCTCCAAGAAATGCCTGGTATGCACTCATGTCTGTCCCTGTGTTTCTGATAATGGGGCAGTTTGGGTAAATTAACTTCAACAAGCATCCAGTAGAAAGAGAACAACATGCCCGCTTGAGATTCACTCTTCACTGGGCGTTCAGCTTTCACCAACTTGACTCATGTTCAACAATCTAACCACCTTACAGATTTTTATTTTTATTTTCAGCACCTCTTTATAGTTTCATATTTGCAATAATTGGGTACTTCACCATTTAATAGAAGCTAAAAAGACTAAAAGCTCCATCAACCTTCTGTGACTGTGAGCATCCTTCGCCATGATCATTAAGTTTATTCATCTTTCAGTATAAATATATCGATTTGTGCATCTTTACGTAGTTTTTCAGTTTGGGCAGTGGTCCATTAGCTCTGATATTTACAACTCTTTACCCAGATTTCTGAAATGAGCCAAGAGCCGCGACCTGTCTCCAGAGACTGTATCTACCCTGCACTGGTTGGCTGCTCCACACCTGTAGAAGCTGTGCTGCCTCAGATATCCTCCAACATGTGGTGAGTACAGCACAGTTGTGAGGGGAAAACATTTATTCTTTTTGAATCTGTGTTAAAAACCGACAACATGTATGTTAAAAATGCTGTTTGTTCTGCTCCCAGGTCTCGTGGTTTTGGGCAGCTTGTTCGAGCCAGAAACATCAAAACGGTTGGTGACCTCAGCGCTCTGACTCCCGGTGAAATCAAGACTCTGCCTATTCGCTCCCCGAAGATCTCCAATGTCAAGAAGGCACTTAAAATCTACGAACAGCAGGTACACCAGGGGATAGAAAAAGGAATCTGAAAAGACAAACAAAACCTGAAGGAATATGTAAAGATGAAATGCTCATTTTTGACATCTGTGATCTTTTAGCGCAAAGGACGAGGTGGTGATGAGTTGAAGAGTTTTGATGAAACGGAGATGATGACCTCTGAACCAGAGGAGACCAGTGCTCCTCAAAACCAGGATGAGGAGGACAAGACCTCAGGCGAGACACTAGGTGTGTAAATACATCTCATAAGCTCAGCAACATCTGTTTGCTTAACTCGTGCTGTAAGTTTATTAACAACAGCATCTTTCCACTTGCAGCGACAGAGCTGGAGGACGAGCCAGCTCCAGCAGACAGGAAGCCGGACGAGGAGGACTCATCAGGTCATCAGGCACCTGAGGCACCTTCCACAGAACGAGAGCCTGAAGCACAGCTGCACCCTGACGGGCTGCTGTCAGAGGTGGAGGCCCTGACGTGCACATTGACGCCTCTAGAACTCAGTCGCTGCTCGCCGCAGGAGCTCGTTCAGGTGCATGATCGGTTAGGAGGCATGATGAGGCGTGTGGTGGTCGAGCTGCAGACGCGTCTCTGCCAGACGGACGCCGGACCCTGAAGAGACTACTGCATCTGCTGGATCAGACAGGTGTACATGTGGCACGTAAAAAGACGACTCTATTCAAGAGGAACCTGCAACAGACTTTTATCCCTCCAGGTTCTGTGTAGAACGACGCAGACGCGGCAACAGATTTGACAGATTTTATGAAATTGGGATGCCATTCAGTATCACCGCTTAACGTGTCATTTTAATGGATGCTAGCTACGCATTTAGCTTATACGATTTTAAACACTCAAACGGGAGCACGCTCACGCTTTTTAAGCTGTGTGAAAAGAAGAGACATTTTTAATAGTTGTAGTCTTGGCATTTTCTGGCTGTCCTCTGACTTTGCAATAAGGGTCTGATGTAAAGACTTTTGTATGTGGAGAAAATAACGCGCTGATGATGACATTCCAGATTTGTACAGAAGTTTTCTCTCGTGTCACATCTTTCCCTCTTTGTGACCGTTTTTAGGCTGTTTACACTTCATTGCTCATCAGTGCTCTTGTACAGTTGTACTTTGCAAACTTTTCCCATTTTCATGTCTTGTAACATTATTATTGTAATGAAACTTGAAACTAGGTGGTAGTAAACAGTCTGCACTTCAGCTTTTTTTTTTTTTTTTTAATGTGTCAATAAAAGACAAAAGTGATTTATATGTATTTTAAAGTTCTGTTACATTTTAAACTTGCAGTGAATGCTGTGACAAAACGAGAGAAATTCAAACAAAGACTTTCTGTAACCCTGGAAAATGCTGGTCCTCAGTGGCTATAGTCCTGCTTGTTTTCCAGCTCTCCCTGTCCTACCCGCTGCTGATTACCTGGACCACGTGTGCCGGTCTGTGATGGTTGGAAAAACCAGCAGGAAAGTAGGTCTAGAGGACCATGTTTGGGAACTCCTGGTTGAATAGGTTTCTGGTCTTAGATATTAGAGAAACCTTAACCCACTTAAACCAGTAAGAGGCTTTTCAGTTATACAGCGATCAAATCAGTGAGCAGTGAAACACAGCGTTCCTGTTTGTAAAGAAAAAAACACTGCAGTTTCTACAGGTTATCACCTGTGCAGTGACGGATGTTCAGTATTTTAAAACGTTCTGCTCAGTCACACTCGGTACACTGCTGTGTTCACATAAACAACGTGATGGTGTGTGTGTGTGTGTGTGCTGAGGTAAAGAAGAAGCTTGTGCAGCCTGTTGCATCTCTAACCACGCCCAGCAATGATAGTAGAGTACATTTCTACATCACCTGGGGCGGCTGTGGCCTAGGAGGTGGAGGAGCAATAGTCCACCAGATGGTGGGTTCAGTGGTTTGAACTACTCTTGACTAGACGCTGAGCCCCTTGAGTTCAGACCTTCACTTCAGCAGGGTGAACACTGAAGTACAGCTACATTTTCTGCAGGTGATTTTAAATTTATATAAGAAATGTGGAGTAAATGAGATATTTTCTAGTTACTTTTACTGCTGCAGTGATTTGTATTGAGGAGCAGCCACTTTCAACATGATGCTGATCTCCATGCGGTGTCTTGACATAGATCTTTGTGTTCCTCACTTCATGCTCCCTGAATCAGCATAAGTCAGTTTACAGAATTAGAATAACCTGATATGACTGTGAGGATCTTGGCTCAAAGCCGGCACTTTAAATGGAAATACAGTAATGATAATATAACACAAAATGACAGACTCCTTTCACTGGTCCGTCCTCTGATAAGCAGGCTCCTCTTTGGCTCGGTGTGTAAGTAATTATCTGATTATTCCTGCAGAGCGCTGCCAGAGGCTGCGTTGCATTTCCACACTTTACTGAGATAAGGCAGACTCAGCGTGCAAGCGTAAGCAGATTGGGGTCTGGCTCTGCCGGACAGTGACCAGGAAGAGAAGCAGCAGCCTCCAGCAGACGTCTCCACGACGGCAGGACGAGAGCTTCCACACGGCTGCCGTGACGAGGAGTCAGCGCTGAGGTAAGACGCGCAGCACAGGTCACAAAGCATGTGAACACACTAGCTCTGATCTCTCTGAACAATCACGTTATGCTGCAGACTGAAATGCCTCCCTGTTTTGAATCATTTATGGTCACACAATCCTGGGATGCACCATCATTTTTTTAAGTGTCCTTAAAAACATTTAGTTGTTTTACCTTTATTTCAGAAAATGCATCATGTTGCTCGTAAAACATGTTTAATCACTCTTCATCTATTTTTCAACTTGTCACTGTGTGAATAATTGTGGAGGGATCTGTCTGCTGTATCTGCTGAAGTGGAATCGGATCTAAATGTATATTTATATCTATGTAATTGTAGCTCTTGTAGTATTTTACTCATTTGTTTAGTTTTTTTGCAGCGCATGCGTGCTGACCGACAGAAAGCTGACCCTGCACTGTAAGATGAAGAGCTAGTGCTGAAGGTTTCAGGGGCTGATTTATCGAATAGAACAAGCTTTAAATCTGTCTTAAGAAACTCTCTGCTGCACATAAAAGTTAGGATTTGTCAAGCAGAACCGTATCCTACATCCAGCTTCTGCTCGTTTACTGTGCTCTGTTATTCCCACACGTCGTCAGGACTTGTTTTAAATGAGTGCAATCATGAGGCAATGTTTTATGAAGGAAACCTGAGAATCCCCTTTTAGCACTTTTGTTTCACATGCAGCTGTTGCAGGAAGAGAGGAGATGCTGGCTCAGCTGGTTGTGGGATGCACTGCCCTGCTCGGCGGCCTCCAGCTCGCTGCCTCCTCCATCCTAACCAGTAAGTAGAGAAACGGCACAGAAGGAATCAGGTCACTGGCTCAAACTGCTTCTCGTTAACAGTTAATGGTCAGATTAGTAACGAGCGGTGACATGTTTGTGCAGGCAAACGAACCAAACAGTCGCAGGATCAGGAAAAGAGAAAGAGGGCTTCCACTGGGACGGTGGAGCGAAAACCCTTCTTTAAATCACTTTGTGTGTTTGTAGGATTTCCATCGAGCAGAGGGGACGGGTGGTCAGCTCGGAAATGTGAACCTTTCGTCCCTCCTCCTCTTCCTCCGCCTTTATTTCCACCAATCAAACACAAAGCAGAGTTGATGGTGATGAGTTTTTCCTCTGTCACACACATACTGCTTTATTAAAAGTAAGAGTACTGAAGTTCAGTTAAAGTCTAATTTGACTTTAAATTATTCAGATTTGTGTTTAATTTCCTCAGGTTGACATAACAAAGCACATCAGTGGACTGAGAGGGGAAAAGGTACGACAGACCTCTACTGCTTTTTCATGAATGAACGTTTATTCCATTTACTCCCCGCCTGCTCATTATGACGTCCTTAAAGTCAAATAATGTTATGTGCTTCTGCAGGGCTGCAGGGGGCCCAGAGGCCCAGAGGTACCTCAACACACTCACACACACACACACAAAGGCGTCTTGCTGCATGTGCAACTGTAGGTTACTGCATAAGAAAATGATGACTTGTGTTTCAGGGCCAACCTGGTGTGACGGGTCCAGACGGAGAAATGGGAACACAAGGAACCATGGGTCAGCCCGGTCAAAAGGTCCAAGAACAAATACCCAGCAGCGTTTATATGTCAGGGGTTATGTTATGTCTAACCTTCCAGAAACGCAGGTCACAGGACAGACGTCTTGTCTATGAAGAGAATCTCTTCTCTGATTTTAAAGTGAAGCATCGTTTTCTCCACAGGGAGAGAAGGGAGACAGAGGCTGGAGGGGCCTGTACGGAGACATAGGAACTCCCGGGATGATAAAGGTAAAGCACTGGATTCATGGAGCATCATACAGGAGAGTATGTAAAATCCAGTAGGATGCGACTTTCACGCGTTTAGCGCTGATATTCACTGCCTCATACGCTGCCTAAATACCACCACGTAGTGTGTGGTTTTAACACAGAAAAGGCTGATCTCCAGTCGACTGGGCACATGTCCAAACCCTCAGTATCGTTCCCGCTTCAGTGCAGCTCTTTATCTGAACTGTAATAATCACCTATCGCCTGCTGTGTTTTATCTGAACAGTTCATTAATGTCTGCATCTTTTTTTACTCATCTGAATTTGCAGGGCAGTAAGGGGCGTAAGGGATTCAGGGTAAGTGACCGTTACAGATGACGTCCTCTCACTTGTTTTACGGGTTTTACACACTTCTATCTTTCTGTTTTTAGGGTGATAGAGGTGTGAAAGGAAACAGAGGAGCCCGCGGGGAGAAGGTGGGCAAAAGTCCCCTTCACTTTCATTAGCTGCAGCTGGAAATGTGAAATAATGACACAAATAAATTTAACTGTATGAATCATTGTGTGTGTGTGTGTGTGTGTGTGTGTGTCTGTCTGTGTGTGTGTCTCTGTGTGTGTCTGTGTGTGTGTGTGTGTGTGTGTGTCTGTGTGTGTGTGTGTGTGTGTCTGTGTCTCTGTGTGTCTGTGTGTGTGTCTGTGTGTCTGTGTGTCTGTGTGTGTGTGTCTGTGTGTCTCTGTAGGGTGAACGTGGAGTCACTGCGGCGCCGGGAGAGAAGGTAGAAGAGCTTAGAAGTAAAACACAGTCAAAAACTCTGGGGAGGTAAATAAAGCTGGGGGGGGGCATGCTGTTCTGTTCCAGGGCGACCCCGGGCAGTGGGGCGATGCAGGGCACAGGGGAGAGCAGGGATCCAGAGGAGGGCCGGGACGCAGAGGAACCATGGTAAGCACGTATGCAGAAACACTTGTTGTCTGTAGGGAGTTGGCGTCTCTGTCTCTGCTGTGTGCAGTTAATGAATCGATCACTATCTGTAGGGGTTGAAAGGATCTCATGGGCCACCAGGGAACATGGGTCATCCTGGACCTGCGGGGCTGTCTGGTCTAACTGGGGAGCCTGGACTCCCTGGACAAGGTTTGTGACAGTAGGAAACTTAGATTTGCATAATGGATGATTCCTACAGGAGATGTCAGACTGTGTACAACAGATTCTGGTTCTGGTTGTGTGTGTTTAAGCTGTTTTCTCTGCAGTCTTGGTCAACTCTGCTGTTGTGGTTTCTAATACCTTGTATTATAGTGTTCGTTCTCCGGGGCCTGCAGGGAGACACAGGAAACCGAGGACCGTCAGCCAAGTGCAACTGTTCACAGGTTCAACGCCCAGAACAGCCGTCAGTCGGAATCCAGACGGTCAGTGTCGATCGTTGTCAATCATTGTCACCTGCAAACAGAGAGTGTCAGTCAGAGAGCGTTTCGTGTTTGGACGGTGTTAAACAGGCTCGTATGTGTTTCTCTTCAGATCTTTGTTGCAGCCGGAGAGAAACAGATGAGGAGACTGCGAGGGGAGAACGTGATGGTGCTGCGGACAGACAGAAGAGCTCTATACATTTACACTGAGTCCCAGTGGATCAACGTGTTGGTAACTACCGCTGGGCAGACATAAAATACACAAGAACAGGACAATTATTTACAATTAGTTACTACAGGATAAAAGTAAAAAACATTTGGTCTTCCATGTTTCCCCAGTGTTTATGACGTAAACTAACTTTTTCATTTGTGAAACAGGTGAATTTTTATTGTGTTTTTTTGTAACACCTCATTTTGGCCACAAGGGTGCACCACTGCCCCGAATCCTTACTGTCCAAGATGCCTGTTTGATATCCTCTCTTTACATGTTCATCATTAAAACATACATAAGGTGCAGATTAGCCCATATTAAACTACAATTCTAACCTAAAGAAAGACAGGGAAGCTATGTTACATAACTACTAACACTCTAAATGTAAATGTACTCTACTACTTAGATGAGTGCAGCCAAACCTTTATCCCTGTTTACATTTATGAAAAGTACATTTACTTTTTTCAACTGTTTCACAAATGTAAAAATAAAAACTTTGGGAGAAAAGAAATACTTCAGACTTCATAAATGTTTCGTAAAAGTGTTTCGATGCTCTTTTTGTCTTCATTAAATGTGCATTTTCTTTTGCACACAACCCCACATGCACTGTGGCAACTTTGAGATAAGAAAAAATAAAATGTGTTTAAAATGGTTGTAAGTGTTTTAGAAATGTCTTTCAACTGCCACACCTAGTAGTGAAGTGTAGGCAGGTTAAGATGTAGCTGTCAGCATGAACCTGAAAGACGAATATTAATCCTCATTATTTGTTTTCATGCTGCTGCTGTGTGGACCAGGACAACACGAGACACTGACCACACTCCCTTCAACCCAGAATGAAAATAAGAACCCTTGTTGCCACTGAAGTGCCCTTGAGCAACAGTTCAGGCTGTTGTTGTACTGGGAGGCTTCCAGGTGTGAAAGTGTATATCCTGAAAACATCCTTTCTTACTGTTTTACAGCCGATATGTCAGCGAGTCATACATGCATGTGCGTCGTTGAAGCATTTCATTTAATTTAAAAAACATTATCCACGTTTTTCTCTATTATAACTAAAACACATGATTTATTAAATGTTTCACATTGATGATCTGATGCAGTAGATCAATAAAGTCAGATCACAGTCTCTTACCTCGATGTCACACTGGGTTTGAAATGATTTAGTTTTTATCTTGTTTGCTTTGATGCAAGAAGATGTATGAGTTTCATTCATGTGTCTGAAGAAGAAGCATTTTGGACACAGCTCTGGATAATTGTAAAGGACATTTCATTAAACCAATCAAGTCGTACCTTTTCCTCATTATTATTTTAAGTAAAATTTTCAATGTAGCTTTTAATTTAGTATTTTATATTTAAGCAAATTCAACTAGTCTTAACAGATGTACATTATCAGAAAAACTGGACAAAATAAAGTGTTCATTTATAGTTCTGTGTTTTTAATTAAAATTAAAGGATAAAGAAGTGGTTCTATAAATTCCTCAGTGGGGTGATACATCGAGATAAAGGGCCCAGGTCGCATCTGTGTGTTTCTAGTGTAATAGAAGTTCCTACACTTAAATAATATTATTTTTTAAAAATATTTATGATGATGATGAATCTAATCTTCAGAGTTTGTCAGTTCTTGTGCTGAAGGATCCACATTCATTAGTTTATCCAAGCCTCCAATCCAGCAGGAGGCGGTAACGCGCCGGTAGACGGAGGAGCACCTGTACGTACAGGTGAAGAGACACGTGAAGCTGGTGGGATCTTTTTTATCAGAATATCATGAATTCAAAAAACAGGACGAACTAAAAACGACTAATATCACATTTTAGGTTTGGAGATTGATTTGTGACGTTTTATCACTGGTGAGTAACTTTTGTTTTCTTATGTAGTTTCTTAACATTTGTCTGACAAAGTGAATAGAAATTCACAGTGGAGGACAAAATTAACTTTTTATTTTACTAGAAACTGGAAGAAACCATAATCACTGGAGAAGTGTGAATGTGATCCATGGACGGATAATGACAAAATGGCGTCCTGCTAAAACTGTGTTTAGCTTTTTTTGTGGTTGCGTTGTGTATCTTTGTTGTCTAGCTGAGTAGTTTCGCATCTTGCGTGTGTTTTTGTGTTTTTTTTAAGTTTCTTTTTTTTGGTTGTTTGGGACTTTTTTTATTGAGTTTGTAGTCAGCTTGTGTGTTTTGCATCTCTGTAGTGCTTCTGTGTCTCCGTGCCTCTCTTCTGATCATTTTGAATCTCCTGTGCTGGTCATTTTTTCTTGGACCTGAGTTACAGGACTAAAGTAACTAAACGTCACACAGTTATTGGGACCCTTTAAAGATTGATTTCTATTTAGCTAATTGGTTTTCATTTGTGACGTCACTGAGTAATATAATGAGAAGATTTAACAGTGCTGGTCAGTGTTGACGTTTTCTCTGAAAACATGGCCGTCATCCAGTCACTGTGGTCTTTATCATAAGTACCTGGGCAAGAAAACATATCTTGTGCATATCTTCATGAGTCTGTTCAAACGTGTTCCCTTAATTTCATATAGTTAATGAACAGTAATTTGTGTTTGTGTGACTGTGAAAATGTCATATTCATGGCTTTGTAACATTAACATTTCTGATAACTCAGAATTGAGATTGACAGTTGAGATATAGTTTTTAACAGCTGCCTTGGAGACTTTGGTACCGCTTTAAGTTAATAGTACATGAATTATCATAAATTCTAAGCACAGACTGAACTTAAATTAAAAACCATACTTGACAAACATCACATACAGTTTATACAAACATCCGTCAGGTTTCTACAGTCAGTCAACAATCAATCAGATTCAACCTGTGTAAAAACTCTGAATCACCACTTAGTTTGAGTCATTTTTCTCATTTATTTTAAATGCAACAGCGGGTTTGACACCATGATAACAGCCATGTGCTCTGCTGGGTGTACTTGAGCAAAAGACATTTTAAGACACTGATCAGTTTTTAACTGTATGATGTTCTTAAGTGTCACTGAAATACATCATTATGTAGGCCTAGTGATTATTCTCCTGCATGGCAGTGGGCACTGGAAGTACGTCTCTAGTATAATTTCTCTCCTAACAATATTACAAAACAGACAGATTTGATGTGAAAACAAAGTGAAACCATTTTGTAACCATAATTATACATTAAAGTAAAACTTGTTGCACAAAATCAAAACTTGGGCAGTAATATTACATTTCTGACACCCGTGCTGATGCACTGAAGGTGACGCAGCATGCAGATAATAATCTAGCGACTGCAAAAGAGATAAAAACAGGAAACAGACCAAGGCTCAGCTGCACATAAAATGTAAAGAATATGACAAGAACACGTATTTAGAGAGCCTCCATTAGTTTAAAACGACAGACTGTATTTATTCAACTATGAATGTGGAAGGGTGGAGCAGCAGACTAACTTAATATGTACTTAGCTGACTGTATTTATCCAGCTCGATGTCTAATCTGATGTAGCTGCCCCAGTGAAAGGCTAACTATTATGACTACCTACAACTGACAAACGTCACATTGTACTTGTCTAAAATCATACTGACTTGCTATCTAACAAGAAAGCTAATTCCCAAAGTAAGAGGTTGTATCCATGTTTCTGCTTTTAGACAATTTGCAACTGCCTCGTGGCACCAGGTTTGGCTTTACAAGAGCCCCCTTAAGGTGGTGGACCTTTCCAAACGCTTAAGGTTAATGTCAGACAGTAGTGAAAATACTGAAAGTAACACGTTATTGCTCATTTTACTCAACTAATAGTCCAAATGTGTTTCAATTTGCTGTCACTAATGATAAAAAAAAACCCAGAATATATTTATATTCAAGATGATGCAACCAGATAATTTAAATAATTACAAAACTTGATGCAAGTCAATGGAATACAGCTCTAAATCAACATAAAATCTGATTAAAATTTGGCTAAAATGTTTGTCATTCAATCTTAAAATACCTAATGCAGCACAGAATGAAGCTGGAATTGCCTCCAACAGCAGAAACTGAGAAACAAGCCAGAGATGATTACTGTATGTAAAGTTTGAAATCTGATGGGACACTCTTGCTAAATCACCATAAACAATCACCTTTCTGTTGAGAATGTAAGGCCTACAGCTGAGCATTTCCTCTTGACTGATCGATGTCTAGCCTTAATACTCTCACCCATGTTAACTGCTACTTGTTGTCCCACATCAGCTCCTCCTGGGTTTGATCCAAATTAGGTTTTTCTGGCGCCAGTATGTGACGAAGATGGCACAGTGAGTTTTTGCAGGGCATGATGTTACTACACACCTGTGAGCAGTTTATTTTTCAGGCACTTATTCCCAGGGCATCCCTTGGGCTTCTCCTCGCTTGATGCTAAGTAGACACACACGCACTTTTAATCACTAACTAGCAAAGCAATTAACCAGTCATTAAGCTGACAAACAAGTGGTTTATTGACTAGCAAACTGATGATCATGTAGTCTCAGAAGAAATGTAGCTGCTAAGCTGCTTGGTTTACTAGCTATCTAACAGTGACTGCAGAGCTAACTGAATTACTGATGAATTAACAGACTAGAGTCTCTTTTAAAGAAGTTCTGTCACGAAATTGAGTGCCTTTGTTTGATGCTGCTGAATGACGGCTGTGCTTTGGCTGTGCTCAGACTATACCATGGTTGGCGGCAGAGTTCATTTCACTTCATCTGAAAACCTTCCTCAGTTCTGGCCGGTAGGAAGAGTAGGGAGGTGGTGCTTGTTGAGGTCACCTGTGAGTTATTGTTCCACCTGGCCATTGTGTGGTTTGTTACAGTCACATTACCTTCAGTTAAGGTCTGAGTCCACAGCCACACAGATCATTCAGATTTCATCTAAAATGATAAGCAATTAAATCTGCGTAGTTGTTTTTGACAGACTAAACGTGCAAGACATCTAACTTTAAAGTTCCCTCTGGTATAACTGTGTAATCCATTTTCCAGTTTGAATTCAAAACTGTAGTCACCACAATCTGAGCACAGTCTTACATGCTGATTCTATAGCTGACTTGCAGGAAATTTTTATTGTTAAATTATGCATTTACCCAAGGTGTGTCCCATTGAAATCGGCAACCAAAAAACGTTATGCTAGTTTGGTAATGCTGATCAGCATTTTCAGAATATAGACCCAAGTCCAGTCAAACTCATCATCTTCTGACACTTCTTAAAAACTTAAAATAATTATAATAACAATATCTTTCCAGTATTAAATAATCTTATTTAAAAAACACACACAAAAGTCTGAAATAAATGACAATGCTCCCTCTAAAGAGTGCCCCGCTCCCCCAACCCCTATATTTCTATACACATCATCGCGCTTTGACATCCTTCCATTAATCCGCTCGTCTTCATCTGTAACTTTACTTCCACTGCCGCGGCTCCACGCAGTACCAGTTACTTTGCAGCAAAATGTCTCTGTTGCTGTTGTCGTTCAAGTCTTGTTTTTGTATATTTCAATGCAAAGCTGAACACATATTGTGAAAAAAGCTTGATAGGTGATTTTTCTGGCTTGCTTGTATACAGAGATATATACATATATATATTTTTTTACTCATGTCATTGGGTTAAACGTACTGGTAATGATAGTAATAATGAGGATAATAGGAACAATCATAATCTGAGATTAGGAAACACAGCTTGGTTCTTGCTTGAAAATCAAAGGGTGGGTGGTTTAGGATGAGGAAAGACAGACAAGTCAAGACAGACAGTGATTGATATTTCTTCTCTGCAAGAACAATGAGACCCAAATAGTCAATACAGTTCTTTAGGCTCCACGCAGTGTCCTTGCTCCCTACCACTCACTGGTCAGTTTGGTGCTTTGGTCCCGTTTTGGAGGAGCAGGAGGTGGGCCTCTCCGCAGCGTTGCATAGCCTGAGATGTTGGCATGTTTGGTGGAGTGGGAGTGTGTGTGGTGGCGAGACAAAGTCTGGGAGTGTCCTCGGACACCCTGCTGCTGCTGCATGAGCTCCGGAGGGGGTGGTGGAAGGAGTGCCATGTCATCCATAGTACCCATGGGCTCCATTTTAGAGGAGGAGATGAGGTGGGAAGAAGTGAGTGAGCTGTGGCGAGACACCGACTTCCTCTTGAGGGTGCGGTTAAGATCTTCCAGGAAGTGAGGCTTTAGAGCCAGGGACCCTGGCCCTGCAGATTTTGGGGAGGTGGGGGGGACGGGAGATGAGGAGGATGAAGAGTAAGAAGACAGGGAAGGAGGTGGTGTCTGAGACAAAGGAGGCGGTGAGAGGGGCATTGTTAACGTGTTGTCATATTGGGGTGTGTTGCTCGTCCGTCGGTTCAGTGATGGTGGAGGGACCGCGCCCTTTTTCAATGACCCTTGTTTCCATGACGATGACGAAGACAAGGAGGACGTTGCCAACTGTTGATGTGGCTGCATCTGAGGCTGCGGGTTTACCACGGCAACCTTTGGGGGCTGATGGAAGTCTGACGGGTGAGGCGGGGGAGGGAAAAGCTCAGAGTCACTGGGGGGTGGTGGGAAGTAATCAGGAGATGAGTCAAGGTGAGCAGGGTGAGAGGGGGGTGGTGGGGGAGGAGGGGATGGGAAGTCAGAAGGCTGTTGATGCTGGCCTGTTTGCAGCCCCTGAAGTGCCAACGGAAGGTTTGCCAAGTTCAGCTTCCCTGGCTTAGGGAGCGGAGTTGGAAGTGAAGAGGAATCTTTTGAAGGAGACCCAGTCGCTGACGAGGAGCTGGATGAGGTACCCGTCTGAGGAGCTTGGCCAAATTTGTTCACCAGGCTCTCCACCTTCTTTGGCCTCTCATCCTGGGTCTCGCCTGAACCTGACCGGATGGAGGAGGCTCTCTGTGGTGTTGGCGGTGGCCCCCGTTTGGTGGAACCTGTGGATGAAGATGAGGGCGACTTCTTTATGGGGGAGCCTGTCTTGGAAGAGGGAGGAGGAGGGAAATCTCCGAGGGAGCTGTCAGGAGGAGGTGGGGGGAACTCTGGGGATTGTGGAGCCACAACGCCTGCTGGCTGCCACTTTGGTTTGGCCTTGACTGCTGGAGGAGACTGAGGAGCAGTAAACTTAGATCCTTCCAGGGGGCTGGAGGCAGGCAGAGAGGAAGGGGCAGAGTTTCCAGGGAACTGATTGACAATCTGTTTGACCAAAGAGGAAGTAGCGGCCGCAATTGAGACAGAAGAAGAGGATGAAGAAGGAGAGAGGGCAAGGTTTTTGGAGGAGAGGCTGTGCTGCTTTGGCAAAGTGGGAGGTGGCTGATTTGGAGAATGTCCTGTTGAGAAACTTTGTTGCTTTTTAACTGGCCCAGGGCCACTATGTGGTGGTGTAGGTGAGATAGGTGAGAGAGCAATTGGAAGGGAAGAGGGGCCAGAGGGTTTTGGAGCAGTTTGAGGTGGAAAGCCACCAGTAAAGGTTTTTGGAGGTGCAGGAGGGGGTGCATTTGGGGACAGAGGCCTGAGGGTATGCAGGGAGGCAGGAGGAGAAGGTTCTGCTAGAGGGGGAGGGGGAGGAGGAGAATGATCATCAGAAACTGTTGGGCTGAAGTCATACACCATGTTGGGAAACTTCTGAGACAGAAACTGCTGGAGGCCAGTGTTGGAGAGTTGAGGGCAGGGGTTGGAATCTAGTGGGGGAGGTGGTGGTAACCCATTGGACTCCATGCTCTCTGGTGGAGGAGGTGGGAGGTAGGAGAGCTCTTGCACCTCCTCTTCCATTGGAGGTGGTGGTGGGAGAGAAGAGGGGCTTGGAGGACCAAATTTCAATGCAGCCATGGCTGAGCCTGGAGCTGGCACTGTTGGTGGAGGAGGAGGAGGAGGGGATGGAGGTAAAGGAGGAGATGTGCTGTAAGCAGCTGGGAGGGTGTTGTAGTTGGGTTTGGTTGACTGAATTGGAAGTGTGGCTGAGGCAGCGCCTGCTGCCTGGGTCCTGGACTGGTTCTGGCTTTGCAGACGGGCCAGTGTGCTATATTTGACGTATGATGGTGCCGGTGTTGGCTGATGGGCCACACTTTCAAGGGGCGGAGGAGGTGGAGGTGGAGGAGGTGAGGGCGGTGATGGAGAAGAATCGTCAGATGGGACAAGACCGTCTGTGTAGCTGGTCCGGGAGGGTGGGGTCTGAGAGAGAGGGATGGGCTGGGGGGAGAGGGAAGGTATTTGGACCGGTATAGGCCTACTGATTGGGTCGATCTTCATCATCTGGAGAGAAAAATGGAAAAGAGGGAGATGTGTGAGAAAAAGCAAGGGGAGAGGATGTGAGACAGCTGATGATACTAATACAGCTTTCATTTTTCAACCAAACAACCCAAGATGCAAGAAATGAAACAACAAACCAATGCAGTCTGAGAACACACAGCCACCGACACTCCAAACACATTGCAGCATTAAATAATTTCAGATGAAATCAGAATTTCAAACCTTCACCTACATTGATAGCCCTCTGCTGTCCTTGAATAATAAGCTTGAGAACAGTCCTTAAATTTATTAGCTGCAATTAAGTTGTACTACGGATCAACTAAAGTCAGTTTGTCAATTCACTGTATTTAATGCAAACTGGTTCAAACACGAGTCACTTCAAAGCACCAACACTAACATCAGTCCTTGTTTTAGAGGCTGCAGCCACACTGTTAACATGCCTGTTACATCACTTCCTGTCTAACCTCCACTCCCTCCTCCTCCTGCACAAAGAGGAACTGGCATACGTCCCTTCACCTTTGACCGCTGGCAGGGAAGCAGAGGGGAAACATGGGAAATGTAGTCCACAAACAAAACGAGGGACACTGAGGAGAAAGGATAGGGCACTGTACATATGTGTTCACACCTCTCCTTGCGTTCCTCTTCTCCAGGCATCAGAGAAAATGGAGCTGACGACACTCTGGGAACGAGTGTGGCTTGAAGACGTCATCTCTGATACCCCGCTGTCCGACTGACTGGAGTGGTTGGACTGGGACTCTGGGGTGTGGACAAGAAGAAGTAAGTTTTGTTTACCCTCTGCTACTGATAATGATGATTATTCTACACAACATTAACAGGAACTGTTAGTTTTAATGTTGTGGTGCACAGGGAATCAGCATGACTAAAAAAATCAATCAAAAAAAAAAGGTTTCTAATTGTTCTACCAAGGTAGGCAGACATACCTGGAAGGCTGGAGGAGCTGGATCCCGACTTGATTGAGGAAGAGGAGAGAGACGACCAGTCATAGGCTGCCTCCGTTCTCCTCATTGCCTCCTGGAAGTTAATGTACAGCTGCTTCCCATACTGATGGATGAACGGATAGACAACAGGTTGGAGGCATATGAAAACAGCAAACAAACATTTAAGCTGCACTGAGCCAGTCTGATTCTGCCATAAATTACAGTTTTGGCTGAAATATAGGACACAGTGATAATAAGATGACCATGACTTTTCAACAGCTGTTGTGAACATTTAATTATCTTCAAATAAAACATGATACACATCTATCCAACCCAAACGAAAGTTCTCAAACGAAAAAGTACTGGATATTATATTTATGCCGATACTCTAACTATATTGCGTGTTCACCCCACTGAACACAGTGCAGCACGGAAACTTCATCAGATATTAGGATGTAATACAGACGGCAACATCTTTTTATTTTATATTTTTTTACCTTGGCAATGCGAATACTGTTGATCCATTGTTGTAGGGTTCTGATATCATCACAGCAGAGGTACTTGATGTACTGTGACTTCTTCTGGATCTGAGGATGCTACGTACACACACACACCATGTATTAGTTTACAATACACTGTTATGTCCCGGAGTCATTATTGATGACAAACAGGTGATTGGTCCATTTGACAGAGTTGCTGCTTCTAGGTCACAGCAGTTCGTCTTACAGCGATCTTAGCCAGCATGTAGTGAGTATCTATTTCTTTGTGTGTTTGTAAGTAGAGTAACAGTTTCTGACTGACATGGTTAGACATATTTATGATTTGCATGTTTACTTTACTTGTTCTCCCAAAAAAAATTGCAATTTGCCTAGTTAGAATAAATTATTTTTGAACACAGGCAATATTCATATTAAGGACATCTACACTGTATGTATGACTAGTCATAAGTGAAATTTAAGATACCTGCAATTACATTTTGGCCTGTCATAGTTTACGTTTCACATATCTGTATCTTTTAATTAGAGTTATAACTTGTACAAATGTAACTGCAGATGTCTTTAGGTTTGTTGTTAGTTGTAAATACAAAAAAACTGTTCAATATCCTCAAACAAGGTCTCTGCACACCTACAGTAAAAATTAAAGCTGTAGTGTTAATGATGTGATAATTTAATAATACATAATCTTGCACCTTCTTCTTCTTTCAGCTGCTCACTCTAGGGATCGCCACAGCGAATCATCTGCCTCCATCTCTCCCTTTCACCCCGTCCCCAGCATCCTAAACGTGTCATTACTTTGCCACACCATGAGGTGGCGCTGCAGGACTACGACAATCAACATCCCAACATCATCGCTCCTGTGCACATACAGTACATTTGTGTGAGTGTACCTTCAGCACCATGCAGTAGTCTGTCGGAGCCTTGTACTTGCTCTTGTAGTCCTGGCCGTGGTAGACGTTAACATGATCCAGCTGGAGAAAACACACCAAGTCTCTGGACGCCTATACACAAACACAAACAAGTTTAATTTTATTAACTTCTTTGTTAATGTTTAATCTTACTTTTACAATAAAATTATTTCTTGGAATACTGTTTGCCCTCCGTATTTCTCTTTTAACATCCAGTGGTGGAGGAACAGTAAGATTGCTGAGTTTAGTAGATGCAGCAATGTTCAGTTACAAGAAGTTCTGCCTTTAAAAATGTTAAGTATTCATGATGCAGAATGATTCTCATTTTCAGAATAGTATAGACTATAGCGTTGAATTAAATTATTTATGCATTTTATGTGCATTAATACTTTATATGCAGCTTGGTAGTTTTAAAAATTCATATCTTAACCGAGTATCATCGATCTGATTATTGGATTTGGCAATAATTACCTGAATCTAAAGCTGTTCCATAACTGCAGAAGAAGTATGAAGCATCATAAAATGGAAATACTCAAGTATGAGTACTTCTTTTGCTTCTTTTCATGATACACACCTTGGCCTTGCCCTTGGGGACGTAGTAGATGCCGGATGCCCTCAGCAGGAAATAGCGTTTTTTCCACGACTTCTTCCCGTCCTCTTTCAGCCATAACACTCCCTCCATCTCGGGAACGGACACCGAACTGCTGCCGAAACACTCCTAACACAGACACACGTGGAAATAAAACAACTTGTTGTTCACCAGTTGCACTATGGTACATACGGTATGAGTGCGTGTGAAGAATATTAACAGCTGTGATGGAGGTTTGTTTGGTGGAGTTTTAGTAAATTCAGTCTGATTTTGCTTCTTTTCTCACCTTCATAGCAGAAATAACTGTTTTCTGACAACAGCGTGTTAAAACTATAATTAGAAAATCAACCTACTGAGAATTAATCAAGAATGAACAGACTTCAGTTGATAACTGTGTCTCAGATATTTTAGTGTATCAGAGAATCGACTTTAACATTTTCCTGTCTGGTTATAAAGCACCAAGTGTTTAAGGTCAAACTACGTTTCTGCTCAGCTGCTCTGTTAAGACCCGCTGAAACCTCCTGGCCCGGGACAGTTCTGCTCATTCTGAGCACAGTCAAAACTAAACACAGAAATCACTTTTTATGCAGCACAACCTCCAGAAAACACAGGCTGCAACATAACAGCTAAAGCACTCGAGTGTCTCTATAATTAGCATGTTGGCTCGGCGTGAGTGTGTAATGTCAGATGTACTGAGATGTGTGTGAGACTGTGTGGTGAGGAGGAAACAAACTCACCTCCAGCAGGGCCTCTTTGTTTCTTTCAGTCATTTCACATGGCTCCTTTCGCCCCAACAAATAGTTCTGCAGCAGAAACCAATCATTGGTTAGTGATATAAAGACATAATTATACAAGTACCCGTTTTTGTGTTTATGCACCTCACCTGGGGGTTTTTGAACACGGCGTATTTCTCAATGCGTTCGGTGAACATCAGGCGGTTCTGGCTGTCTCTGGTCCAGTTCAGCAGGTTCTCCACCAGGTTTTCGTGATCCTCAAAGATCCGCTCTGCACAGAGTCAGTGGCACATTTAGTTACAGTAATTCAAGAATCAGAAATATACATATATATATTTTTTATAGTTTGTATATAACGGTCCACAAACATTCAACATTGTTCTGAAAAATGCTGTTCGGGTCAGTATACCTTTGTTAGTGTTTGTGATTTTTAAGCTCATATTCCAGTTACGATGCTAAAATTAGAAGAGTTAAGGAGACCTCATAACCCTGCTCGTCTTACTGCTTTATTTGGGCAACATGGCTCATGACCGCTGCCCTCATTCCCCCTCTCACACCCCAGCTGTCTCTCAGCGGAGTTCAGAGGTCTGAAACTGGCAAAACTGTCAGCTGTGACCAACATTTAATTCGTTGTGTGTTATTTAGTTTCATCCTAAAACACTGATATTTCTTCTACAGTATTTTGTTTCTATATATTCTGCTGCTTCTTGTTCTTTTGCTGCTTATTGTTGCTTCCACTCGCCCCAACCGGCCGAGGCAGATGGCCGCCCACCCTGAGCCTGGTTCTGTTGGGACTGCTGGGTATATTCCATAAGGTCTTAAACATTACACTGTAAAGTGCCTTAAAATAACTTGCTGTGATTTGCTTTATACATTTGTCAAACTACATCACATTAAATGACAGGTTAATTAGGTTCTCTGAGTCATATTTTCTAGTTCTTGATCATAATATTAATCATATCTTGTGCAAAAACAACTATTAAGCAATGAGATAATAAGATTTTTACCTCATGATGACGTAGATATTTAGATTGTAGCTCATCATCATAGCAGAGGAACAGCTTTTAAGACATTTTTGTAAAATAGTCAAGAGATCCCACACCTCTGAAATGTGTTCCTATAATAACTGATCAAATGAATTAAATAATACATTAAAAAACAAACCATTACTGTATTTGCCAATATCTTCTTCTGAGATGGAAAAGTTAACTAAATAATTTATTTAAATAAATATGTATATGTGAGGATTTGATGGTTTTCTTCATCAATGAACTGATTAGCATTTTGGTTTCGACTGTTTGGACTAATTGGACAAACCGTGAAAGAGTCCCCCACCCTCCTCTGCTACAGACACCACTGATTCCCTTCATCAACACAGGAACCAATGTAAATCTTCCTAAGGCTGAATGGAGGAATCTCAACCCATGTTTCACAAACACGTGGAGCAGATCTGTGTAAACGAGGAGTGGTTTTACTCTTAGCTGAAGTAAACGTGGCCGAACGAGCTACACTTTACCTTCTCTCTCTCCCTCCCTTTCATAACGATGCTGAGCCTCGGCAGAAGCCCTGAAGATGTGGGTTAGATCATACGCCTCGCTGCACCAGACCTACATAAAAACTGTGCGTGTGCGCGTTTGTCAGAGACTGTTAAGTGGAGTTGAAGCTCGTAGTACAGTGTGTGCTGACAAATACCACTCGCCCTCACGGGGAGGTGTGTGTTTTCATACACTTGACTGAGAGTCACTGCTGGGCACAGGGTTCACACAGATTCACCCAAGAATAATAAATGAATATTTAGAAAGGATTGTGTTAAATTAGCTGTGTGTGTGTGTGTGTGTGTGTGTGTGTGTGTTTGCGTGTTTGCTTACCCATCTGCAGCTCACTGATGGTTTCCACCAGTGACCAATCTGCACTGTAGCCACAGTGAGATTTCTCCAGCAAACTGTCCAGTACCTGAGGCAGAGGAGACGCGGTGAGTTCAAAACTGCAGTAGCAGTACTTAGACACTGATACCATCACAGTTATTAATACCATAGCAGTAGTACTATCACTGCTCATGACACTGAATTACTGTTGAAGACGCTACTATTTTAATTAAGTACTACTCACAACATACTACTACTAGTACCTTAACTAATAATGATACTGCTTATAGGAAGAAGTTCCATGTACTACTACAGCTGTATTTAATGTACTGCAGTCAATATAATAAACATTACTGACACAGCTATTATACTATTATTATCTCTGCTTTGACTTCTACTACCTTTCATACTGACACTGTCTTGAATACTAGTACTGCACCAGTAGTACAGGTGTAATACGAGTTGGGGACACACCTGTCTGACAGTCTGTCTCTCGTCCACCATCATGGTCTTTGAGCTCTCGTCTGACAAATGAACACGAATCACCAACTGTGAGGACAAAACATGTTGGCACGTTATGTTGGTTACAGTTATGTTGTGTAGCACAGTGTAATATAGCTCAGTAATATTGTGTAAAACCAACCACTGAACAGGTCTAATTCAGTCTGTATTGACATGACGTTACGATTTCATAATATGGGGCTGTTTGTGTCATTTTTTGAACTTGTCTTACACTCAGGTAAAACTGTGACAGTCTAATACAACAGTCCTGCAAATAATCCTCCATAATAAAGGTCAAAGACGCGCTTGTTATTCTAAAGAAATGTTTCTGTTATTTTGTCTACCCCTATGGCTGAAATAATAGCAGGGCATGTTAGTAGAACAGCTCTATAAACACTGCAGGGGCTGCACACATTAGTTTGTGCCTTAACTGTGCAGATATTTGAACACCTACCAGACAATGAAATGAAACATGGAGAGGACCTGTCTTTTCTGTACGGCTAATGAGGACGTTCACTGGTATAATGCATCTTCTGCCCCTTTACTGTTTAAGTCTTAACCCTTTCTTAAACGTTTCGCTGAAGCTGCGAGGAGTGAACGAGACGTCCTCGCAACGGTGACACAACAAAAGCAGCGGTGTAAACAGACAAAGGTAGCTCGAGCTCTGTCTCTGTGCACAGTAAATCCAAGTTGTTAATCCACTCTGTGTGTGCGTGTGTGTGCGTATGGGACTGGGACTTAATTTGCAGTGGTCATTATGCTGAGTGCTGTGTGTGTGTGTGTGTGTGTGTGTGTGTGTGTGTGTGTGTGTGTGTTGACCCCAGCTGTTATTGACCAGAGCTTTCCATGTGGAGTAACACTGACCTGACCCAGAAAACGGATCCCACTGGACACAGTCACACATCCGGCACATATACACACAAATATCCACAGCGTCGTTCTCGAGTGTGTGTGCATGAGCATGAGAGATGCAGACCTACCTTCTTCACCTGGGCCTCCTTGATCTTCTCCAGGGCAACTCTGATGGTTTCTGCCTTCAGCTTGGCAGCCTGCTCTTCCTGCACACAGACACACACCTGTCAATCACTACAGTATATGCTAATAGCACATTCCTGCAACCACGTTAAAGTCAGGACACATGTTCATAAAACCCACACGTCCTCTCACCTACCTGACTCTTCCAACAGGCATTCATGTTTGTCTTTAGCTGATTTTCCTCAAACTACCAACACTGCTGTGTCTGCTTTGCGTCAGATAAATCTGTTGTTAAACTCTTGAATGTCCCAGTGTTTTTATCAGCACAGTTTGCACAGTCTCACTGTGTTGCCAGTCTTTTCAGGTGACTGTGCGCATTCGTCCTAACACATTAATCCCGGTGAATTAGGCTTCTTCCAGAAGGATTTTTATCTAATAGTTTCCAGACAGTGTGACGAAAAAGCAAAGAGAAGATTATTCCCGTCAAAACAGCACTTCAAGGTTAGTCCCAGCAAGTTGCCAGGGATCCAAAACTGAAAGGAATCACGGGAGGTGTGTGGCAGGACATGCTTCTCCTCCTCCTCCTTTTGATCATCATCTCTGTATTAATGTGGCTGCAGGGGAACGAGATTGGATTAGTGCTCGGACGCTACATGTTGGTTGATAGTTATTGTCTCTCTGAAGGAGGATTATCTAAATCCACACACACACAAGCTGGAAGCTGTGCCAGTGTTTCTCTGCTACTGCAGCCAACAATCTAGACGATCACAGGAGACTGATCCAGTCCAGTCAGTGAGTTTCTCCCATGTGCTATCGCTGATTCTATTTCTGCCACATTAGTCCCGCACATACACCCAGTTTGTCGATCATCAGCTAAACGACTGGAGTCACGATAATGAGCGAATGAAGTAAACAAGGCAGTGTTGGAGGATGGATGGAGGATAGATTCAGCAAAGCAGGGTGCAGACACAAGCACACAATCTGCAAGAAAAATAAGAGGTAGAATGGTAGAATAGAGCAAAAATGATGAAACTATCTGCCTGAGCTGCAGGTTGATTGATCTGGTTATCGAATCATTTACAGACTCACTGACCGCCTGGTTCACCTCCTGACTGACTGACTTCCCGACTAGCTAGTAAATCAAAGGGAAAGATGCTGCCTTGTCCTGTCACAGCCTCCGTGTCCGAGCGAAATAGAGGGAATGAGGAGGAGAGAAGGATGCGAGTGGGGGAGGGGCGTTGTTGCCGTGCCAACTTCCATGCAGAGGCACTGATCTCTTTATCTCAAGCTTCACCCCCCCCCCTCCTCGCCGTCTCCGCTCCTCTCTCACTCCGTGCAACACAGTCCTCATGTCTTCCCACTTCTCTTATTTGTTTTTCTCCTGGGTTTTGTCTTTGATTTTGAGTGTGCCGTCCGTTTTACAGGGTCTTTCTAAACTCTTCACATGAGAGTCTGGATGCCTGTGCACGCCCCAGCAGAGGGGTTTACACACCAACACACACACACACACACACACACACAGGGGTTCAAATTGTGAACGAGCGAAAGGGCAGAATGAAATGAAGAGGATGAGAAAAAGGAGATTAGGGGCCAATCTCCTTATCGGTACTCCCCAAATGTCCCTGAAGTGTACACACACACACACACTCACACACACACACACACTACAGATTCTCAAAGCAGCAGAGAAACTGACAATATAAGCTCGTAAACAGCTTCATATGTGTTGGTTAGCACTTAGCAGAAGATTAAATCACTGACATCGTTTTCAAATGTGAGCTGATGTAAAAACCTACGTTTGAAATTACTCAAAAGACAAAATTAGTTAACTTGGAGAATTTAAATATGTTTTTAAAATGGTCTAAATACTAATTATTAGAAGTTAAATACAGGTTTCCATATTGCATATTACATTAGTCCATGGTGTCCGTTAGCATTTTTGCTTTGAAGCTAACTGACTGTACACAGTGCTGACATTATCATATCTAATCAATCAACTTTCTGCTTCACCACCACCGTCAAAACACCAGATTGTTTCAGTTCCATTCGCTTAAAATCTGGTTGCTGTGTTTCTCATTTGTTTTCCTTCCAGGATTATTTCCTGCTTCATTTAACATTTTTTCTAACTGTCATTGCAAATAGTGATTTTACGCTAAATCAACCGTAAGAATTCCATCTTTCATTTATGTCATAAAATACCAACTGTAAATTAAACATTGTATTTTAGTGGGTCTGGTTAATAATTGTTTCTAATACTCTATTCAGAAACACTATTCATAATATATTATAATGCATTAATTAGCCCCAAAATCTATTCTCTGAGGTTTTTAAGTCTGTCTTATTACATATTCCAATAGTTTCTATTAGCTATTCACCATTAAACCAGCTGTTTTCCCATTACACTGCCCACCACAGACGACTGGGTGATTTATTTGCCTCCCACTGCCGTCATCACTGACATTTCTAGCTTCCAGCACAAACACTTTCTCTCCATCTCATAGATATTCCGTTGGCCTACATTATAGTCGCTAAAATTAGCTTCTGCCCAGCTGGCTTTGAAGTCATAAGTATTGTGTCCCTCCTGAGGCACCATAGGCTCAAAACAGACTGAAGTGGTGAGAGTTATGTTGGAAGCAGCAGAAATGGGCCAAAAGTGAGTGTGTGAAAGAGAAAGTGTGTGTGGGAGGAATGTTGTTACTGCTGAGGCGGTGTAACACTGACACAGAGAGAATATGCTATAAGCAGAACTATACGTACACCACTGCACGGAAACTGCCTCTAATGCAGTACATACCTCTATATGTGCACACACACACACACACACACACACACACACACACACACACACACACACACACACACACACACACACACAC
>JAUYWH010000013.1:2891785-2903888 GCA_034779795.1 Ctenopoma multispine
CAGGCCCTGAGGTGTTGCTCCTTCTGTGCTGGGCCATCCTCCTGTGAAGCGGCTGCTTCGTCTCTCCAATGTACAGCACTGGAGATAAGGATGAAACAATATGTAGCATGGCTCCACAATTATTATACTCCAATGAGAAATTTTGGATTCAGATAGTGACATAAATCGTTTTCTCTCGCGTTCGAATGCGACCGTGTTTACTTTGTCGTATAATTCATGAGTAATTTCTGCAGCTTAAACACCAGTTTGCACCAGCGTTTTGATCTGGACTCAACAACAGCAGCAATTAAGAGCAGAGGTTTGTCCAATTATCTGCATTGATCCGTGTTAGCTGGCATCAGGCTCATCTACTAAGCTCTATTACTACAACTGGCTGAGCTCCAAACAGCTCAGACCACGACTTCCTCTCAGGTCACTGCTGCACGCTGCAAACAACTCTGAACCGAAGGACTAAACCGGAGTTTATAAAAGAGTGCAATAAATATGAGCTTCATTACAGCAGAACCAAGACACAACAATAGTTTCCCCTCAACGTGTTTGAAAGACTGTATCTTCTCAACAGTGATCGCTGCAATTTCCAACATAGAAGCTTTGTCTTATCAAACAAAATCAACTTTCCTAAAATCGTCCCAATATTGATCCCTGGTTCACTTTGCTTTTTGTTGCTTTGTTTGCTTTTTGAGTTTAACATAAGTTAAATCTCCTTGAGGGAAAAGCTGTTTTTAGAAAGAAAACCAAAGCAGACACAGAAGCACTGGCCGTCTCACTTACCTGCTCTTAGTCCAATAAAACATGAATCCTAACATGTCAATATGATTATCGCAGCTTTTTCATTACAGGCAACAGGTGCTGCTGAAGCAGTCTTATAGTACAACCACACAGGACATGTGATAGCAGCTTAGCGTGACACGTTTTATTTGTTTGCAGTGTGACTGTTGTGCATATCGATGAGAAAAGTTTGTCTCAAATGAATCTGGTCACTTCCATCACTGTATCTTTCTACTGTCCAATTACAGGCAAGGATGCTGCAACACATGCAGGAACACACACAACAATCTAGTTGAAGTTTGGTGGCTTCACATGCACGTGTTGAGCAGTACTTTCCAAACACACCTATATTTGAAATGTTCTTATGGATAAAATGATGTGAAGACTTGCTTCTGCATTCACGACTCCTGTGTGATCGTTGCCTTTGAAGACTCCTCCCCCATCCTCGTCACACATGTTGAAGTACAGGACACATGCAATCAGGTTCACTCATGCAATTTCGTATCCTTCTACAAAACAAACCTTCATGCTTCAAAGGAAACAAAAATGACTTCTGCGCTGGCTGCAGATTTAAATTAACTGTGACAAACTTCATCAGCAAACAAGAACCAAGCGGCAGCTGCCTCTTCTCACACAGGGAAACACACAGGTGACACACAGCAATGGTCACTATTCACAAAGCTTTACAGAGCTACATTCCACCCTGGTTTATTTTATCCATCTTTAGTTTTTCCTTATGGAGTTTTTTTGTATTGATGTTATTTTGTATTTGTGTTCGTGTGGATCTTTTCTTCAGAGCTTTAAAAATCATCTCGTATTATCAGAGCATTTGCTGCTTTGCAGGCTTTTCAGTTACAGTTAGTTGTTCGTGTTGCAGTGTCGTGGCATAACTGAAGTATCACAGAACAAGGGGTTTGCAAACATTACTTCTTGGATTTCAGTGTGGAAAAGAGCGTGTAGTGCATCCTCTGTAAAGCTTTGGGAGAATACACCGGCCATGTCACTGTACACGGCACAACCACACACAAACTGACCCTCCTTCAACAATACAGAAGGTGGAGAGGGACAAAAAGGAAGGTGGAAAGATAAGTTAGCATGCACAGTGGTTATAATTCCTATTTCCCCGAGCAGCATCCCAAGTTAACAAGACATGCAGATTTATTCACTCACACATTCTGTGCAAATACAAAAGAAGACAGGATGCTGACACGAGAGAGGAGAGAAGGGGCATGAAGAAATGAGGTGTCACCTTGGTCAGCAGGTGGGAAGGTTTTCCTGCTATGTTTCTCAGAATCAGAGAGGTTTCCCTGTCCAGATAGGAGTGCTTGGAGGAGAGAGAGAGAAAGTCCCAGTGAATTAATCTGGTGTTTGATTGAGCGGATGTGGCAGTTAAGCAGAAAGCTGTGCGGTGAAGCAGAAATCAGCAGCATCACTGATAAAAGGAAAAGGGCAGAAACCTGTGAAGGAAAACACAACATTAACAGATTATAGCAATGATGTAGGAAATGTTCTGACACATTCACAAATAAGTTCTGAGCTGCTCCGAGGAAGAAAAATCAAGAAGAACACCCAGTAAGACGGCTGTAACGATGTCCTGTAACTTATTTTGTGACGCAGTGCTTTCATTTAATTTCTCTTCATTTTTTCAGATTGTGAATTAAAAACTCAGAGATTCAAGAGATGGCAGCTTAAATATGAAGAGATTCACACAACCTCTAAACCAATATAACAACACTTTAGACTCACAATAGTTGACGAAGGCCCAGAATAAAAACAGTTTGAAGATGTGGATAATATAACTGTGAAAGTCTAAAAGCAGTCAGACTACACACTCACATCGCGTCTGTTACGCTGTATAGGTAATAAAATGAGGAGATACAAAGTTCACAGTCTGGACATTCACTACACGGGAGACAACAGACTGGAGTCCTGTTTTAGTGGTGGAAGGGTGGAGAGCAAGGCAGCAAAATAGGACACACACACACACACACACACACACACACACACACACACACACACACACTTGATTTTATCTCCAGGCCAGCAGGATGCTAGACAGATATTTAATATTTATTTAACTAAATCATTTACTATAGTACTCGTACTTCCTGACAATGTCGACAAACAGACACTGGCACAAATCTGTGGATCAACGAGCTTCATATAATCCCACATGCAGACGTGCACGTGCTGCTGTGAGTCACCGGTTTATCCTGAACAGGTTGCCGCTGAGCAGACTGAGGTTAGTGTGGAGTAACTTTATCTTTGGTAACACTATGATTTATTTTCCACGTTTTTTTTTTCTTTCTGTAAAATCCACTTCAAAACAAACAATACTGAATGAACAGTGTTTGATGCTATCAGAGAGATACAGCTGAGATCTGCAAATAAGCAGGTACAAAAAAAAAAAAGTTGTTCTCGTTCTCGTCTGTAATAATCTCGTGAGTGTGCTTAGATCACTCGAAACCATTTTATAGAAAGCATTAGTTCTCTCATCATAACCTCAGATTAAAAATAACATTTAGGTCAAACACAGATGCAGAGCGCGCACACACACGCGCACACACGAGCACACATACGCACGCACACACACACGCACACACACGCACACGCACACACACACACACACACACGCGCACACACACACACGCACACACACGCGCACACACACACACGCACAAACACGCGCACACACACACACACACGATTTCAGGACGCGGAGATCAAGGGGACAGAAGTACTATACGCTACACAGGAAGACTGTACGTCCTGTGTGTTTGTATGCGGTCTACCTGTTAGCATACTGCTTTGTAATGTGTGTTGGGCTGAAGTTTGCCGTATCTAATTCACCCGTCTGAATCCACTCACTTTCATGAGATGCAGGATTAGGAGGCAGAGTTTGTGACATCTCCTTTCAAGGTGTCAGAGCCAGTGTTTCTCACTCGTCTCTAGTCTCTGTGCTTCATCTTCAAAGTAGATTTCCTAAAATGAACCTGTGTGACGGTTTCTGTTTGCTCGTCCCATCTCAACTCCCTACCCTGTGTTAATCTTCATTTATTCTTTCTGGGAAGGCCTGTGAGGATTTAGTGAGTTTTATTTTTACTGCCCTTACCAGACACTGAGTGAGCGTGTGAGGAATATTCAAACTGTAGCAGCCTCAGTCTCTAACGAGTTGGACTCAGGGGAGCAGCGCTCTGGGCGAACGCACATCCTCTTGTCCCTCTCATTTCGTTATCTCTCTCCTTTTCTTTCTACTTGTTCTCGTTCTCTCCATTTCTCTTCTTTTCATCATCGTCACTCTTGAGGTTCTGTCATCTACAGTCTACGGCTGACTCACTCTGGCCTCTCGTCTCATTATTCTAATTTTATTCATTCCTGCACTCCTCCGCTCTCTTTATCTGTTTCTCTTCCTCTCCGCTGTCGGCTTCTCAGAGTTGCTGTAGTTTGTGTGTGTGTGTGTGTGCACAGGATGATCTGGAGCAGTAACCCACTTTCCTACTCACTGAGCAGGTTTGTGTTTGCAGTGTCGCTCACTGGGTTTCTGGGTTTTGTAACAAGGTTTTGGGGTTAAATTCCCTCAGCGGTCACCAGGGTCAGAAATAAAAGACATAAAGTCACGGTGACAACCAGCTGTGCTAATTTGCTCTTTTAGGCATTTTATCCTGTAACACTTCTACAAAAGTGACGAAGAGAAGACTGTGACCAGGCTTAACAAAGCAGTGTATTCTGGGATAGAAAGGCTGAGCGGTTTTGATCATAAAGGAAGCGAGAAGACTGCCTGAAGCAGCAGAAACTGTCCCGCACACAGAGCCATGTATGAGGGAAACACTGCCAAGGAACACAAACCACTGCTAAATCTAAAACAACCAAAACTAAAAAAAAAACTCTGCTCTCTTTCTGCAGCTGTGAGGAAAGTAGTCTTACTAGTCTAAGGAGACACCATGGACCTTTGGACATGTAAGCTCCTACAAAATGTGTTGTAGGAAACGAGAGTCACCCGTTTTAAACGGCCTTCATCGCTTTCCTGTATTTTAAATGTGTATTTTAAATCATCTGAAGCACATAATCTCTATAATCTGCTTGAAACGGTAACTGACTCGGATTAATCAGTTAAAAGTAGACATGTTGTTAGTTTGTGGGCTGAGGGTTTCGTTATTAATACATTTTTGGTGTTTCCCCTTTGGGGTAATTCTTTGTGGACAGACTGCCCCCTTAGGTGCCAAAGGTTCGGGGTTCAGTCCAGGGACACTTCAAGCCCTTCCTTCCCACAGTACATGTGTCCAGGAATTGGGGAGGGACCAGGAAGAGAACCAGCAACCCTGGGTTGACCTACCTACCTACTGCGCCACTGAAATGAGGTGGGTAATATCATAGGAACACCTGCAGCCTCCAGAAAAATCATACGGTTGTATCAGTGCTTCTCTAACAGAAGTTTCCAGTGACCACATCCGGGTGGGTGCGTACCTCTGTGTTGTGAGGGCTCTGTCTGGCTCCTTCGGCTGAGGGCGTAGCCGAAGACTGCTGGCCATCTGACTCACTGGAGCGAAGAACGCTGTCCAGCGAGTCCATAGAAGAAGCAGAGTTGACGGAAACCCCGGATGCGGAGTTGACGGAGAAGCGCGAGGAGTGGACGATTGAGCGCGTCTAAAGGGGCACAATGAGAGAACAAAGACGGATCAGACAACAGAGCAGCAGAGTCGAACCTGGATAAAGCAGCAGAATTCAGATATCAATTCAGTGTTAGAAAGATCAAAATACGGAATTTCATTGCATACTGTGTATACTGCAGTATACTTCAGGTTTACAGATGTGCTCTAGGATGGAAACACTGAGCCCACTGTCGGGTTTAGTTTTACCTCTTGTTCGCTGACAGTGCCGACTGACCCCGTGCGCCGGTGATGGCGCTGGGAGGACCCGGGCCGTCGCATCGAGGCTGACCCAGAGGTGGAGGCAGAGCTGAGAGAGTGGGAGGAGGTCTGACGGGCAGCGTCATCCATACTGAGAGATGCCTGATGGGTGAAACAGAGAGAGAACTGAGGATAAACACTGACATTATATATCGCGTCATGTTAGGCAGAATAATAGAGGAAAATGCTCTAACTGTAGAGGAATACTGCAGCAGTGATTTGTTATTTGAAGTTCCTGTTATTCACCATGAAGCTTTACACAGCTTCATTGTTAGAGTCAGCTAACTAGCTCGCTGTCGGGAAGTATCATGTCTTCACAGCATTTTGATTCACATTTGTCTAATTTGTTTGTTCCTTGAGTTTTATTGTTCCACTCTCTTTCACTTCCTTGCTGCAGGTTTCCCATGAAGCCCAGATATTCAGCCAGTCAGATTTTCAATTATTCATTTCCATGAAAAGACAAAGTTCATTTTGTGTTGTGTTACATTCTCACCACTAGATGACAGTGTTGTGTGTTATTATTATCATTATTTAATCATATAGTGGTGCATTCTTTATATTGTGACAGTTTTCCTAAAATCTGATTTAAAAAACGCAGTATGCCCCTTTACATAAGGTAAAATGATGCATGAATCTGCTGTGACACTGAAAACTGAGCGAGCAGCCTGCAAGTACTGAGTTTTATGAGCTTAATAAGGCCAAACTGATCTAGTGCATCAGAGCACCCAGAGCCAGGTTTCTAACAGGTGGTCGCCTGAGTCACATGACTGTTGGAAAGTTGATCAAATCTCTAAGAAAGAAATGCACAGATAGCACAGAGAACACACAACAGCAGTGACTTTAGAAACCTGCTCCTCTCTTGCATTCATTAGTGCTACCTTCCTATTTTATAAGAAAAACTGCAGAAAACTGAAGATTCTGCTTTGGTATGTGTTATTTTTCTGGTTGTTGCTGCTGTATGTGGTGATGAATAACCGCATGGCTATTTCTTATAGGAACACACACCTTCTCCAGCTGGGCAGTGATGTCGTCCAGACTGAAGTTAGAAGCCAGTGCCGGCCTTCCGTGATGTCCAGTGGGAGCTCTGATTGTGCCAGCTGGTGAGGCTCTGGCGCTGCTGCTGCTACTGCTTGCCCCACTGCTGCCCCCTCCACCGCTAGCACTGTTACTACTGCTGCCACCACCGCTGCTGACGCTCCCTGCTGGCTGCTGCCTGCCACTGCGCCCTGCTGGAGGCTTCTGACGAACCTGCAGGTAGCAGGAAAAGAGTACATACAGACTCTGTGAGACGTACAGGAGCTTAAAACACTACTGATGGAAAAACAAAAGGTTCTCTGGACACTAAATGTGGCATATAGACAAAAAAACATGAAAATATTTCACCAACAAAACTGATTTCAGAGATTTCAGTGATACCTTTGTATCGGTCAGCCCCAGCCGAGCCATGCTGCCGCCGGCGCTGTTGGGTTTGCTGTTGATGGTGCTGAGCTCCTGTTCGATGGAGCTGAGATCGGCCATGAGAGCATCCAGATCCACGTTCTCCCCCTGATTCAGCGCCTCTGCAGACGGGTACAGATGCATCAGGTTGTGAGACTGATCGATCAAATGGATCAATTAAAGAATTAAAGTGCTTTACGTGCGCGTGTGTCTGACCGTTGATGTTGTAGATGGAGAATCTGTAGGAGAAGTTGGCCATGTTGGTCTCCTGTCTGAGGGGAGCTTTCTGCTCAGGGGGGCGCTCCGGGCGACCACCATCCAGACTCTGGATGAACAGAGAGAAAGAGAAATTATATTTCTGTATGTGAGTCGACATATGAATGCAAAGAGTTTGCTCCACTTTACGATGAGACTTATTATTTCTTCTTATTATTATTATTCGTGTGTGTGTGCGTGTGTGTGTTTGACCTAAATGTTATTTTTAATCTGAGGTTATGATGAGAGAACTAAGAGTCATCGAGTCTGACGAATCTTAAACGTCTTACAACCAATACTGCACAAACGTATACTGCATCAATGGTTATCTTTAGGACAAGTTGCATTTTACATGAAAGTCTGTCCAGATTCATATTCGGTTCAGCTCATCCTTGACCCCAGGTGGACGTTTGCTGCAATTTTAGAGACATTTCCTTGAGGCGTTACAGAGATATCAAAAATGTGACACACAACCTGAAATCATAATTTTGCTGGTCACAGCTGCTGCGTCCTGGAGGCAATATCATAATATAAGTGCAGTATCTAGTGGATCAGTTCAATCTGTATTTACCTGTGTGAGTTTGTCCAGCTCTCCCAGCCAGGCTCCAAACATCTTATCCAGGTCCTGGTCCTCCTTATCGCTGTCCTCCTCTTCCTCCTCCTCCTCCCTGACCTCCACCTCCTCATCTGATAACTGATCCATCTAAAGGGAGAGGAGGAGAAAAAAAAAAGAGTTAGTTAGTTTGATCTTCTGTGTTCCAGCACACGGCGTGATCTCTCAGCTCCATCTAGTGGTCAATAGCATGAACTGCACTGCAGCTGTTCACGTTCATCCTGGTACCACATCATGTCTGATTCTCTCTGTAACAAACAGCAGGAGGCGCCTCAACTCTTCATCATCATCGTTACAGGGAGGTGGTTGGGCACACTACAACTGTGGGACCAGATATTCTCAATGCTGACAGACCACTTTTGGGAAATCCACATTAAACAGCTTCTTGAAACCTTTCTGAGGCTTCTTGGCACTTAGATAAAGGCACATCTGAGAGATAACAATAAAGGCCTGTTTGTGACAGATCACATCTGGTGGAAACTATAAAAATATAAATGGTTTGAAAATGACACAAAAAATTAACATTTAAAAAGACACAGTCCAGCTGTAGCTAATAAAACAAACAGGATACAGACTGAACTGTTTTCCGTGGAATACGGCGTGACTTCCAACAAAGGCATGCAACACTTCATACATCTGCAGACTCTGGACATTCAGTCATTTTAAAGTTCTTCATTAGCTCTTTGGAAGCACAGAAGAGAGAGAGAGAGCAGAGACAGGATTAACGATAAAGCAGCAGAAACGTCTTAACAACGCGACCTTAACTCGAACACCTTTGGCAGGTTTCCTCTTTCAAGACAAATACCACAGAAAGAAGCCTGATATGAAATTTACAAACCACCTTTATGTCCCCATTCTGATCAGGAAGACGCTGAGTGTTTGTCAGACACTGCAGATACAGAACGACCAGGGCTTCAGCCTTTGTTTTTTAACCTTTTGTCTTCACTGTTACTCTGTATATTTGTGTCATTTTTGCGGACACACTGTCCTTGACTTTATTTCAAACATCCCAATGTCAATGCATTTGGCTTCTCAACCGTTTGACTCTGTTTTCAGAAAGACGTAAGAGTGTTCTGTTCCCCAGTCTAAAAATAATAATCGTTATAATATCATACACTTGATTTATGACAAAACATTACAAGAAGCATGGCAAGAAAATTCAGGGGAAAGGCTAAGAGAGATTAAGACAGTGTGTAAGGGTGTGTGTGTGTGTCTCAACCGTTTATATAACCACACTGAGAACAAGTCAACACACTTCTGCAGGGAGTGTTGCTGTGATTAATGACGCCAATAACTATCCTTCGGTGACACACGTGCAAAGTTGTGAAAATATACGGCGGCTTACGCTGGAACACAGATCAGAGACACGGACACCCAGCAGCTGGTGAACTCTCCTCTGTGTTGACGACCGGCAGCAAAACACCCGACACGTGACGTAAAAAAGGCCTTCAAACTATTTGTCCAAACGTAAACTCAGCAGAACCAAGTGGAACCAAGCACCGAGGCATCAACTCAGCAATATCTACAAATAAAACGATTACGATTACTCCAGCTCTCTTCCACAGTCCAAACACCTACAGCCAGGCCCCCTGCTGGTCAGAGTGATGTTTGTGTAGAGTCACTACAAGGAAAAGTTTCTACGAGCTCACTTTAAATTATTTAGGAAGCTGATCTCTGGTCATCTGAACCCAGTGATTTGGACGAATAAACATCAGTGAGGAAGACGTGAGGGAAAGTGATGAGCGTAGGAACATATTGATCTGAAGTGTTTCCACGTCTCCAAACGAGCCTTTGTTGCTCTGATCCGATTAATCACAGAGTAAATCTCATCGGTTCTGTTTTGGACCTCGCTCCCTGCTTCCTCTGCCTGCTCACATCTCCACACAGGCGACCCCAGAGTATCACTTAGGGCACAGAGTGCTATTCCTGGGTAGCTGTTTTGTCCCCCCCCCCCTCGTCCTTTTCTGGGGAGACACTGCTAGCCAACATATACACGCAAGATTAGAGAGCAGAATGTCACACACCCACATACAAACACATTAAAAAACACACCACACACACACACCGAGGAGCGGCGCTACAATTAGATCCCTGTGGTTAGGAAGGTCTGTCATTAGACAGGAGGACAGAGTGAGTGTGTGTGTGTTTGGATACTGTTGAGGGACTAAAGGAGCGTTGTGAAAACTCTCACAGCTGCGCTCTTGTACAACAATCTGCTGTTTCCACACAGATGAAGGTCTTTTTTTTTCTTCTCTAGCAATTTAAATGAAAAGAAAATTCTCCTTGCTTCGTCTCTGAAGCTCCGTCGATGAAGCTTTATCTCAGATTTTAGAGAACCTGAGGATGAACCTGAGGATGCTCCACACCAACCAGCCTCCAACCACAGTAACTGTGACACATAGGTGAAAATTCAAATGTCGGTATTAATCATTTTACTATTATCTCACACCAATCTATCTGCTGTGTTCAGGCTGCTGAAAGCGATGATTCCCTGGACGTTTACTTCACTGTTTTGATTCAGTGTCTTAAATCACAGTCGCTGTTCCCATGAACCTTTCCTCACCTACAGTGTCAGACAGCTGCAGCATGTTCACGTCGTCAACAGTAAACGTGTCACAGACTGTGACAAATGTTGAAAGTTTTCAAGTTAATAATGCCAACTTATTTCATTTAGGTTTAAAAGTAGACCTGACATTTCTCACAGTAGAGCGTCAGTCCTTGTTCCTTGGTGTGAGCATCTTCAGACAAAAACATTAAGCAGGAGGTTGTGAGAAATAACCACATACATTTGGTGTTCTCCATGTGGCACATCTGCAGATATTCGACAGAGAACGTTTCAGACTGAATGCGCCACCAGTCTGTCAAACTCTGTTCTCTGTCAAACAGAGCTGAGCCTGCAAGTCACAGTGATGGGCTGCGAGTGTCGTGCCTGTGTGTGTGTCCAAAGTAAACAGTAATTACTTTGCTGCTGCAGCCACAATCCTCCTGTCTGTCAGACTGAAACCATGCAATCATACTCCCTTCCTTCACTCCTCCCACTTCACTCCATCCCTTTTCCTTAGCCTAATTTCTCTCCCTCCTTCCTTGCCTACAACAGTTTTTCCCTCCCCTCATTGCTTCCCATCCTCCTTTTCTTATCCTATTTAATCATCCTCCCTCCAATCCCTTACTTTACCTCTCCTCTATTTTAATCAGGGGTAGTGTGACGACAAAACTAATGTTTTTACTGGTTGATTTCCTGTAGCCATGAGAGATCCCCTTACAGAGACATTCACAGTCACAAAGACTTGAGTTTCATGAAGACAGGTGTCACTCAAACTGCTTTTCAGCAGAGAGGAAGTGACCTAAACCTCCAAACTCTAAACTCTGACAACTTCCAAGGACTCGTTCATGTGGCAGTCAGGTGACAGAACTGACTGAGTAGAGGAGAGACCAGAGGAAAGAAAGGGAAAGAAAGGAGACAAGAGAGGACCTGTGGAGGAGTCAAGAGGGGAAGCAAGAGGAAATAACAGAACAGGGGAGAAGAGAAAGACAGAGAAGAGGTGCAGAGGCAAGACGAAAGATGGGAGAGGAAAGGAAACAAAGAAAAAAGAAATGGAGACAGGACACAAGAGAAGAAGAGAACAGAAATATGTGGGAAGGAGACGTGAGGAAAGGACGAGTGGAGACGGCACAAGAGGAGACAAGTACAGAGGAGACTGGATAAAAGGGAAAACAGAAGTAGCAAAGAAGAGGAGACAAAAAGAGAAGAGGACACGTTTCGGCTCCCACCAACATTTGCTGCTTTAGTGCCGTTGAGCAAGATGCTGAATCTGAACAAGTTTCCCAGAGAACAACATAGTGTCTGAAGTGGTCGGCCGCACAACCGAACAACACAAAAGGCTTCAAGTGCACGAACGAGTGTGGCCCGTTCCCACGGCACTATATCAGAACATCACACACAGACACACACACACACACACACACACACACACACACACAGAGACACAGACACAGACACAGACACACACACACACACACACACACACACACACACAAACACACAAACACACAAACACACAAACACACACACACACACACACACACACACACACACACACACACACACACACACACACACACA
>JAUYWH010000013.1:2905129-2922087 GCA_034779795.1 Ctenopoma multispine
CACACACACACACACACACACACACACACACACACACACACACACACACACACACACACACACACACACAGCTGTATTTTTTAGGCCTGGTTGTTGGGTTTTTGTGACTTGAAGCTATAAATCAAACCAGAGGAAAGAAAGAAGCAGTGAGTGGAGCTCACACACATTAACAAACGTTAGCGGGCCCCATCAGGATCACCATGAAAGTTACTCCAACCTCAGAGCAGGACAGAAAAGTTAGTGACGGAGCCTCCTACTCTCGCTTTCAGAGAGGAGCAGGACGACTCGTGGGAAAGTGTGCGACGTCTTCGAAAGTACAAATTACAGTGAAGTGTTGTAGAAAGTTTAAATACTGAAATCAGCCAGTTGTCAGACAAAGTTTTTCTATTTAAAGTGAAAACATGGTCACAGGAGTCATAACACAATTATTAAAAGCTCTAGTTATGCTTGTTTTGTAGCGGTTAGTAAGTTTGTTGTAAAGCCACTGTGTCATCCAGGGTCTGGATTCACACAGTTCACATCTACAACCACGAGTGTTGCTAATGCCGTGATTACGTTTTCAGCCTTAACATGCGTGCTGTCTCCAACACCACCTGTTAAACCAGTGCTTTGTGACAGTGCAGCTTTCTGATTTCACGCTGCAGGTGAAGAAATGAATGAATGTGTGAGTATTATCCGTGGTGCCATCGCAGTGATCCAAGTTTGATGAAAGCTGATTGATGTCGGCGGCTTTTGCGGCAGCTCCACCCCCATCGCTCTGTAATTGTGCTTGAATGAGGTAAGAAAATCCCTACAAGTGCTTTTACTCCCACTCTGATTTGAGACACTAAAATCTAAGTGTTTAAACTTAAAAATCTTTTATTTTATAACTAAATATGATTTTTTCTCATATGAGGTTTTACTAGCACACATTTTGTGCCGTCTCAGTTTTAATGTCACCTTTCACACTCTGCTAGATGCTTTAAATAAACCACACACAGTTGCCACTATGTGTGCTTGTGTCTCACCAGGATGTGTAGTAAGACTGAGGACTCACACTGTGACATCAATGACAGGAGCTACACCGTGTGTGTCTGTGCGTGTGAGGCCTGACGGGCTGCCAAGTCGAACAGAGATTCTGCAGTGAAACCGTTACATTGCTCGCTGGTCTCCCTTTCAGCAGCTTTCATTTCATTTGGCACGTGCTGTGCTCTAGTCTGGAAACAGGATGACGCCCTAAATGTGTAGAAGCAAGCTACGAAACACAGGGTGGACTTTCAGCATGTTCCAGGCCTTGATCCAACACAAGAGCAGCAAGAACATACATCCCTAAATCAAATCCTCATAACCACAGAAAGAGACATCTGGCAGAGCATCAGCAGACAAAGGATGTGCAACATAGAACCCAGCCTGTTTCTACTGCAGGAACCTTTTGAGGAACGTAGTTCTTTGACCCACGTTTCTGCTGGAGGAACCAGGGTCTAATTTAGTTCCAGGGCACAGTTCTACCTTCCAGAAACGTCCCTGGTTGATGGGTGGTACTTTAAGGTGCAGTAACTATCAGAGTGTGAAGCTTTGAACATTGCTGACTGGTCAAATACTGCACACTTGCTAAGTAACTAAGTACATTTACTGCACTCAAGTAGTTGTACTTGTACTTGTTGTACTTGAACTGAAAATGTTTCACCTTCAATCCAGAAGGCTTCATCAGCCCCTACATGATTAGAGATATTAAAGGGTACTTCTACTTGTAGTGGAGAATATTTGTGGGCTTTACTCTACTTTAAGTACTTTACTCACCTCAGCGCTTTTGATACGTTAGGGGGATTGATCTTCCTGGAATTTAGTTCTATTGTGTAAATACAAATAACAATGAACTGAAAGGACTTTTTCCTCAGTAAGGGTTCCTCTCCAATCTTTAGTGAATTTTTTGGGAATAAGTACTCGGTTGCTTTGACAGTTTGTGCTATGAGTGCAAGGACTGTCCAAGTTGTTCAGTCAGTAGTGCTGTGAACCTTATTACGGTTAATTATTTTTACATTATTAAGGTTTTAATCAGAGAACACGTTAACTCAGCCTGCTTTATGTATGGTTTCGTCATTTGTTGCATTTGTGCTAAGTGTAATTTCTGGTGAAATAAAATGTTTAGCTTGTATCACACAGGAAGAACAACGGAGAGAGGCAGAGGAAGCAGAGGACGAGCGAGAAGCCGCCTGCTGAACCAGCAACAATGATATCACTTCCCCTGAGACCTGCAGGAGGGATTACATCATTTCCTTTTCACTTCCCTGCCTCCTATCGACATCTGCCTCCGTCTCTCAATACGAGGAAGGGAGATTAATACAGAGGGAGAGTGGGAGGTAGACTCAGACGGTGTGCCAGGCAGTGCTCCTGTTTTTACTCTGCTCAGCTGCACTGTGCTGAACTTCACTGTAACACACACACACACACACAACAGGGCCACAGAGGCAGTTATCCTCCAAGCTGTGCATAGTATTCACACATCACAGAATGGTTTGTCAATGTCTGCAACTCTTTTTCTCCCTCTCACACTGCCAAAGATAGAGACACGTGAACACGCAGTCGCTACGAGAAGACACACACGCACAACTGTGTGTGTCACTATGTGATGTGGTCTATATTAATGCCACTGTGTCAGAGTGTAACCCAGCAGATCCCAGGGGTGCTCAGCTGCCGCCATGTTACAGGATACTGAGACACACACACACATCCAGATTTAGGGACAGAACAAATGAGGTCTATTTTTGCTCTTAAAGAAACAAACAAGAGGCAGCAGGAAGTTGATTCTACTGTAACCAAATCGATTTACAATGGACCTATTAACGGAGTTGGTGTGGCCTTTACTGACACTTTTCTCTGTGGCACAAAAAATTACCAAGTACACAAGCAGGCTGAAAGCTCATGGTAATGGTGTAGCTTCACATGTAGCGCCACGTGAGTGATGGACGGTTGAGACTTAACTTTGCTTCTACTCAGATCATTACCGGCACCAGAAACACAAAATCTAGCCTGGGGGTTGTCCCAGATGGGAGGCAAAGCTGTCGCCTGCAGTGTTTTCCCTAGGTTTTTTTTTCTTTAAGCAGAATTGTTGGGTGTGTTCCCTGAGCGTGCAAAACTGGACCCACTTTCATTAATGCCAAGCATTTACGCCTAAGATCCAAAAGAAACATCCCGTCATTAACTTGAGAGGTGACTAGTTTGCATCATTACTTTATTTACTGACCTCAGCAGCTCCACCGTCACCATCGTCTCTTTTTTTTATGAGCCAGTCAATTCAGATGACATTGTATTAACGAGGTATTAGATGTGTAACAGTTCTGAAACAGAGACTGAAACCTGCCTACAAGTTTGCAAGCTTGATGAGTTTTTTGACATGAGAGAGACTAGAGGTTTGCCAGCGTGTTAGCAGTTAGCTCCACAGCTGCGGCAGCTCACTTGTAACGAACCCTTCGAGCAGTCACTGCATCACAGGGTTTGACGACCACCTAGCTTCTGTGGTATGATCAAACCTCCAGGGTAGTGCAAGAGGAAAGGTAAAGAAAACCTCCACATACATCTTCATTATCAGTCTTTTATTAACAAACATGCTTCACTAACATCCTCCGGTTCAGTCACATTCGCTTTTACCACCATTATCTGGGTATTTTTTACTTCTCTCTAACGTTGCCAAGTCTATAATGCTCCTTATAATAAACACAGAAGCATGAGCCACTCCTTCCACCCACAACCGCACACTGTGTGTTCATATAGTGTGTACGTCTACATGTATACGCACACCACTTTGATTTGATCTGTGTGCAGCTACAGTATAATGATAACAGGGCAGCATCCCACACACTCACACACACCCTTTAGGTTTGTGAACAAACTGCCTCATCTTTACAGAAGGATTTACCAAACGCCACTGAAATGTTGGCAACTCGACGTCTTTCTTTTAAGGTTCAACTTGAAAGAAAGACGTCCAGTTGCCAGACAACTTCACCTGGATGAAGACCCACTTCACAGACCCACTGAAATGTCTTTTTTCTTCACACACACACGCAAAATTATTAGAATGGCATTGTAAGTATATACATTTTTTAACAAAATCTTGCTCAGTGGGACGATTCGCAGAGTCTAACTTGCAAATATTATGTTATAATATTTGATGGAGCGATGGTAAGCTGGTTTTGGGTTTAGAAACTTTATTATCATCATGTATCATGTCACTTTCCACTATTTACACTAAACCCCTGCAGGCTGTTCTGTTAAATGACCTGACTTGTATTTTCAGAATGCAGGAATTCATTTGCACCAACCACAGATTTAAAACACTGGCTGGATGTGGCCAAACACTGGAGCCTCTTGCCACAGAGACACATTTAGTTTTCCACAGAGGGACGAAGCACAGGCATAAAGAACACAGAGGCTGCGCTGATTAACTGTCTGTAACGTCTGATGAACGTGAGACACTTTGCAGGTAACTATGCTCGACCACAAAGTCAATACAAGAAGGTTTTTCTGGGAACCTGTCTGGCCTGACTGGTTTTACAACTGGTTTGATATTTATGAACTCAAACTGAATAAGTGGAGCAGATAAGTGGCATCGAGGAAGAATAAAAAATGTTTTACACCATGTTTGAACCCAAAGTGACCTAAAACCTTTCCACACCCCAAAGACCAGTTTCAGTAAGATTACAGCCAAGAGCAGGAGTGTCAAGGCTCAAACGGTGGTTTGGAGGCTACAAGAATGATTTGAAGAGACCAAGATCATTTTTATTTGCCACCAAGTGACTCATATCATGTCTTTTCCCAGAAGTAACAAATCAAATCTTGTATGTGGTTCCTGGCAATGCGGTTGGTATCAAAATGATCAGATCAGACTTCATGTGCTTTGTTTGATGTCTGCAAATGAACGTGGAATCAAATCAAATCAAATTTATTGGACATTCATAAAGAACTTTATGTTTAGGCCAAACTGGAAAGAACATATAGTAACTGAGCAGTTTTTTGAGGAAATTCCACAATTTGACTTTTGCACAAATTATGTTGCTGTTTTTGCAGATGTCTCACATTTCAATCAAATGTGTGCATGCGTGGCAATTTAGGAATGTAACAGTGTTCACTCTGGAGCCAGATACATGTCACTAACAAGCAGTAATGTGGACCATTCTTAATTTCATTTGTATGGCAGTACATTTTTGCCTGGCGTTCTCTCATGTGAAAAGCCTTCAGGCAGGAACACAAACACGGAGCGGAGACAAAACGAGGGACTACTTCTGTTCATACTGCACAGTAAACTGTAAACATCTCAGCTGCCAACTAGCCATTTCCAAGAGGGGCATCAGGAACAAGTTGGCCACACAGGAAAATATACAGAATATAATGAAGAGTAAAAGCCAATTCATACTTTGTGTCTGCATTCAGACAGATCCATATTCACACTACGGACACACTCTTCATACTACAAAGGGTGATGGTCGTGTTTGACATATGCAACATGTGCATCTCTGGTCGAAAGCAGCAGCAGGAAGAAGAGCTGCTGCATGTGTTTAACTGAACAACATGAAAAAGTGAAAAAACAGCATCAGAGTTAAAAACACGTACAGCGTGGATGCTGGTAGATGAGTGCAGTAATAGTAACAGTGTAAAAGGTATCACATGCTAATGTGTGCAAAGCTTCATCCTCTGAGGTAATTATCAGCTCTATTGTGACACAATCACAGACCTTTTAGCAGGTGACTGTGTGATATGAAATGATGAGAGTGGTTTAATAATGCTGGTTACCTTTGGTCTATGAACACAGCTCAGTCCAGCTCCAACACACCACAGAGTGGACGAATTCAATCACCCTGCAGAGACACACACAGAGAGAAAAAAAGTAAATATACATGATCATATTTCCTTTGGAGCAGAGAAGCTGACATCTTGCTTCCTGCTGACAGCACCTCATGAAAACCACACTGGGCCTCTGACAATAGGCTTTGGTGAAGGGCTGGTAGCTTAACATTTGGTGATTGTTGGTAGATCTCTCTTTTTAAACGCACAGTCTGAATCCAGTACAGAGAGGAGTCAGATAACTAGCTTAGCATAAAGACTGGAAGCAGAGGGAACCTGCTAGCCTGGCTCCATCCATATCATGTAGTTTCTGCAGCAACCCCAGAACACCTACAGCAGCAGCAGCTGTCCACACAGCAAATGTACAGTCAGCAGGTGGCACTACTGTGTGAACCGATCATGCTGAGCAGGCTGGATGTGTGTGACCTAAAAATAACAAGCCACAGCTTTCAAATACACTGCTGTAGTTTCCCAATGTGTCCAGATCTCTCAACTGTCTGGTCTCCTTTACAGCCAAGTGTCTGTCTCTTCCCTTTGACTCAAACTTCTTATTTTCCTAATTCATCAGCGAGCCAGCTGAAATCTGTGACATTTCAGTAAAATCATCACAGGTCATTGTGTCGAAGATTCGCCCATGCTGCAATCACGTCTGACCTTTTTTTTTTGGAAATGCACAAGTGAGTGGAGAAGTGTGTACAAAATGTCAACACATTACGTGCACAGAAGAAAGTTACACTGCTCCAAAGACACACACTTGCAACACACCAATCTTTGCTTGCATAAGATCATTAGCAGCTCTCATATGATCAGTAGCTGATGGGTGAAACAACAAGAACACTGTTGTTGGTATAAACACACACACACACACACACACACACTCCACCAGTGTACTGCTCATGGGTGCATCAGTGCTACATCAATGCTTCTCATTGACCTTCAAACCAGTAAAAGTTCAGTGACAGCTGATTAAAGTATGTATCTCTACATTAAAACCTCACAGAAAGATTAATTAAACTTCAACAATGAATTTATGCCACTAACGAATGTGCAACTAAAGCCTGATGTACTGTGAGCTTAGGCCCTATGAAGCCACAGACCTTTGTTGTTAAATATAACAGCATCCAGGACATTTGCCAGTTGATAAAAATATTTGATTTCTGCGGGATTCATCAAGTTAAATGTTAGTAGTAAGTTTTTATATCACATATAACACAATTAAGTATCTGTGACAACGACGTGTCTTGATAATCTCTATGTAGTGATCAGTTATGGACTCATTGTGCTATCTTTACTCTGCAGAGAAATACACTTGTGTTCAATGTTCAAACTTTTCTCATACTTATATTTTTCTTTATCATACATAAACTATATCTGATATAAAAGATTCCAGGCTCCAAATCCTGCCCACCACGTACCGGCACGGGATTCGGCTGAACCACACATTCTAATCCATATGCACAGGTCACATGTGTCCTGTATCAACATCACATACCAACAAAACTAAAAATGCACAACACAAAAACACTAATTTAGGGTGTGGTTACCCTTCTAATGTGGTCAAGTTCACTCGGACTGATGTGGTTGTGACACACAACAACACACTTCCATCTCATTCTAGGAATTAAAATTAAAAAGCAATGTGTCATTAAAAACAGTTCCTCATCCTACAGTGTCACAACTGATCACTTCATAGGGAAGTATTAGGAAGAATTAGCTAATAACAACATTTCAACACAACTCGTGGTTGATCATGTGCAATCTGTGAACTCTGAGGGGATCTGTATGCTGAATGTCTTTGATTGTGGTGATGAATTATAATCTCTTTGTACTGTAACTATCATTATTTTGTGGTTATTCTTTCCTAACGAGTATTGATTCACAGTTTCCCCACCATCTCTGTGTAGATCAGTTTTCCTGGGCTCTTCATTGTCCTTTGTTATCCCGAAGTTCCATCATTTTACCACTGCATTAGTAGACAAGACAATAATATAAAGATAATATATCTGGCCGGGCCATCATCCAGAATCCAGAAGACAGCATGACATCATGAAATATTTAAAATAGCTGAAAACCATGTTTAAGTATGCAGACTAAGAAATGTTGGTGAATCTTTAGTAAGACTTCAGCTACATATTTATTTAATTAACATATCATCTGCCAAGTGTTTTACTTAAAATTCATAGATTTAGGGTTTGGTTTTGTCCTGTGACGTGTTATTTATGAAAATCAATGTGAAAGATTTTCTGTTCACAACGTTGAAACTAACAAAAACAGTAAATCGTCATATTGGAGAATCTGTTTTTCCTTTAAAAACAGTTAAGTGACTGATTGTTGCATTTCTAATCTCTTCTGAAATATATTTTTAATACATATCTTTTTTTTTTAACTCTGACCTACAGTCTGTATTGTAGTACTGAAGATCTAATTCTGAGTTAGTTTTCTTATCTTGGAACGTGTCTTTTGAAGTCATCTCCTCCTGTTTGTCATATGTTTGTTGAGGCGCTGTAACCTAGACTCTCCTTCCTGGAAGATTGGTGACTCCTGTGTTGCCAAACAAGCCGCATTAAAGGGCATTACGAAACCACGCAGCCTGCCAAAACGGAGGCTTTTAAAACCTCAGAGTGAAAACAATAGCGTTACCTCTCCATTGTATTGCTCGTAATGTGACTTGGAAATCAAAATTGAAAGGACTACACAGTTACTAATGTGTATAATGTCACAACTGTAGTTTCCACATCTAATTATCAGAATAACTGGCAAACTGGGAAACATTTAACTGAAACAATAAAGACTTTATTATAGTATTTCCAGTTCAGTGGTTTAATCAATGTAATTCTTCAACCCATGACGAAAACTACTCCTAATGGAAGCTCAAATATACGTCCACCATCTTGTCATGTGGCTATGTGTTAGTAGAAAATTGCAGAAATGCACTGCTTTCCTTTAATTTGACGGCATCTGAACGTGTCCAGGTGACAACAAGACATAGGTAAATTATTCTAGCAGTTATTTTTTACAACGAAAAGGTAAGTAACTAGCAGTGTTGACAAGTGCAAGTGAGTGCAAGTCTGAAATGGCCACATCATGGTCTGCTCAGACTAAGGAGTTTATTTAGGCCTGGAGGATACGGACTCTTTATTTATGTTACGTGTATGTGCTTGTGTTGCTATATTTGTGAGGGCCAATATCAGTTTGAATCCATTGTAATGAGGACATTGTGGCCAGTCTATGTTATTGGTGCCTGCAGTGCAATGCAATGCATAGGGCCCTATGATTTCCACGATGCGGAAAACGCGGACGTAATCGCGTAATTGAACCATTAAAATGGAATCCGTTGTTTAACGTGGAATGTCGTAGAATTCAGTGATATCCGTGTGCAGACAAATCAAAACAATAGTTTCTAATGAGTTTCGGCTTCTGCAGCGTCCTGTACGTGTCACCTGTTTAAACGGGACTCAGCTTCAGGAGAACAACTCTTGTAAGTTTTACGAGTGAAAGCCTGGACCTACAACAACACATATGACGACCACTTACATTCAAAGACTCTCATCAGAAACAGAGATAGGAAGCAAACTCACGCCAACAAAGTCTTGGTCATACTAACAGATCAGATTTGTATCCAAGTGTTCCCTCTGTTTATCTATTTGATATATTTTTTATGTTTATTTCAAATGCGAAACACTTCTATTTTACAAAAGAAAGACTGTATCTTTATTTTAATGTGAAATATATGAGGTCCTTTGTTTTTCATGAAAATAAATATACAGGTTGAAATGCATGAGCAAAGCAGTAAGTGTTCTGCTGAACCCCAGCACTGTGTTTAAGTTGAATAACTTCCTATGGCCTTGTTGTTTATTCCCCTTGAATGTGTCTGAATTCCCCATTCAGACACTTTTTAGGTGAATAAATATGATTATAACGTAAAACATGGAATTCAGAAGAATAAAAACAGAAAAAACGGAATTCAGGAACAAATAAAATGGATTTCATAGGGCCCTAAATGCAGGAATCTATTATTCTTCACCTCTAAACTGCTCCCTTTATTTATATCGACCAGCTCGGCCCCAACTTTTCTTGTATCTTGATATCTTAAATATTTAAAATTTTATTTATGTTCTGTGTAATTAATTAGGGATGTACGATATTCGTTTTTTGTATCGATATCCCATATACCGATATTGTCTAACTCTTAATTTCCGACACCAATATATGTGGGGTCCCCCACATCACATATTTCCTATGATGCATACTTAAACTTTAAACATTATTGCAAGGTGTTCCAAACAAACAAAAGTATCTAAAAAACTATACCTCAGATTTGTCATATTTTTACATTTTGAGACAGAGGAGAAGTAGCTGAAGAGTATGATGTATAATATGTGCAATATGTGCATTATGGGTATATAAAAGCTGTGTCATTAAAAGAGTAAAAAACCGATACTGATATTTTCCAATATTACATTTTAATGCTGATATCGGCTAATAATATCGGTAGGTCAATAATATCGGACATCCCTAATTTTAATTAGGGATAATTTTAATTAGGGATGTCCGATATATTGAACTAATGAGTTTGATATCAGGTTTTTCTGTCATTGTTTTGTTGAGGTGGGGTCGTGAAAATATTTCTTCCTGCCAAGTGGGGAATGATAGAAAAGGAGAACCACTGACTTTATGGGTGATGATTTGATAATGTGCAAGTCAGTATATAAGATATGTCAGAGTTTGTGTAAACGTGTGGTTGGTTGGCATTTTGAGTTACCATGGCAACGTAAATTGCCCAAAAACCACACAGTATGAGCTCACAGGATAGACTGGGGATTCCCATCAGATATATTATACATCAAAACGACAAGCTCGGTAAATCCTGCTTTCTCATTGGTCAGATGGCTTTAAGGTTCAGGGGCGCAAGGTGGCAGGCAGCTTCCAAGTTTCTCCAGGAACCTTTTTCTAGTTGTAAGGTGCTGTGCAAAGATTAGACTTGGCTTTAAGTTTAAGGTTAGATTTGGATTTAGGGGCTTGGGAATTCAATATGAGGGTCCACGTGACTATGGAATGACAACATGTGAGTGCGCAACTGAGAAGCTTAAGGCTGCATTCAGAAAGACTTTCACTCTATCCCTCCCATTCATTTAAATTGGATTCAACATTGTAAAACAGAAAGATATCATCCACCTAATTGGCTTTTTAAACACACACACTCTGCCTCCAACTGTAATTCCCAGATTGTTGTTTTAACATAGGGCAAATGTATGTGTGAACACAGCCTAAGGCACAAGGCTGATGACTGACCCCCCACCAGTGTACCTATTTGGAACAGATTGTCTCTAACAGCAGACAGTTTAGTCTACAGCAGCTGAAGGCCACAAACACAAAGAGATAAGCTGATATTTAAATCTAGTGCACTCCACAGTATCTCTGACACTGGAACATTCATAACATCTGATACCATTACTGAAGCAAAATTACAAAATTAACACCCTGGTCCAATGGGAATCAAACCCTCAACCCTGCCAGAGTGAGACCCTTGCTGCTGAAGCGCAAGAAGCAACTGCATGTTGGTCTGCCTGGCAACAAGCTAATGCACAAACCTACAATCCACCCAACGCTGCACTGCCTGGACAAGACCAGCCGCCAGGTCGCATTACCACACGCATTCTCCTACAGTGCCCTTGAGTTAAAACTGCAGCCTGCTTTTTTATTCAAATGGGAACAAGCTGCCAGCACTGAAGAGCAGAAAAATACAAAATACAACCGAATTAAAATAAAACAGAACTGTTCTGTTGACAGTGCAGCATAAAGTTGTAAATCAACATCTGAAAATTGTTAAAATCTAACTTAACTAAGACGACAAATGAGCTTTGTGAGCAGTAGATACACAGAGCTCTGTTTACAGGACGTGTGCAGCTCTACATGTTCACTTCTGCAGCTGCCCATGTAAAAATGTTTGGAGATGTTGCGCAAAATCTCCAAAAAACCATCAGCTTCTGAGGAAGTAAGTAGGCGTTGACACTGAATGTAACTTGCTTGACGAATCATGGCATTTCCTCTACATCCATTCTGGCAGTGAAGGGTTGCTGGACTTTTGCTGACACACCACAATTGTGCACAATTTTTCCTCCACAAGCAAAAGTGTTCATCTCTTCAGAAGGCTGAGAAGGTAGCAGTGAATAAGTGATAAGTCAATTAGTGAGTCAGGTAGAGCTGAAACTGTTAGCTGATTGACAGAATGTGAATCATCCAATTAAGTTATTTGTTAAGGGATAGTGCCAAAAATTGATTAGTTTCCATCACTTTTGTCTGACGTTCTGATATTTGAAGCCAAATGAAGACAAGCTGCACATCAGTAAGAGTTGGAGCCAGTCATAACAGTTTGTGTCAGGGCAGTAGGCAGTGGTCAGTGTGCTAAACCCCTGCTGTGGCACAGTTAAAGCATGCAATACCACCCCACTGTGCATCTATGCAGCTGACATCTAATGGTGGTTGTTGATTGTAATAATCCTATTGAGTCTTGAAATGCAAACACAGCAAACCTGTGTGGTTCAGCATGACCATCGTAAGGCCACTCAGAAACCTTCAAAACCAAAACCAACTGTTAATAGGTTTCCTCGCGATCACTGTTCAGATCCGAGGGGAATGGGGGCACACACACACACACACACACACACACATATACACAGGTTGCAGTGGACTCGTCGCACTGCAGAACTGTCAGAAAGAATCACAGCACTCTGCTTTAACACACACACACACAGAGTGAACACGGCCTCATGCACTCGATGCAAGGTTACCGAGCAACTGGGTTAAACTAGACGAATAGCATGAGAGAGAAGTGACAGTAAGACTGACAAGGATGACTGCATCTGTGTCTGTATCCACTGGCCAATAAAGAAATGAATGAGTCTGTGGTCTGCAGTGGGTTGTTCACAGAATCATACAGAAAAACAAATCGCTGACATTGAAAACTCTGGCCAACCATCTAGTCAAAAATATAGCATGTAAATAAATGTGGTCAACACAACTCCAGAACTACAGCTTAGCCAGGCCCCAGAGAACACCACATAAAAAGAAATACCTTTTTTCTTAACATCAATGTTTCTGCTAATTATTTTCTCTAATAATTGTTTAATCATTTGGTCGAATGATCGGTAATAGCCATCATTAAATGTCTTGTTTTGTCTAATCGACAATTCCAACCTCAAAATAGATTTACTATTATATTAGAACCATTCAGTGTTTGGCATTTCCTTTAACGGATAATTCATCAAAATAGCTGCTGATTTGTTTCCTTTCCATTGATTGATTAATCGTCTCTGTTACGCTAAGCCAAACTAATCAGTACAACATGGTCAGAATCAATCTGTATTGGACTGTTCCATCAATTAGACCACCAGAGTATCCACACTGCACAGCCAACAGTAAACACACTCACCGAAGATCATGCAACAGCAGCCGAATTTACTTCCCATTGCATGACAGTGGTCTATAAGTAGCATTTTCCTTCAACACACCCAGGTGACACCCAAGCAAAGTGCTCCATAGAATGAAAAAAGTAAAATGTTCCACTTTTGTCTGTCCACAGTCGAAATGGTTCCCGCCAGAAACAACATCTGTGGTAGGAACCGATGACAATCCATTCGACGTGAGAGTGGAACAGGAAACGTTTACAAATAACGGCAGAGAGTGTATGTTCTGTGGCTGTTGTTGTGTATTTCTCATGCACATATCTAAATTTGTGTGTGGCTGCTGTACTGGTTATGTCCTTTTGAGAGACAATACAAAAAGGCAATTGCACACTGCAACGCTCAGTGAGACGAGTAGTAAGTCTACTACTGGAAAAACCTACTGAGACACATATGCCCATACATAGAAATAACACATACACCTCTACAGAGTTTTGGAGCTAATCATATAATGACAGAGCAGAGAATGAGCGACTGAGTCTGACTGACTCAGCTTAAAACCATCAGAACTGCTCCAGTTCCAACAAGTCCTAAACAAAGACTTGACTCCAAGCCCAGTTTCAACTCACTGTTAAGTGCCTCAACACTTGCACTTAATGTACTCAGCCAACACCTTTTACACACCAATGGGATCAGCCATACATTTTATAAAAATATGGAGCACTTTTCTCCTCATCTCTTCTAGAATGGATCTGGATTCATCCACTGTATTACTACAGTGTCAATGTAACTGCAATGAACACTTAGTGAAACTGGAATCTGCCTCCACCTGGATAGAATGAATATTACAGTGCTGCTTGCTGATATAACTCATCGTTCTGGAAGGACTGTAACACACCAAGCTGATACTGTCAAACAAGTAGAGGCAATTTAGACCAACTGCTGCGTGGTGCCTCCAATGATCTCTCTCACTGACGGGACAACCGACAATTCAACATGCCGAATTGCCTGAAAAGCAACAGACGAGAGTTCGACTAGTGGCAAACGTGCAAACACACGGCAAAAACTAAACCAACAGACACTCACTGAGAAGCCTGACAATGTGCAAACTGCAGCTTAGTGTGTCATTGTACTAAAGGACAGGAAAAAGCCTGAATGTTTAAGAGGAGTACAATACTGTATGGGGTGAACTTAAGTTAAATATCAATTAGCTTTCCACTGTAACTTGAAGACTCCTTCATGAGATCATTATGAATTAAGCTCGTTAGGAATGACACTTTAGAACATGTCTTATAACATAACAAGTATTATAAAATTTTTTAAGCTATGTGACAAGGATATAGATCCACAGGATTTAGATAAGACAAAGTTAGTTTGCCAAAAACTTTACATAACGCAGTCTAAATTAATGAAAAAAATGAAAACATTTGCTGTTTGAATTGGGATTCTATAAGTCAGAATACCCAATCTAATTACAGGTAAAAAAAAAAATCAGTCTGATCTTCACACTTAGTGATCCCAATTTATTATTTTTGAATGCTCCTTCCAATACACGTGAGTTGAACAGTCAAAGATGGAAGAGAGGTATTACTACTGCGCATATGATACTACTTTACTGGAGCTTCTAGAAATATCTGCACACGGAATCACAAGATCAGTAAACGCTACCACAGAAGAAGAAGCATACACTTACGGTAACTGCTAAACAGGGTATGAATGTAAAGGACATCTGTTTTTTAAAGAGCTGAGCAGTTTTGGGCAGACTGTTCTTTGTTGAAAGACACCTACACAGTAATTTGCTAAAGTGGGCGAGCGTATTCCTCATTCACTTTCCATCCACACATTTTTCCAAACCAGTCAGAGGACTTGTGCTGGCAACTTCCCAGTCAAAACCTAACCACTCTTGACTCTTGTGCAGTTATTGTGTAGTCAAATGACGTGCAGTAGCAAATTTCTGTATCTCGGAGGACTGAATGGTGCAACACTGGACCATGACCGCTGTCACAGCAGATCCAATCTTTCTCTCTCTGTAGAAAGCAGACAGATCCTCACAGTATCAGTCTTCATCCACGCTGTTTTGATTCACACCGAGACAAAAGTCGGCAGACAGCGAGAAGCCTCACATACTTTCCATCTCTACTGGAGAGCTGTCTGGATACGAGAGGTAGCTGTGGTTTGATCTGGCTCTGGCTCATGTGTGAGTGTGTTTTCACGTATGAAAGAGCCAGCACAGAAAAAAAAACACAAAAAACAGTAGCTGTTCCAGGCTTACTCCAAGCTATAACTTTAACACACATACACACAGGTCTAATGTCTGTACTTTTTTCTCCTGAATAAGAGCAATGGAAAACAGACAGGCTTACAATATCAACAGTTTGGTCAAGCCAACAGACACCCACACACTCACAACTTACTGTGTCAACAGTTGCTACAAACCAAAAGACCAACCAACCGGCCGACAAGCCCCTTTTTCACACGTGGCCATGCACACAGAAATCATCATTTTTTATTTTATTTACCTGGGTTATCTTTGAACAATTTTTCAATTTGTTTGATGATCTAAAATAATTTTTGCTAAAAAAATAAATAAATAAAACAATCATGTGGCAAATACATGCAAACCAGCCGGGAATATGCTACTGCTAGTCAGTTACAATAGTTTCTGTAGTGAGTAAGTCTGTAGTGCAACTTATCTAGACATCACCCAGAGGAGCTGTGTGCAAGAATGCAAATTTCCCATGACCATGTGTGAATAGACAGGTCAGTGTCCAGATGATTCACATCAAGTGTGCGTGTGGACAACATTTCTCACCACTGGTGTGCTTCAATGTACAACAAACAAATCACTGCCATTTCTACAGCATGCTTTATGCGTCTTGTCTTCACGCCTGCACCCTTTGCAGGTTCCCCTAACGCCTCGCCTAAACTAACTGAGCATTTCCAGTAGGTAAGAACACACCTGACACAGACAATTTCCTGTTGTGTAGCACTGCAAGCAGTCCAGAGATACTTTCTATATAAAACAATTAGAGAGCTTCAATTACTTTTGCTTCATTAGTACATTTTGAAGCATTCTTTTTTCCACTACCTGAAGATCTTATATTTAAAAGATATTTAGATTGTTTTTTGAAAGCTTACCATACACAGTTTTGCATACAGAGTCATACAACATCATGTTGAAGAGGCCGCATTCCATGGATGGATCTTTAGTTTTAAGTGATGTCAGTGGGACTGTTTCCTCACTTCTGGAACACAACCTGGAAGTTTACTTTGTCTTTCTATTTTGCTGTGCTGCGATTCCTTTATTCATTGGATGACAATTGTACCTGAACTAAGATGCTGATGATATAAACTTTTTTGATTATACGTATTTAATTTAACCAAATCTGCACTTCACGTTGTGTTTGTACTGTGTTTGCTTTGTTTTACTTGTGAACAATGTAAATTTTCCATTGCTTTCTAATGGACAATAAAGTTTCCCTGAATTTGAATCTTCAGTAAAGGATTTGAATGCTTCTTCGACCACACCTAAGGCGAGCTTTTAAAAACATAAGAAACAAAGTCAGTCTCCATTCAACACAGTCAGAATGAAAGTCCTGATCCCCAGCTGCACAGCCTGCCCCTGCATCTCCACGAGAGCTGAGGGACATAAACACAGAAAGACGAGAGAGAGAGAGAGAGAGAGAGAGAGAGAGAGAGAGAGAGAGAGAGAGAGAGAGAGAGAGAGAGAGAGAGAGA
>JAUYWH010000013.1:2922187-2939321 GCA_034779795.1 Ctenopoma multispine
AGAGAGAGAGATAGAGAGAGAGAGAGAGAGAGAGAGAGAGAGAGAGAGAGAGAGAGAGAGAGAAAGTAGCTTGGCTAGAATGATGCAGCTTGAAGGAAAAATGCGAGAGGGAAAAATAAAAGAATAAAAAAAAACACTGCAAAGAAGAAATGAGATAAAATTTTCCAAGGACGAGCGCTGTGCTGTAAAACAGCAACAGCAGCCAGAATGACTCTACATCTGTGTGGAATTAAAGAAAGACAGAGACAGGCAGTGCTGCTGCTGGATGAAAACTGTATTTGAACTTTAGCGTTTTCTTCATACTACAGATGAAGGGAGTCTTTACAAAGTCCTGTCCAAAGCTTCCTGCCACAACAGATCCACTAACATTTCCCTCTCCACCGAATTTAAAGAAAACATTAAAGGCAATTATAAATATAAATGTAAAGACATCATGTTGCTATATTTAGAAGGTATGTTTTCTCTGTGCAGCAACTTCTCAGTTGTCAAATATATCTTGTGCAAATCTGACTGCTTCTAACAAAGGTAGAGATAATTAAGTGACACAGAAAAAACCTTTAGAGCTGAATGTCCAAAATGGGTATCAAATCTTTTTCAAAGCTAGTTTTTAAAGCATTATTATTATTTTACTAAATGGTTAATATCATCAAACTTTAATAATTTTATATTACACTAAGATAACCCAAGTAAACACAAAATGCAGTTTTTAAATGATGATTCATTTATAAAGGGAAAAACCCTAATGACATAGGGTCAGGCACCAAACCTGCCTTACCCTATGTAAAAAAGTCAGAGCACAACGACAACTCATCCAGGAGATTATAAAAGAACTCACAACAACATTTAAGGAACTGCAGGCCACACTTGCCTCAGTTAAGGTCAGTGTTCATGATTCAAAAATATGGAAGAGACTGGACAAAAATAGTATTCACAAGAGAGTTCTAAAGGTGGTGGTAAAAAACACTGCTGACCAAAAAGAACATAAAGGATTGTCTCACATTTGCCAAAAAAAAAAAACTGTTACATCTGGTGTAAAACTAACACAGTATTTCATAATAAAACATCATACTAACATATAAACATGGTGGTAGTGTGATGGTCTGCAGCTGCGTTGCAGCTTCAGGACCTGGACAACTAATTGATTGAATCATGTATTCTACATTCCAGAAAATCCTGAAGAAGAATGTCCAGCCATAAGTTTGTGACCTCAAGCACACCAGCTAGTCCACCTCTGGACAGGTCAAAAAGAAATTAAGGTTTTGGTGAGTCAAAGTCTAGACTTACACCCAATTGAGATGCTGTGGCATGACCTTAAACAGGTAGTTCATGCTCAAAAACAATTCATGCATTAAAACTTCTGCGAAGAAGAGTGGAACAAAATTCCTCCACAGCGACGTGAAAAATGTTTCCACAGCAATGTATTTACTACTTGAGAAGAAAAACATGAACATGTCTCAAAGTAAGGAACAGTTTTTTGTCATTTTCTCTGAGCCTATGTTTTTGTTGCTTGCCTAAAACTCCTGGCTGAATTTGTCAAACTGGCAACTGTGGCAATCAACAAAACATTGTTTCTGTTTTGTTTGCCAGATTTCCTTTTTTTTGACCATGTCACCAAGACTACCAAAGGAATGTCCCTAAGACCAGCAACAGCTTTCTAAATACCATGTCTGACCTCTGAACCTCTGTTTACCTGGTGCACATACCACAGTAATACACAGGATCCTTCCTCCAGTGTTTCTGGACATACAGTAAAATATTAGGATATTGCATAGTGAAAACCCCATCACGTCATTTTGCTGTTCTGCTGGTTTATGGTGTTTAGTTTACAGATCAACAGAGGAAAAAGAGGAACCTGAGGAACAGTTACCTCATCTGGATACTCCATTAATACTACTGTGGATGTCTTTTAATGTGGGAGGGTGAGTAACACGCACAGACAGGCATCATTGGATTCAGCACCCAGCTGCCTGTTTCAACAACAAACAGAAAAAAACATTTACCGTTATCAGTATACACACACACACATTCATGTTTTTGCCACTTGTGGGCTCCACCTGTTTTTTTGATCAGTTGTGAGGACCAACCTCTCCATTGGTCACACACATCTGTTCAAAACAAAAATCACTAATGTCAAAAATGTAGCCACTTGTAGGGACACTCCCTGTTTTCAACATCTGAGCACAAACATACTCATTCTACATTAATGAGATAATGAGCGGATACAGGTACAGATGCAACTCCTCCCTATGCCAAAGTCTGCAAGATGCAAACAGAGCTGGTGTCACAATCTTTTCAGTCTGTACAGAAAGCAAAGACAGGCTGTACATTGTGACCTTAAAATGTCCTTTTATATTTTTTTGTTTTTGTTATTAAACAATCATAATCACAGTGACCTACGCCTCTTAGCTTACTGTGTTTTAATCTTCATTTGCTTATTATTTTATGTGTCATTACTGTGCAACTGAACTAGACACCCTTCTTTTGTCTCATGAACAATACTTATAAAGCTCATCTGATTTTCACATAAAAGATTCAAGATTCAAAATGGTTTATTGTCATGCACAGTAAAGAAACATGTTTCCCTGTACAATTAAATTCTTTCTTTGCTGTCCACACCATATGCCACATAATAAGAATAAAGGTCTGAGGTAAATATAAATAATAATAATAATAATAATAAAGTATATTATACTCAGAATATCCAACACCTAGGATTTTGTTCAGCATCAGAAAATTGACTCCAATACTTAATTCCAACCCGACTAGGGCATTTAATTACTTACTGAAAGTCTGGTCAACTGGTTGAGGCTTGTAAGGCACCACCAAAGTACTTTTGTTATCTGTGCCTGCTGAGAAAACAGCTAAAACTCTCGTTAAGAACTAGGGCTGCCTCGATCAGTTGACAGAAAATGGTACTTAAAATAGTTTAATTAAAAACTGATCACTTGAAAATATGATAATATTATTTATTGCAGTACTGTTCACTTAGCCCTGAATTAGTGTAGCTAACTGCGCCTGATAAACTAAGAACTCAATGTGTTGACTGATATAGTGACAACTTAGCTGTGTAAGAAGTAAAAAAAATAAAAATATAACGTAATATAAAATATAAAAAAATAATATGTAAGTCATTACTAACTAAAATCACATTTAAACATTTAAATAGCAAATAAAACGTTTTAACACCTTAACATCTGCCACGCACGTCTTGGAACCCCTATTTTGGTGAAACAACCAGATAAACTGGTTGGCAAACACAGCCATGAATGAGTGAATCATACACACACACCATATCGAGTTCCTTCCTCCAGTCCTGATGCTGTTTTATGTGTGATGGTCTCTGCAGGTTTCGCACTGGCACAGCAAAACAGACACTTCACTATTGACTACTACACCATAGTGCTGCATTACACTATAAAGTACACACCACACTGCAGCTCAGAACACTGCACTGTGGGTCACTACTACTACTTACTCAGATGCACTAGTTGGCTAAAGGCTTTTGGCTTTGTTATGGCTAATTTAATCTCAAAACGTCAGATGTATGAATTTTCTTTCTAAGCAGTAAAGTGTCAAAACAGTCTCTGTGCACAAACTGCTTTAACATGCTGAGCTAGTTTAACTTTAAAGTGACTAGATCTGCTCAGCTGTCCCTTCACACCCTCTCTGTCTGTCTTACCCCTAGGACAAGGAGGAATTTCCTGAGAAAAGTAAGGATGACTTTTCCATACACTTGGAGAGGGACAGACACGGTAAGACAGAGAGGAGAGACAAGCGAACAACAACATCAGATGGTGACCTGGTTTGACCTCTCCTAGCCACCAGTGAGAACAAACTGACAAACTGCACCAGAGCAGCTGATACAGATGCTACCAGCACATAAAGTTTGATGTGCACAAGATGACTGCAGAGCTGCCAGAGGAAGCACACAGGCTCTACACCGTCCCTGAACACATGCTAGTTACTGGATGCAGATGTATGTTCCCATTTTCCCATGATTCCGTAACAGACGTTTCCATTTACTGTGGACAGTGAAGCCACCAGCAGTCACTGAATGTTATCCAAATTATCTACAGCAGTTTCATCCATGTGTCCATTTTGGCTATGACATTTTACTATTTCTCATATGTTTCACTTCAGGGAAAAGCCCTGAAGGTCAGAGAGTAAACACAAAGGACTCTTTTACCTGATGACTATTGTCCTAATTTCCTATAATTCTAAGAAGGTTTGCGATATATAGGGTGTAGTTCTGTAAAATGACAATAAAATCCATTCAATAATAGAAGAATATACAAACCAAGTATGTTGTACTGAAAAATGCCTTACTTAATTTTCAATATTTTCTCACAATGCAACGCAAGAAGAAGATAACTAAAGTGCTGCTCACAGCTGCAAAACATTAGACGAAAATACAGATGGTGACAAAAACAGTCCTAGCAAACTGAACTCTAACTTGTCTTTGCAAAAACATTGTCTTTGTTCTGAAGTTTAATTGTCTGTGACATTCCAAAGGCACAATTTTTATGTAACTTCCTGTTTTGCTAAACTGACTTTTAGCTACTGCAACACTAGAAAACAATTTACATACAATTCACTTGGACAAGAGAAAATGAATATACGTATATGGAAATCACTTGGTTCTGAGAAGTAGCTTTGAGATAAGACAAAGGAGGAGAATTCTGCTGAATGTGGTCTTAAGAGAAAAGATCAGGGCGTCATCGAAATCATCCGGCATCATTCAGATAACAGATAACAGGAAATTATCTGCTTATGTGTTCAGTTGTCATCTTCACTTTGGAGAAAAATAGGCCAATTTTAGTGGAGCAAAGAGTAACCAGAAATCCCAAAATCTCTTGGGCTGTTTCCAGTCTGACTGTCAGCCACGAAAAACAACAAGCAAAACAAGATGTTTGCAACTGCACTTTTCATAATGTAGGGTGTAGAACAGTTTAATTTGACCAATCAGCAACATTCAGTCCTGTAAGACACTTTTATCCAAATCAACTTACAAGTGAACAAGAAATAAAAAAAAGCTACCATTCAAAACTTTTTTTTATTACAGTTGCAGAACACTAAACAGTTTTTTGAATATTGGTAGTGGTTCTGTAGGTTAAGTAGCTTGTTCGACACACTGTGCTTGGGATCTTTTTCTCTGTGGTGTAGGGACCATGCAGGCACCTTTCACTGGCAGCGCTGTAGAACTAAAAATGCTTCCTGTTCGTCCATATGAATCCATAAGAAGCAATACTTTCACCAAAGAAACGGAAATGGCCAATTTGCTTTTTTGATTGTTGTTTTGTTTGTAGCTGGCTCACCAGCTGGAGCAGAATCACCTGTTTTGACCCGGTGTACTACAGCACAAATACAACCTTTTAAAGTTTAACCAGCTTATTGTAGACGTAGCCTCAGACGTGCTGAGAGGCTGGTCAGATACACTCAGAGCAGTCTTTAGTTGAAGTAGGGCAGTAGGGATTTTTATACTCCAGTTAACCCTCAACACCACTGGGGGATTCTGAATTCTGCCCCACTTTGCATCACGCAAGTGTGTTACAGAGGTGGGATGTCTCAAGTCTGTCAGGATGATTACACTTCAGCTTTGATGGGCCTCGTTACAGGTCACAGCGCTGAGGGAGGATTTCCTGCCGCTACTCACTGTCAGTAAATTTGTCACTAAAAGTTTGAAGATGATGTGTTTAAAATCGCACTTCAACAAGCAGGGTGCAAACTGGGATATAGATCACTCACAGCGTGCAGCTGAAATGAAAGAAAGAGAGGTCTTAGGAGAACATGTGTCTTTTCTATGCACATCTTTCCTATTAAAGGCAACCGTGAGGTTGTCCCATTTTGCTGTCAGAATTCAGGAAAACGAGGAAATATGGCCTCACATGAAGCCAGCTACAGTGGGATAAGAATAATAAAACCACTCTCACAGTTTAAGTCATTAAACCTAACATCTATCATCACATTTAACAGAGCCACATGCAAGAATACAATGCACAGCATAAAGCATCAAATGTGTCATTTCAATGTAAGATCTGCAGAAATGCATCTCTGACAAGCGACTTGGCAACAACACACACACACACAAGACAAAATCATTATTCTTCATCAGTCATAAAACATGTGCTCACCCAGCCAACACATAACCACAACAACCACCTCAACATCAGCATGAACATGTTCGACTTCATACCTTCAGCCCCTCTGCCTGAAGAGAAGAAACCGCTGATGCATGAATCTGAGATAATGAGTCAAGTAAGAAGACACAGCTGCGAGACATGTTTACCTGCAAGATGTCAGTCTAAGTAGACATGAGACAGTCCAGAGCATGAGACCAGCAAACAGACGGACGGACGGACGGACAGATGGCAGGCCTGCATGTCTGATGATGCTGATTTTCTTAAAATCACTTTTAAATGATACTCGAGACGAGCTTGTTCATTTAATCACAAATACCAGGAGCACGGAACGATGGAGACACATTTACAGGCTCGACCTGTGCAAACAGTGGATCTGAAGACACTTTAAAAGTCAGTTGTGTGGCAGCTGCGGGGGGAACACGCCCATAGCTGGTAATGCTATACAAATGCCACGCCTTGCTTGTGTCAGCTCCGCACGCCCGGCCTGCGGGGCTGCTGCAGCCCTCAGACGCAAACACTCCGGCTGGAAAGGCGCTGTCAGCCGGTTGCTGCTCCCCGGCGAAACCTGCGCATCCAGGCCGGGAGTGTGAGCCCCTGCAGGCCCCTGCGGCGTTTAATACCACACAGAACATGCAGCGCGCACAGAGGCGAACACAGACACAATCAGACAGATGCTGCAACATGCAGCCGCGGCGGCTGAAGGGAATGAAAGCCCCGTTTACTGTGGAGCTTGTCGTTTTCTGTCACCCCTCCTCCCCCTCCTCCTTTCTCTGCACACATGCAGCCACTGACGGGATTAATTGGTTTTTATTGCAGCGGATGTTAATTACAGGATCCGCTCTCTGTGCGCAGCGCACAGCTCCGACCTGCGGACGGTTTCATTCCAGGGATGAAACAGAAAGCGGGCTGGATGTAAAGAGGCTGCGATGCGTTTAGGTAAAAAAGGGGAATCGGGCTACTTACCGTGCGGATCCAGGGAGATTTCTGGGAGGAAAAACCGCAGCCAGGAGCGCGGAGACGCAGGAGAGGTGTCCGGTGGGAATCCCGCGGTGGAACCGTCAAGGCTTCGTCGGGATTTCTGCCGGTTTAGTCCCGGTTTTCACCGACTCCCCTTTCCCTGATATCCCAGATTTCCCCGATTTCCCCTGCTGCCACTCTGAATCCCAACGCCGCTAACACACGGGGTCAAGTTAGAGGAGGGCGAGCGAGTTCCGGCTCTGACTTTCACATTAAAAGCACACATAATGTATGAAAGGAGCAGTGGTTATTACAAATAAAATAAAAAATTTTTTTATTAAATAAACCCAAACATATTTCAAATACATGCAAATGCATCATTATATCCTTTATTGATCCTAATTTATATATCGATTTAATTGTCTAAATGATTGTTTTGTTTCATCTTGTTAATGAAGCCAGGAGTAAAAATAGTCCATAGATAAAATAGGTCATCCTTGTAACCTCTTAAAAGAGAGCGATTTGTATTGTTTGCTGGTCAAAAGAAATATATTTTCATCATTTACAAAGACCTGATAAATGATTATGCATTTTCACACAAAGAAAGATTAGGTCGTCTTTTATTCTGAAACCTAAACTGCCTCACATCCGGTGTGTAAGCTGGAAGCATCTTTAACTTTACATTAGATCCCAAAACCTCAGTGGGAGCGCGCATCCGTGTCCTGCGCGTTCCCGGCGCCTTGTTTCCTGCCCAGCCCAGAAATCAGCCTCAGCCAATCAGGCCTGATGAGGTCACTCTGTTCTGTTCCGTCAGTCTTCTTGTGATTTATTATATTCTGCTTTTATAATAAAGTAGAATCTCTCTCACAGACATTTCTCTTTCCATGTGTAAGGGACACATCCGCGCGTCTCTTTCAGCCATGAACCAAACCTCATCTAACCTCAACGCTCAAACCGAGTCTGAAACCTCGTTCAGACCTTTGAAGTTGTGATTTGCCAAAACGTCCTCACAATAATGCTATTTGACTGAAAAACAAATCAGCACCCTGTCCAGCACTGGAACTGCTTTTGATGCCAAAGCCTGACCTCTGGTGGCCTGAGCCTGCCTGTGTAGGCACAGCAGGAACGAGCAGCAGCTCCACAGACTGATGACAGCCGCCAGTTTGTTCTTTAACTTTTCCCCTTGTTCAAAACCAACATTAGAAAATCTGAGATCTGACTGCACCTGCACCACCAGGCTGCTGTAGTTCATCTTGACTCTCTGTGGTTTCACCTTGTGAATATTCCAGTTTGGTTCTATGAATCCATCACGTTGGACAACGTGCGCTTGTGTGTCAGACGTACAGGTAATAATGTCAGAAAACATAAGTCAGCACAGAAGCACAACAGAAGCAATGCAAACAGAAGATGTCGGAGCATGACGGAGACTCTTAGGGTGATGCTGCAGGGCCTCTGCAATGAGACGACTCACAAAGAATAAATATTGCACGCATGCACATAAGTGTGCTGAAGGTATCCTACAGGCAGGCAGCAGTTAGGAAGGAAGCGGAGGTGACACAAGCTGCAGCTGTGAACCGCAGGGTGACACCCCGTCTGTGTGTTACGTGTGCATGCGTGTGGCACTGAGTAGGTGGGGGCAGTTTTCACTCACCGGTGTCGTTCGTTTCACTATAAATTCATGAGAATGTTCCAAATTTTTAAATTTCAAACCTCAACCACGGATCCTGAGGTTTGAGCACAAACAAAAACGTCATTTTTCTTTTATCATTATGAAACCTGGAGCTGACAGAGTCTGACGGGCCACAGGTAAAAAGAGAGACAGACAGCAGCAGGCTTTTAATGTGGAGGTGCAGCCAGTTGAAGCGGGACGTCCCCTGTTGCCTTACAATAGAAAACTGAAGGAAAAAGGAATTCAGATTTTCCACTCAGTTGTTCTACGTTTAACAGGAAATCTTTAAATTGTAAAAAATATGACGTCTGTATGACGTCTCTGACTTGACTTGACTCTCCATCTCACGGCCAAGAGCCTGAGCTGCCCAGTCAGGGCTCGTTTGAGTGTGCAAAGCAGGCTGCGGGTGACTTGGGTTTGTAACCAGCGAAACCAGAGAGAGGCAGCTCAGTTTGTGCAGCGTTTCACCTGCAGCTTTTATAACAATGATGTCAGTCGTTTGAAAATATCAAAGAGCACTCTCACTAAATCTGGTACGACGAGAACACAGTCGTGTCAAAAGTCTGGTGTGGTCTGCACTCGAGACCACAACCAACAGTTAATGTACACATACGCAGATGACTGTGCAGGTAACAACCACAAGACACAAGCAGGATTTAAAAATGTGATTTAAAAGAAAAAGACAGGATTTAATCTAACGTTGAGAGTAAAGACTGTACATGTTAATGTTGTTCTACTGCTTGCGTGCAACTAAAAGTTTTCATTTGTGGGCGGTGCTGGAATCCCAGCTGTAATCGGATTAAAGGTAGAGTACGCCCTGTTTCAAGGCTGACATATGAAGACACACTCACACCTACAGTCACTAGTTAACCTAACTGTCCACGCAGAGAAGCCCCTGGATGTGAAACAGGGACCTCTGAGCTGTGAGGAAACAGCAGTAACCACTAACCACTAACTTTTAATATCAGAAGTGAATTTCTGAGGTGTGTGTGTGTATTAACCAGATCTTCCTTAACTTGCTGTGTTTTCGCACCTGGTCTTTTTCAGCCCTCAAAATAAACTCAGCTCAGTTCAGTTTGCTTTGAGGTTCACTTCACCTGTGCATTGTGAACACAGTTAACCTGACGGAGAGGTCCAGAGTGAGTGTGCAGCGTGAGCAGAAAGAGAACTGAGGCCCCAGCAGAGGTGAAGGAGGCCAAAAGGTCAACTGAGTCCTTATTCAAATGAGGTCACACAAAATGCATAAAGAACTGAGGCCAGTCTCTGTGGGTCCACGTTAAAGACTTAAAGACTTTTCAGTTCAGTTTCATGCTGCACAGCAACTTTTGGCCCATAGCAACGTTCACTGGTTCAGAACAGGATCTTCTTCCTGTGTTTACTTTCTTGTTCCCGCCCCAGATTAATTTAACCAATCAGACAAGGTTTTTCTCTACAACTATTTCAGTTAGTTAGATGCACAAGTTTAACTTGTTACAGTAAGATGTTGTTTTATAGTTTTACCTCTGGAAACATATAAACATAATGCTGAAAATGCTGTGGTAAATAGTCTCAGGCAACAAAGCATAAATCTGCCACTCGACTGATGAATCAGACTCGTGTTGATTGCAGTATCAGTAGAACATTTCTGCATTGCTCCACGGCGAGTACTCTTTGTCTCATTACACTTCTTTGTTACATCATTGTGCTTTAACTTCCCTTCTCTGGAAAAAACTAAATCAACGCCTCCACTACAGAGAAAGACAACAGACTTTCTTCTCCCACCGTATCAAAGGTCACATTAAAAACTGTTTTGAGAGTTAAACAAAAGTGAATGTTGGCTGCATATTATTCTAGTGGCACAGACACAGCACCTGGGTGATTTACTGTAAACCTCTGGATGTCAGTTTATTGTTCAGGCTCAGAATGCTTTCCTTGAAAAAAATGAGAGGTGTGATGAAATCTTCTTCACCTAAATGTGGGTATTTTTGTGGTGTATAAGCTCCTTTGGTATGTGTGTGTGCACGGGGAGACTGTCTTCACATCCTTGCACGCTCTTGGCTGTGCACATGTGTAAGTATGTTGGCATGCATGCTTGTGCTCTGACAGGTGTACGTAGAGATAGATGTCAGTGTTGCTACATGTGTGCATGTGTTTGCAGGCTCGCAAACACATGCGAGTGTTTGTGTCTGTTTGTGTGTTTGCACATGTGGCTACACAGTGAATTATATGGTTTTCGCAGCTTCACACAGGAAGTGTTCCAATCTGATTCACATGTGTCACACATTACTGTTTTAGCTTCTCTGAACCTCACTAAATTGTTGAACAGAGGTGATATTTGCCAAAGTGCATCCACCAGTGTTGCTGAAGTGAGCGTCAACATCGCTGCACCCTGACGGAGAAGGAAAGCTCTACAAGCCCAAAACTGACCATCAGCAGCAGTCGGCCAGGAGGACGAGATGACAGCGTGGCCACTGTGGGTGTTGGTGCTGTGTTTGAGTGACAGAGGAGTCACGGGTTGCTCAGGTAAGAAGACTCTCTTTTTTTTTGGGGGGTGAAATTGCTTGAAATTATTCCACTTCCGTCCTCTGTGAAGCGAGGGCTGAAACTGCTCTTTCAGGGATTTTTAAACCAACGCCATAACTTTCAGAGTGACTGCGAGGACTTTGATGTGCGCCATCAATAACCTCAAATCAGACGTCAGAAAGTTAAAGCTAAAAAGTTAAAAATAAACCAGTTAATGGGATGGTTTAACGATGCAGAGTGGGATTTATGTTCATGTACTATAGAACAGTCTGGAACAAAAAATACATCCAATCCAGCTTTTTAAAGCACAAAACAATGCTCCTAATGTAAAGAAACGTGACACTTTAATTCTGTAACTATTTTATTGAGACACAACTGTATAACATTGTTTAGAATTGGCAGGCAGTGTGGAATTTGAATGCCTCTTATCACTATTTTCTTTTACAATAATCATAAGTTAGTTTGGGGAAAATCCCGGCAGGGATGTCACCAAAACCTCCCAGCAGATCTTCATGTTGTACAGTTGTTCTGCGCCGTGCAGAGTAATTTCAGAGCTGGTTTCATAGTAACATAATCATAATTAACATAATTGGCGGCAATTGCACCACAAACATTACATGCAGTCAGTCATACTTTTTACCTGATTTCCAGTGTTGCCAGTTTGGGCTGTTTTCAACTTACTTAGGTTCTTTTGTAAAAGACTACATTTTTATATATCTGTCCAATATCTAAACACCTTCGTCGGAGTGCTGCAGTCAGTCCCAGTGGTCATTTGGTGAAAGTTGGGACAAAAATACATTTTTAGAGTCACCAGATAACTCACTTCATACTGTGGAGAACCCAGTCATTCAGAAGAGCCCCCAACAACACACGTCAAAAGTAAAGTTTATTAAAGTCGTATTTTTTCCTAATGAATAAACTTTATTTATGTGTCATAAACCTAAAGATGTCCAGCCTGCAGAGAAAAGACAAAAAATAAAATAATCATACTATATGTACTGTACCTACTACACTTCTGATACCAAATAAAACCCGTCCATGAGATTAAAAGTGCAACAAACCTAAAAGATGCAGCTGAATATGCATTGTGGTTATTGCAGCTGTGGTTACGGTTAGAGTTCTTTTTGTTTTTTCCTGATGCATACATTCAAACACATTATTTAATAGACACAAAGGTACTTTAGGTATTTAGAAGTAGCCATACCACAGTCACAGTTACAAAACACGCCGTGATTCATACTATTTTTTGTGATTGTGTGCCGTTTTACTGTAGTAGTTAGCTGAGCTGATCTATTTTTAATTACATGTAATTCTTAGTTGGTAAAGTAACTACACACATAAATCTGAAATAAATGTAGTGGAGTATAAATGTAGTGGAGTATAAAGTACATAATTACCCCCAGAACCAGAGTTGGAGTTAAAGTACTGTATATAGTAGAAATACTCAAAAAACTACCTCAAAGTATGTTAATAAGTCTCTTACACTGTGTTTGTTGTTGCGTAGATGCTGATATATTTGTGATAGAGCAGCATGTGTGTGTATTTCAACTAGTTTGATCCCACTGAAGAAACTTTAAATCATAACTAGAATGCAGTGGATTTATTTCAAAACAATAATGACATAAAATAACTCTGGTATGTTACAGGTCAGATTCTATTTGTGTTGGTTATGATAATACTCTAATACACTAAGTTCATAATTCACCTTTGACCTCCTGTACTCACCACGGTCGTGTGTAAGCAGTTTTCTTGTTTAATGACATTGTAAGACGTCCAGGTGAGGTAATTTTCAGTTTTACCTACAAAGAACTTTGTTCAGATCGTCTGACTAAACTGTTGGCTGCTGGCTGGTGATCTGAATGATCAGATTTTCTTGTCTTGCTGCACCACAAAGTGTTTCAGCAATCATGCTGTGCTCCCAGGTATTAGCACGTACTTTCTATCATTAGGAAATGATAAATACAAAAAGAAATCTACAGAAATGTCCTTTAAGACCATTAATTTATTTATTATTATTTCACTGGACATACATAAAAAATAAGATTGAATCAGAAGCATTATTTCTGCAGGGGTTGTCTTTGCATTAGGTTTTAGCATTTTTATTAACTCACCACGCTCATCATGCTTCTGGTCTTTTCTTTGTCTGACAGTACAAACGATGATAAACGCATCAAAACTCAGTAAAGTATCCATCTCTTGTCCACCCATCATGGCGGAAAGCAAGGAGCTCAAGTACCTGCTTTTCTTAAATGGCAGCAACATCAACAAAATACAACTGAATAAGGTCAGTTAATGTGTGTACTATTATTATACTTGTGTAATTGTGACTCTATGTTTTTGTCTGTCTGTGGCCAGTTGTTTTTTGTATTTGCCAGATTTGATCAACTCCTAGAAACAGTTTTTAATACTTTAAAGTTTGTTATCACTAGTGCGTTACCACGTTTCCATTTTCTGCTCACTTGAAACAGTGCTGTGGCCTCTTTCAGCTACTGTGCACATCCACAACCAATGGACATTTTCAAGTCTTTCTCTTTCTGTGTCTTTTGCCAAAGCCCCATTTACTGAACCTTACTGACAGGTTACAAGAACTGAAGAAACTCTACCACATTAGGAAGCCACAGAATCTCACCGCTGCTTCTGTACGGCACAGCAAAGAAATTTCAAGCAAGTGGGGGTTTTAGAGATTAACTTGTCACATGTAAATCCTGTACACACAAGCTAGAGTAAAGTCGCGTTCAGCTCCATAGACTAGTGGCCAATCCATGCGCTGACCGGTCGCTAGATGGCAGCCCAAACTGAATTTACTGTTAAAATTGCTTCTCTATATTTCCATGCATGTCTGGACTTTGCTGAACAGTTTATGTTTCCTGAATCCAAGAATGCAGCTGGGCGTGTTTTACTGGTGACCACACGGAGCAGTGATGCTGTGCACTATGATTAATCACTGCTGCACAGGCTGTGGACAGCACATGATGTCACCACTAGCTGGCAGTACAAGCAAGTTTATTAGAATGGGTGTGTCTTCAAAGAGCAGCTCAAAAGTATCTGTAAATCCTGTTTTTGCTCAACACCCACTGTATGAAATCTGCTGCAGTTAAGTTGTATTCAGGATGTGGTTGATACAAAACCTTGACATCACAGTTGAGTAACTGAGGAACCACAATAACATTGAGCTGAACTGCAGCAGAGTGGTAAACAAACAAACACTTTTTACTGGTGGAACGTAACAAGTGTTCAGATGTGTGTACCTGAGTAAAGTATTTTTATTCTTCTTTTTACTTAACTGCATTTTTTTGATTTTGGCTTCTAGTAGGACCGCGCAATATGGAAGTTTAAGTCAATATCGACACATCACCATATAAATCAAGTCACTATTCACATCAAGCTGTCAAGCGTTTCATTTTTACTTCTATGAGATGCAAAGCTATAAATTAATCCAGCCTCTTTAAGTCCACATTATGTCTTTCGTTGTGTCGTACAACGTAGCGCTGGAGAAAATGAACACTGTGCCTTGTTGTTGTTGAGCAGGTATCAAACAAGTCGTTTGCAGACCACCAGCACTTGCTTGGGTCTGAGACTGTAAAGTTTTGCTTTGTACGTGCCCAGTATAGTGGCACTACTTCAGATGGTAAAAAAAAGACCCCACACTATTCCTCTGACCCTTCTTTTCAACAATCTCCTCGTCTTTTGAGCCTTGGGCTGTGTCTGTTGGAACATCTTCTTCACTGTGTTGTGTGCATCAACTTAATCGTGATCCCGTGGCTGTAACTCTATTTCAACCACATGACTGGTTCAGTGTGGTGCTGTTCAATTCAATTCAATTCAGTGAGGAGAATGATTTTAAATTCTACTCTATGTCATCTACAGTGTTAATCTGACTAGATAACATGTCTCTGAGGTTTTCAGGCCCAAAGAGAATAAGATCTGTCTTGTCTGAATTAAGGAGTAGAAAATTACAGGACATCCAAGCCTTTATGCCTGTTAAACAAGCTTGAAGTCTGACTAGTTTCATCTGGTTTCATAGATAAATATAGCTGGGTGTCATCCGCATCACAATGGAAATTTATTGAGTATTTCCTTATAATATTGCCCAGCGGAGACATGTATAAAGTAAAAAGAATTGGTCCAAGCACAGAACCCTGTGGAACTCCATAACTTACATTTGTGTGTGTATAAGATTTATCATTAACATGAACAAACTGGGATCTATCTGATAGATAAGATTTAAACCAGTTTAGTGCTGTTCCTTTAATCCCAATGACATGTTCCAGTCTGTGCAATAAGATGTTATGATCTATAGTGTCGAATGCTGAAAATCTTCAGTCTCTATGCGGTGGTGGTAGTTTTGGCGGGGTGACGGCAGTTTTTAGTAGGTGTAAAAAACTCTGCCATATTTCTGGATATGAGAGCTGTACCGTCCAAAGTGGGATTGATCCTGTCCCTTCTAATCAACCCAGATTTTCTCAAAAACGTGTAGCCCACGTTGTTTTTAAGACACCACCTAGACAACCAATGATTAAATGACGACATGCGGCTAAACATGTCATCACTGATCAGATAAGGAATGTTCTCATTGCTTTTCTGTTTCCTGTCAATGGATGTGATTAATTCTGTTGACGCTTTATCAACCATGCGGAGAAAAAGCTATCATCACCCAGCTTTAGTTTTTAGATCAGCAGCAGAGCAGCTCACAATTTTCATAAGTCTTTACTCTGCAGTGAAAATCTCTCAATAGAAACAACCATATGTTTTCTCTATGCAGCAGTCTGATTCTAAGGAGAAACTCTTTTGCCAGTTGGAAGTCGTACCCACTAGTGGAGTGTATGAGTGCAAGAGGGAGATAATTTATCCTCCACCATTCAAGGAGGATTGTCACTCCACTGAAGTCATTGTGGATGGTACAATACGTCATCACTATCTCACATAATACATTACATTTTATTACATATACTGGGTATATGCTTAATGTATTTAATACATTCTTTTTCTGAATCATTCATAGAAAAGCAGCCTTTGCCAATAATTAACACTTCACTACCAGCCAGTCAGAGCTGTCCAGACTTGTTGCCCCTCATACAACTTGTAGTGATGTGGGCAGTATGCGGTGTTTTATTGGTCTATAGCCTGTCAATCACCTGCATCGCCATTGTTATATGGGTAAGACTGAAATATGGTTTGATTTAACTCAATCTCCTGAACCCAAAACATAATTTGTCAGTATAATGAAAACTATTTTGTCTGTATTCCTCAGGGGAAGCTGAAGAGACACAGGGAGGATACAAGCGTGTATATGAACACCAGGCCTGCAGAAGCCAGGAAACAATACAAAGCTTAACGTGGCAGCTATATAAAACAAAAAGATCAGAGCCACTGAAACTATGATTTTTTTTGTGAGAACTTTCAGTACAAATCTCAAGACTGGAGTCTATGTGTGGAAATCAGAGTCTTAGAAGAAATGTGAAGGAGAGGGAGATGATGGTAATGATTAATTAATTTATAATTAATTTACAAACATTTAGTTTTCACTATTTAATTCTATATATCTTTAATCAAATATATCAGACTACATAAAAAACTATAAATTAATAATGTGCTGAATTAAATCCATGTATGTATATATATATATATATATATATATATATATATGTGTGTGTATATATATACACATATATATATATGTATATATATATATATATATATATATATATACACACATACAGTACAAGCCAAATGTTTGGAGACATTCAATTCATTCAATGTTGTTTTCTTTATTTTCATGACCATTTACCAGGTGAAATAACTGAAAACATCTTTTATATTCTAGTTTCTTCAAAATAGCCACCTTTTGCTCTGATTACTGCTTTGC
>JAUYWH010000013.1:2939421-2955310 GCA_034779795.1 Ctenopoma multispine
TATATACACATATATATATCAAATTCAAATTTTATTTGTCACATACACAGTCATACACAGTACGGTATGCAGTGAAATGCTTAAGCGACCGGTCGAAAATTGTAAAAGAAACATTAACACGTTAAAATAGAACAAAATATATAAACTATCTTAAAAGGAGAAAGAAAATAAAATGAAATATATAAGAAATATATAAGCATGTAAGAAATATTAACAAAACTCATCTGTACAATAGATAGATCTATACTATCTATACATGAGATGAAAGTCTATACAATATGAAAGGAAGTGTGCAAATGTGCTTGTGTGTGTGGATGTCCCTGGTCCATAAATGTCCGTAAATCCCTGGTCCATCTGCAACTTGCAGAAGTGCAAATGTGCATGATATGCAATGTACAATGTTCACATGGGTGTGTGCAAAAATGCAGGGAGGATTAGTCCTATGTATGTCCATAAAAAAATAATATTTATATCTATATCTATATATATATAGATATACTTATATCTATATCTATCTATATATATTATGTATATATATCTATCTATATATATAGATAGATACAGATATAAGTATATATAGATATATATCTATATATACTTATATTTTAATTTCTATAAGGTTGAGCTACTATTTTCAACCAAACCATTTTGGACTTTTTAACTAATCTTAGGGAATGCATGTTTTCTGATGTGGCTCCTGAGCAAAAAATTCCTCATATACAGTGCTGTGAAAAATAATTTTACCCCTTACTGATATTTTCTTTTACATATTTACACACTTAAATTATTCAGATCATCAAAGACATTATTAATATTACCCAAAGATAACCTGAGTAAATACAAAATGCATTTCTTAAATGATGATTTCATTCACTGAGTTAGAAAAAAAGCTAAATCATGAATGAACTGTGATTAACCACATATTTTGGAAAGCTGAGTACAGTTTTACTTGCCACACATAGGCCTGATTACTGCCTGTTAAATCAAGACATCACTGACAAAGCGAAGCTAAAAGACCTAAAAAAGAAACACAATGTGATGCGGGCTAAAGAAATTCAAGAAATGATGTGAAACTAATTCACTGACATGTATCAGTCTGGAAAGGGTTACAAAGCAATTTCTAAGGATTTGGGACTTCAGAGAACTACAGCGAGAGCCATTATCCACAAATAGAGAAAACTTCCCAGGAGGGGCCGGCCTATGAAGATTACTCCAAGAGCACAGTGATCCAGAAGGTCATAAAAGAACCCAGAACAACACCTAAAAAACATAGGCCTCACTTGTCTCTGTTTAGGTCAGTGTTCATGATTTAACCATAAGAAAGAGACTGGATGAAAATGGCATCATTGCAGAATTCCAAGGTAAAAACCACTGCTGACCTAAAAGAAGACAAAGGCTCATTTGATTCTCCCGAAAGTGGAAGGTGTGTGTCCCGTTACATCTGATGTAAAAGTAACAAGGCATTTCACAAAAAGAACATCATATCAGTCAAACGTGGTGGTGGTAGTGTGATGGTCTGTGGCTGCTTTGCAGCTTCAGGAACTGGACGACTTGCCATAATTGATCAGTGAATTCTGCTCTTTACCAGAAAACCCTGAAGGAGAATGTCTGGTCATCAGTTTGTGACCTCAAGCTCAATCACACTTGGGTTATGTAGCAGAGAAAAAACAAATTTAGGGTTTTAGAGTGGCCTAGTCAAAGGCTGTTCATGCTCGAAAACCCTCATTTTTTTCCCTTAATAAATGAAATCATAATCCAAAACTTCATTTTGTGTTTACATGTATTATATTTGAGTAATATTAAAATGTATTTTGATGATCTGAATCACTGTGTGACTAATAAAAAATCAGGAAAGCGGGAAACGTTTTCACAGCCGTCTGACACGTGTGGCCAGTGAAAAACTATACTCGTAGTTTTATTGTAGAATTTTATTTATCAGCATATTGAACTGAAAGAATGAAAGAAAGTATTGGAGAAGTATATGAATATGTTAGATGATTTCATAAACATTTTAATAAAAATAAATATAAAAATGTTTTTCTCTTTTTTTTTCGCTGCGATTGACAAATGAACAGTTTTGTTTTAGTGTGAAGTACTCGTGTTACAGCTGAAATAATTGTAGGACTCATAACTAAATGCTCCTTTTGAGTAGCTGGTTGTTGGTGTGAAATGTAAAACTGATTTCTTTATCAGGTTACAGTGAGACATTTGAGTAATTTGATTTCATGTTTAGTCAATTACGTCTTGAATATTTCAGAAATGTCTCATGCATGAGGTAAATTACTTGCAGAAATGAATGCAAGAAATGTCACAGGTCATGGAAATGCAACTTGTGTATGACATAATAGTAGCTTATCAACCAACTGTTCTCATGCCTCCACAGGAAATAATCTGATACCAAGGATGTTTCTAAGCAAAGCCAATAACTGCAGAATGAATATGACTAATGATTTTTCGTCTGCAGCTTCTGAGATAAGATTTGTTTGGCAACTCTCGAAATACAGCAGACATAAAAAATAAAGAGCTTTGAACTGCTTTTCTGGACATACAGCAGTTGAGTTTTAGTGTGTCGCATATCAGAGTCACCTCCAAAAAACATTTTATCAAAAATCAAAAACACACACACACAAAGAATGTGAAGGGTTGTGTGATTTTAGTAACGTGTAAATGCTGATGCATTTCCTTTTTCAGGAAAAGACAATTCACAGAGAAATCTCTGTGAATATAGATTCAATTTTTCTGTGTAAAGTTTGCAATGGAGGCACTATGAACACAAACACAAATATAAATGACCACAGATGTTAATATTAATCCCATAAATTATACTGAATGACATCTGTTGCAGATGATGATCAAACAGATCAGAATCAGCTTTATTCGCCAAGTATGGGGGGTGAGGGGGGTGTGGAGCAGGGGGGTCTCGTCTGAAATCTCCTATCATCTCCACAGTTCAGCTTCAGGTTGTTGTGACTGCTCAGTTGTGACTGAGTGCCAGTTGTTTAGCCTCCCGTCAGTACACAGATTCATCCCCATCTCGGATGAGACCGATCACGGTGGTGTTGTCTGCGTACTTCAGGAGCTTCACACCTGGGTCACTGGAGGTGAAGTCATTAGTGTACAGGGAGAAGAGTAGAGGGGAGAGGACACAGCCTTGTGGGGCACCAGTGCTGATGTGGCGTGAATGAGATATCACTGTTCCCATCTTTTACACAACACACACACAACATTAAGAAAAGTACAACACAAAACATGATCTGTGCTGGTGGCGTGAGAGAGATCCCGACAGCTCCTCCCTCACACATCCAGGTGAGTGGGAGGCACCAGTAAAGAGGCAAACGCAACACTATCAGTCTCTGTCAGCGTTACTGTACATTGTACGACTTTTATCTGTCTAATAATAGATTTTCAATTAATGTGGTGTGGAGTTCCCATTAGTGCCAATCCACAGCACCTTTCACACAGTTTCAGTTTCTGTGCCTTCTGTACAGTACTGTTCACACTGACTCACTGTCATGACTTAGTGGAACACTTGAATAGGAGAAAGCCATATTTATTATCGTTAGTAACATGTGTAACAAGAAACGATGTATGATGTGAAACCAAATTTATTTGTATAACGTTTGTATAAAATTAGTTCCCATTGAAAGTCTAGCTGCAGAATTTTGCACCAGCTGCAGACACGAGCGAACGGACTGAGAGACGCTGAAGAGACTTACAGTAGTCTAGCAGCGACACGTATGACTCTAAAAAAAAGCAAATCAGTTACTCCGCATGTTTTAATTTAACAAAGTTTGCAAAATTTGTTACATAAAATAAAACTACAAGCAGTACGTTTGCTCTCACAAAGGTATCAGAATTCCCTGTTTCTCTGAAACTAAAGCAGAGTTTCACAGCCTTTTCTAGATCTGTATTCAGTTTCTAAAATTCTCATGATCCTGATTAAAGGGCCATTCCAGAGCCATTATTTTATTTTATTTTTGTGTGAGCATAAAGGCTATTGTACATTCAGTGTGCAGTTCCCTCCAAAAGTATTGGAACAACTTCTTCTTCTTTCTTGTTGTACAATAAAGACATTTGGGTATAAGATCAAAAGATATGAGATGAAACTTCACCTCGACACATTACACCACATAGAAAATAACACCTTTTGTATCAGATGACCCAAATTCCAACAAAGCTAAAGTTAAAGTTTAAGACGTTTCTTGTTACCCAGGTTACCTTTCTAATAAATAGTTCTAATTAACTACTGATGGTTTTATTCTTGAGATCCACCGCTAGCTGCAAACCCCTCATCTGCAGAAATCAGATAGCCAAGTAGGATTTTGCGGAAAAGTAAAGCGATGACATCAATGTGTCTTTTAACAGGTTAATCCTGGCGTGTCTCGTGACAGGTTGACCAAACTGAAAACAATCTACGCGAATTACACAAGTTAACTTTGGTGGATAAACTTGATGATGTACTGGAGAACAGTTGTGTGACGTATGTTAAAGTGGAAGAAATAACATGTTACAGTTACAGCTGGTGTGACTTTCACGTTGTTCGGGGGTTCTGTGAAGAGTTGATTTCCTAACAAACATTGAATCAGGTTTACAACAACTGCACCAGCGGAAAGAAACTTAAAATTTCATGCATAGTCACTGATTCTCTTTTTTTCCTTCCATGTACATTTGTGTTTTCTCACATGTTAATACCACCGGACAAGGGCACGTTCTGAGTATTTACACTCTGGGTTTATTGGATGTTGCTCATACTACACAGAAACCATCTTCATCTGATGCATTTTCCACACATTTGGAGACTGACTGAATAACTGTGTCTATATTTCTGCGCTTCAGGCCAAATCGTACTGAAACAATGACACCAGCAGAAATAAACCACCATTTTCCGGGTGACTGAAGACTGTAGTGCTGACTGTAATTTCAGTCAGCTCTCTGAGAATGGGGCTTAACCCCACAAAGTGTTTCCAGGCAGATGTGACGTCAGGAAGACACAGAATCTCATAGCATCAGCACTTTCACTGCGATCTACATATACTCTATAATTAGTTATTTTCCACCGTTTGCACATTATTATTGCATAGTAAAGTTCATTTGGGCTTGAATCAAATACATATGAACAAACATGAAACTGCAAAAATGATTTTAATATTCCAAAGAAGAATGCACTATCAAAAATAAACCTGGAAATGACTAAACATGAAAGATAAACTCCACAAATGAAAATTGCAAATGAGTCTTAAAAAGTTAATTGATTCGTTTATAATTGCACAAATGGCAAAACAGCCAAATACATGTAACGTAATATCAGTCATATTTTCAAATGCAATGTGTATGATGCAATCTAAGACTCAATTGCGATCTATCCAGGAGCTCAGAGGTCAATGTAGATAAATATCAAAAGCAAAAGAGGTCATTATTCCTCTCTTTTGTCTCTGGCATTTGGTGTTTAATACTTTTATTACTGAGTTGGTGTCTTCTGGTGAAAATAAACTAGATAAAAAGAAAGTTATCAAACACAGAATGGCAGAGAAAAGGAGACGTATGATGTCATTGTCCCACTGTTATGATTTTGTTTGGTATGTCTCCGTTCTTTGCTGCTACATAAAAAAGACCTCCTTACCACCCAAAAACAAAGATTCCTGTTTTCTAAGGTGATATAAAGTTTAATTTTTCCACAAAAATTAAGAAACATAGACCACCTTCTACCACTAAGCCATCTTTATGTGGTGCTCCTGCTGCAGTTATTTCTCTTAATGTGTGGTCCTTACGCGCATTTGTCAAGTTGCTGCTGAAATTAGCTTTTAACGGCTGAGGCACATAAGAACGGCATAAAGTTTAGACTGAGTTCTACAACACTGACAGTGCTAAGATGTTGCTGTGGAAGTAGGAGGTGAATGGACGCTCATCAGATGACAGTAGAGGATGGTAGAGGACAAGGACACCATCAGCTGCAATCAGCTCATTAAAGCATGATATTAAGGAATACTTCCTCACAAGCTATTACTGAGTAGCAGCCGTTTCTGTTGTACAGCCTGCTCAAAATACCGTTTAATCATTGCTAAATAATGTCAATTCAAGCAGGCAAATCAAAGACAACAACAATACCAAGCAGGAGACAAAACACTGGGCAGGTTGGTAACCGCTCACTGAAAACATCTCACAACAGCTCCAAGGCCGAGGATACCTGCAGAAAGACACAGAGAGAGGGAGACAGAGAGGAGGCCGTTCTGCTCCATGGAAAATGTAGTGGATACCTCTTGGCTTTCATGTTCATTTAAAACACAAACAGTTGCGTTAAGCACAATTTACAGTTAATTGCCTGATTCAGATTTTCTCTGAGGATTGTTAACAGGCCCTTTTATGCAGCTTTTCTGCATAAATTTGTCATGACGTGTGATCTGATGTTCATCAAAGCGAAAAATGTAAATAAACAATATTTTAGCACCAATGAAACTCGAGCGTAAGTCATGACCCTTTCATGTCTTTATTTAACAAGTGAAGAGCGGCGTTCACTACATTTTCCATGGAACAACTGAATGTTCTGAGCAGAGAAAAGCTAATAGCAAAGCGCGTGGGATGAACAGTAGAAACTGCTGCTACAGTACATCCATTACAATCGCTTTCTCTTAGTAACAGATTGTGACCAGTAGTGAAATATTCCTTAATATCAAGACGTGAGGATGATGGAGAGACCAGATCAGCTGCAGCAGAGAGGAAAGATGCAGAATAAGGTGAGGTTTACCAGCTAAGTATAACAATCACTGTTTCTTGTCACTGTTTGAGTTGAACATTTCTAACTTGAACCAGAAATCTTCAGTCTCCCTGGAGTTTCCAGGAATGGTTCAGAATGAAGTGTTTTAAATCATAACTGAATTCTAAACGTCGTTGGGAAACCTTCTAGTATTTCAGCACAGTGATACAAAAGGAATTTAAACTAAATATTAACCCAGCAAAGGTTTCCGTGTGAACGAAACGTGTGTCACGATTCACTCAGGCTCACAGATTATTTGCCCTCAAGAGTAAACTGCCGGTGGTGTAGAAGATTTCTGAGGCACATCAGTCTGTTTTTAAGAAACAGCTCATTTTCCCAGTGAGAACCATTAAATTTCTGAATAAGGAAAGAGAAGAACAACATGTATTTAATCTGGGTTTTGGATGAAAGAACCAGTGGACATATTTTGGCACTGGAAGATTGTTGAGAATGTTTGGTGCCGAGTTGAGTTTGAGTCGTTTTCACTCGGCTGCTGAGAAAAATGCTGAACCAAACAGATTTCACCCCCATCTCTATTTGCATGTTTTCCATTGTGTTACATCAGAAAGATTCTCTCGTATTTACATGTTTCTTTCTAGTATGTTTAAAGTGATTTTCATGTTTTTTTCTTTAACTCTTAACTTTTTCCTTTAGCTTTACCTTTTACGTGACTTTGCCACAGTCCCACACCATTACTGTGCAATGGTTCATTTTTTCTGACACTTCTTTCTTAAGAAAAAAGGGTAAAAAAAAAAGAGCCTGGCGTTAATGCTGAAATGCAACAAAATCACTGAAATTTGTTCTTCTCAGCTTTCCTGCAGAACCACAGCAGCAAACCTACCGACACTCTTTACTGGCAAAACACCGTCGTCACTTCCTGTGCTGGTACAACACTTTCCATGACAGCTGAGGGAAAAGCAGAAACTATAAAGGTGAGTTTCACTGTTTTTCCTGTATTTCAATAAAATTTCATCAGTGTGAGGTTGTGAGCTCACCAGCGCTTTGGGACTTGTAGGTGACAGTGACTTATTGAGTGACTGTATTGAAATACTGTAGGATGTTCCTGAGTCACTACATGATGGAGTGGATTGTGTTGACAGTCCTGTGTCTCTGCCTGCCTGTGTGGAGTGGTGAGTATAGACAGACTTTTACTATATGTTAAGATATGATGTTGGGCTGATGATCATTTGAACAGTGCAGTGTTAATACTCAACTTTTAGGGGACAAAGGACAGATGTTCAGCAGAGTATCAGGTTTAGCTGGAGCATTTGTAGGTTCTTGAAACTAAAACTGACCATAGCCTGTGATCTACATTCTTACTCCACAGCCAAACAATTAATTTAAGATAAACTGACCAATAGAAACTGCTGACACACTGGAAACACTTTACAGGTGTTTTTCTAACTTAATTTAATAAGTAATATAATATGACAGATCATTTTAATACATTTTAGATTCACTCACTGCTGCATGCTGTGTAAACTCTTGGTCTGTCTTCTAAATCTCAGTATTGTTTATTGAATTTTCATAAATTCTTCAAACTGAGACACACAGAACAGCAGTACTTGCTCATAACCAGCTTCTGTTTGAGCCACTTTATGTCAGAACAAAGTGCACAGGGATATGAACTGAATCTAACCTCCTTGAAGATTAGCAAAAACACAACAACCATGACATAATTTAACACGTATCAAAGGCACAAAGGCTCCATTATGTTGTCTTCAAAGTAAAAAAGAATATATGGAGAACTTTTACTATCAAAAAGTGCATACTGGGGGGTTTATTAGTTTAGTTTCTTCTAAAACTTAATTTAAGGTGTTGACAGATCTTCATTCAAGCTGATTACACATTCTGGCAATAAGTTGAATTAGCTTGAAAATATTTAGGTGACATTAAACAAATTATAGTAGTTGACTGCAAAGAAGTCTTGTATGATGATTTACTGCTTTAATTTGGCACTGAATAAAACTCCATCCATGATAGTACACTACACTCATACACTTTTAAAAGTATAGGATGAGTTATTATGACTACAGGCTACACTTCACTTCTGCTTCACTGACAGCAATGCTATATCATGTTTGTTAAGTTGTTACAAAAAACTGAAGTACAAAAACAACACTATGTAGTTTTACGGAGGGCTATCTTTGGACAGCCTGAGGGTAACTTTTCTGCACACATATTTGAGAATGGTATCATCTCACTCTCAGCAGGAAAGGGAATAAGCATATTTTCCAAAATGTCAGATCTTTTTGTGAAATCTTTCCATTAAACATTAAACAACATTAAAGTTCAAAGAACACGACATAAATAACAGATTTTCTCTTTTAAATACTTATTCTGTCATGGACGTGGTCAAATACAATAGCAGTCTAACATGAAGACTCATAAAGAGCTAAGAAGTAATGTCTGTGTCGTTTATTAAAGATAATTTACCAATTTTGTGCAGATTATGGTTGAAAATTCAAATAACGCTACATAACTTTGCCATTTTAGGTGTTGGCCACTTCCTGTTTGCTTATCTTCTTTGCATGACAGGGTTAATAACAATTTTATCTGCTGTGGTCAGTGGAAACACTAGGTGGAACATGTTCAGTTAGCTAACTAGCCGCTGGTTGGCTACATTAGGGAATCACATGATTTTGTTTGGTGTTGGGCGCGTGTGGGACTGCTGCAGAGCTGCTGCGTGCAGTCCGTTTCATTTTTATGACACCACGCGTTAAGGAAAGAAGAAGCGATGTGTGGGTGTGAAATTTTTTTGTAAGGAATCTTTGACAGAACTGCGCTGTGCAACAAAAAATACTGAAACCATTAATTTCTGCTGTTGAGTAATATCTGTCTGTAAGTCTGTAGCTGACCCTCACAACGCATCTGTGCTCAGAAAGTCACTCTGCAGATGTCTCTGTTTGTCTTCTAGATTCAGGACATCATCATGCATGTTAAAACTCTTAGATATAAAAATAAGCAATGCACACCAGTCCATTTCTTACTTAGCTCCACCCAACCTTTCTCTTTTTCGTGTCAGCTGTGACAGTGATCCAGCCCTACAGAGTGGTGAGCACCAATGGCACAGCACAGGTTCAATGCTTCATCCAGCCCCGACCTGCCTACCACCAGATCCAATCCAGCGAAGACCAACGCCCTCCATACCCTTACCCTGACCCAGAGGAGTTCCGTGTGTCTCTGCTGAAAGGCCTCCACAGCAACCAGGAGCTCTGCTCGTCTGTGATAAACTTCACAGAACATAGAGCGACGGCTGTGCAGAAAGAGGGAGAGGTATGTTAAAATGTAAACATCGTTATTTGATTGACACATTACTGTTATAATACATTAAAATATGTATGTAATATTGAAGCTTGGACTTTAGCTATGACAGTGTCTCATGTTAAAGGTAAATTAATGAACAGAGACAGAGATGAATGATTTAAGAATAAGTCAAAAACCACAATATGTATTGCACAATGGTAGGGGACAACAGAAACACTTGAGAAACCCTGGTTTCATGTATGATGATGGCGATTTTAGGTGCAGTGCACTGCTCAAGTGAAAGAGGGTGCTGTGGAGGTGACAGTGTCCGGACTGAAAGCCACAGACACCGATATTTATCGCTGTGACATAGAGATCTTCTACCCTCCACCATACTTGCGGCTCACTGGCAACGGCACACTCATTCATGTCTTAGGTGAGACGCCCATGCACACGCTCAGACAGTCACTTGCATATTCACCCACTAAGTTCACAGAGCACAGATTTCTGTTTCTCTTTCGGTCTACATTCATTTGTTTTCTTTGCTGACAGAGAGCTGTCCCGAGCAGGCGGCGGAGAGACTGATCGCACACCAGAGTGATGAAGCAGAGGGTGATGAGAATGACGAGACGCTGGCTTCAGTCAGTATTCCTGTGGTCGTGCTGGTCTTACTCATCATATGTGTCCTCCTCGTTATTATCTACTTCCAGGTCAGAGCATAATAATTTCATTTTTATTCATTTTAGGACCAGCAGTGGTAAAATCAGTCATTCTTGCATTTTGTTGTCTCCCACTGCAAACAATTTACAACAAATCACTCAGCCTCCACAAAAATACCTGAACTCAGCATAGAAAAGAAAGCAAAATGTCTATTAAATTTTATTAAATGTACTATTAAATAAATGTTAATAGTAGTAGCAGTCAACAGCAGTAATACCTGTATTAGCAGCTGCAGGTTAACAGTGGCGGGACGAGAGTAATTAGTAACCTTAACCTTAACCTTCTTTGACCGAGAGTCTTTGAACAGAAACTGGCAGCAGTACAGAAAAATTCACTTCTAAACTTCAGTTTTTTGCTAATGTCCAACCTGTGTTTTGCCCATTTGCAGGCTGTCCAGTGTGAACGAGGAAGGAGGGAGGTTGTCAGAACGGTGCCTGGTGGAGCTCACAAGGTGGATGCTGTTCCATTTACGTATAAAAACATTGCATGAAGAACAAAAAAAATGCTGATTCCAAAGGATTGTATCTGCTGAAGATATTTGAATGTCTTTGCTTCTGAATGGAGAGTTAGAGAAATATACAGGTAGGGTCAGTAATGGCCATTGAAGTAAATTAAATATCACCTCTGTTATGATCGAGGTTGAACTCGACATTCAGATGTCTGTATGTTTTACTTATTAAGTACAAAAATAATGTTTACATTATTGTAAACGGACGTGATTATTATTAACTTGCTGCAGCTTTGACTGTTTTTGCACTGACTAAGCTTGTGTGGCTAATGCTCTGTACAAACTACTTGTGTTACTGAAAATGAATCATTTAATGTTTAGTTGGTTAAGTGCTCGAACTAAGACAATGCAATGCTTTGAATCATTAGACTGCATTTTGATAGAAGTGATTTAGAATTTTTTTTGTTGCTATGGCAATGTTCCAATATTCATTTTGGATGTTAATAAAACAAGGTTTAAATAGTTGTTTTGTGGACTTTCTATTTTCTATGACACCAAATCACAAAAGAATCATCTCAAGGCACTTCACATATTAATTAATAAAAGCATTATCAGAACATTTACTCAAATACTGAACCTACGCACACTTTAGAGGTGATTTACTGATGTATTTTCATTTTATGCAACTTTTACTCCACCACATTTATTTTTGTTTACCTTTAATTACTAGTTGCTTTTGCAGATGAAAATGATATAAACTGCTCAAAAAAATAAAATAAAGGGAACACAAAAATAAGACATCGTACATCTGAATGAGTGAAATATTCTTATTAATGGAAATCAAATGTATCAACCCATGGAGGTCTGGATTTGGAGTCACACTCAAAATTAAAGTGGAAAAACACACTACAGGCTGATCCAACTTTGATGTAATGTCCTTTAAACACACACATGGAGGGCTGTGCATTGTGTTGTTCAAGTGTTCAGTGAGCAGTGTATTATTAGGCCACCTGTGTTGTTTTGGTTCCACACCAAGTCGTTACACAACTTTACTCTTTATTTTAAATTAAATTGGTAAAAATGTTCTTTGCCATAATTTGATAATTGTCAAACTAATCTATAGCAGAGTTGTACATTTACTGTATGTTGTCAATAGCATGAAATTAACATGTTTAACTTTTATTTGTGGAGTATTTGTCACGCAAGTACTTGCATGTTGGGTTTGTGTACCTCTACCACTTTTGATTAATACGCCGTTTTTTTACATAATGGACAATACAGATACAGATATGTTTCCAATTTTCCCACATATTTCAAGAACCAATCAGCTAATTGCGCCTTGACCAAACATGACAAAAAATGCAGAGTCAGCGACAGCTACTAATATTTTACTATTATTACTAATTACAGATCCCAAGTTGTGCCACGGAGGGTAAACACAATTAGTTTGCTAACATATTGCAGAGAAACAAGCATCAGACTCTTTACAAACTATTAAGAATATTTTCCTAACACATCAAACATTTCGGGTTTTAATTGATTGAGAAACATGCAATTTGCTATCATATTTTCTCTAAATTAAACATATGTACAAACTTAGTTTATCAAAACACATTAGACCTTTAAAGGGTTAAAAGGTTATCGGCATTGTAAATAACACACTAGCACCACCATCAGGGCAAAATATCATGATAAGAATATCATGATAAGAAGTTTGGTTTTTACTAAGTACACGGATGGACTACTAATTTCAATACCTATAAAATATCCCAGGAACAAACTAAAATAAGATGCTAAACTAACACAAAGAAGCACACAAATGACCACAAACAGATAAATGTCTACAAGGAGACGACTCATCCAAACAATGTACAACAACTGCGGAGATCAAAAAGAGACAATATAATACAAAACAACCACCAGGAAACACAAAAAAAACTCAAAGAGACAAAACATCTGCAGAGAGAACGTCTCTAAAAGACAATAATGATTCAAAACAACCACAAAGTAACAGGAAATGACCACAAAGAGGAACAAAATGTTATCAAAGAGACGCAAACTGACCAAAAACACATTTTTAATGTGTCAATCTTGTAAAGCCTCTTTGAGTTTCAGAAATAAAAACTACTGTATGTGTATTAATACTTTTATTAAGAGGCACAAAGTCATGTAAATAAAAAAAGAATAAAATTGATTGATTCAGCAGTTTGTGATGTGTGATGAAACGCTGCAGACTCCAGAGGCTGCTGGTGAGCCTTTTTAGAAATGTCAAATCAAATCTTAGCCACGGTTCACAAACATGTCACCACAGCCGAAGTGATATCTTCTCCCTACTGTACATCAGCCCCCTGCACAGACATGACAACGTATTATACACCAAAGATTATAGAGCATTTCTTTTCTCCTCAATACATCATCAGGAAGTTCAATTCAACAATTTAATTACAGCCTAGTAGCTCAACGGGATCAAATCCCAGCTCAGACTCCATACCAGGTGTGTCCCTGAGCGACGTGAAGTGAAGAAGATTTTTCTTCTTCATAATTAGGTCAGAAAAGTTGGCTTTTCTAAGCACATGGTTTCGCATTGTTTGTGTGCAATAGCTTGTAAGTTTAAGATAAAAGTACGAACCACTTCCTCACAGTCAGCCTGATCTTTAAAGAGATTTAACATCTTGTCTGTTTAACTGAGAAGAGCTGCTTGATGTTACCACTGGTACTTTCAGGTACCTGACTCACTGGAAGGAGAACTGAAATATAGCTGATAAAGAGAACGGGATCTTTAAACAGAACAGCTCACATTTTGAGACCTAGTTTCCTGGAAGACACAAAGAGAGCATCAACCAGAGAAAGAACTTCACAGTGTGACGTGGGGGTGAACGTTGGACCCTCGGATGAGCAGGAGCAGCTTTATCTTTATTCACCTGTTAAAACAGTGTGAACCTCATCAGCGCATTAGTTTAACGTCCAGTACCAGGGGGCAGAGGCTCAACAGTGGTAAAACTAAAGAAAAAAGAGAAACAGAGCATGAAATATAAAAAACAAACCAGGACAGGGAGCTGTTAACTGTAAACACACAAAGTATGAGCCACATTCACAGCAACTGAGAGCAGTGGGCTGAAGATAGCCACACAGGTAAGTGTGAGAGAAGAGGTTTTTATAGTGGTCTGAGTGCTGAGTGGCAGCAGCCGAGCATGGGCTGTGGCCGAGTGTGTGTGTGTGTGTGTGTAGGTGTAGTGAGAGCAGAGCAGTGTCTGTAACTAACTTTGTGGCAGTAAGTTAATATAAAGATATAAACATAACACAGTGCTGAAAATCACATCAGTGGAACAAATTCAGCGTAAAACTGATTACAATAAAAGAAAACCACACAACATGTGTCATGAAGACAAGGAATTAGCTCATCATCATCATCACATCTCCTCTCACAGCACGGAACAATCAGAATTCAGGCTGTTAATGCTGATTGGGTATGTGGTTTCCATGTGTATCACACACTCACACACAGTTTTGACAGAAGCACAAACCATCAAAAAACAGGATGTGGACAAAGCTGCTGACTCGAGTTAGGTCAAAACAGAATTTTGTTGTCATACTGATAAAGATCATAGACAGACATGTAAAGCTAAAGCATAGGAAGCCGATCAGTCTGACCTGTTTTAAGCTAGATACTGTACAGACAGAATCAGTGGCAAACACTCCTCTAGTTGCTTGTTTTTTATTTCTTTGAAAGAAACAGGGGTACTCACTGTTTCTTTCAAAGTAATGTAAAAACCACTGAATAATAATAAATGTCAGATATGAGTTTTCTACATAAGTGTTTATTGAGTTGTTAAAATCTGTTCTCTTTTGTTTGTGTTGTGTTTTAGTGAAGACACAGATTCCAACAGCCTCTGTGTAAAAATGCACTGCTCAAAAAACCTGTACAGGATAGACAATGGCACCTTGACTGCCATTAGGTATCGGGATGAAATCCTTAAACCCACTGTTACACCCTTTGCTGGTGCAGTGGCCCGGCCTCATGTGGCAAGAGTATGCAGGGTGTTCCTGGAGGATGAATGACTGGCCTCCACGCTCTCCTGACCTAAATCCAATCCAACATCTCTGGGACATCATGTTTAGGTCCATCTGACAGGTTGCACCTCAGGCTCTCCAGGTGATGCCCTGGTCAGGATCTGGGAGGAGATACCCCAGGACACTATCCGTCATCTCATAAGGAGCCCGACGTCGTCAGGCATGAATACAAGCAGTTGCAGCAAGTTGCTGACATTTCAGCAAATTGGATTAGTCTGCCGCATCAGTTTATCAGTTTAAATGTCTTGGTGACTTTGAATAAAGCCCTCTTTATGTTGATAATTTCCATTGTCATCAAATGATGAGGCATCCTTTTGTTTCTAACACATTACCCATATCAGTATGGATATCCAGCATGATTTTTTGTGATTTGATTGAGCAGTGTACCAACACGTAAATCAAAGCATGAACTAGACTTAGAGACCCTGTAATTTGGTTTTGTTTTATTTGTGGTTTAGGTAAGTCAAGGGCTATATTAGTTGTTTTGTTTGTTGTTTTGGGCCATGCTCAACTCCGAAACCATTAAAACCTCTTTTTTGCTCTGTTCTTTCTGTGGATGAAGCCATGAGTGAAACCAACAGTGAAACCCCTGACTTTGCTTGGGAGCGGGAAGAGGGGGGCAGCCCATGTTATGTCCAGCTCACCCCTAGACT
>JAUYWH010000013.1:2962406-3007756 GCA_034779795.1 Ctenopoma multispine
TATTTGTGATCCTCTGCATTACTTCACCAAAGTTACACCAAAAAGAGTTGGAATATGTGTTTCACTGTGTTGGATCTGTTCTCTCTTCTTTCACTGTCTGTTGATGAAAGATAATTTGAAACAACCAGGCAGGCATTATTCCTGTATTGGAGAGTGTGGCATTGTTATCAGATTCTTTGAACATGTTGTAAATCTTACTATTACCTTCATCATTCCCATTACTGTTATTGTAGTTCTGTATATGAGAGTGTTTGTGGTGGCTGTGACTCAGGCTCGTGCCATGAGGTCTCATATTGCAGTTGTCTCAGTCCAGCGTTCAGTGACTGTATCTGCTATGAAATCAGAGATGAAAGCAGCTGGGACTCTTGGTGTTGTTGTAGTTGTGTTTCTTTTATGCATGTTCCCATATTTCTGTGTAACCCTCACAGGCAATGACACCTTAGTAAGTGCGTCATCCGCTGCCTTTGTAATATGTCTGTATTATTTTAACTCCTGTCTAAACCCTATGATTTATGCTTTTTTCTACCCCTGGTTTAGAAAATCTATTCGACTTATTGTCACACTTAAAATTCTGAAGCCTGGCTCTCGAGAGACTAATATGATGTAAAGAGACACTGCAGAGTGACTGAATTGAGGTCTTTACTCTGTTGGAACAAACTTATGTTGACTATGTTTCTGGTATTTTATATCAATATGTTACTACGATATGTGAGTTAAAAAACAACAACTTTTAAACTAAGAGAAAAATAGTTTCTTCACTACTGATTGGCTTCTGCTTTGTCTTCATGCTGAGCCTGTTATGAGTGATGTGAACTACACATAACTATAAAACCCAAACATTGATCATCTACCTGAGTGTCCGTGAGTGGTGACCATATTGTTCAGTATGTTGTGCAGTGCATACACTAATTTGTAAGATAAGTGGAAACCATTTTCTGTGAATTGTCAGCTCTTTAAGATCTGGAGAATACATCAATCAGCCACATCATTAACACCATCTCACTGGGGTTTTAATTCTTCTGGTGGACAGAGATCAGCAGGGAAAGATTAAATATTAGCCATTGTCAACATTAACTGCATATATGGCTGCAGACCGGTCAGAGTACCCATGCCTGACCTCCTGTCCACTGGGGGCTGATGGGTGTTGCTTATGCGCTTTTCTGTCAAAAATGGGATTAACATTGCTCATTTTATTAGCTGCGCAGTAAAAATAAGGAATCCAATCAATAAACACAGAACTTCATTGTAAGACTACCTGACATTTGGATTTTTTTGTAACAGCGAATGTTAGAGGAGGGGCCAATGATTTCTGTAAGAAATAAGACAGCGATTTAGTCATAGAGCTTCTAGAGCTGAGCAGCTTTGCCTCTCTCTCTCTCTGATGATGAAAGAAGTTGAACTCTGTTTTCCACATCTCAACACCTCCTGCTGGAAGCCGAAGCGTCCTCTCTCTCTCACTGTGTTTATTTACATCATTCTGTTCTTCATCTCTCTGCTCACTGTGACTCTCAACCTGCTGGTCATCATCTCCATCTCTCACTTCAAGTAGTGACACACAGTATTTTAACTTTTTATTTATAAAACTAGTTTTACAGAATGATATTATTATTATTAGTAGTAGTAGTAGTATTAGTAGTAGCAGTAGTAAAAGTGACAAAGAACTAACAGTGTTTTTGATCTTGTTTGATCTGGAATGATTAATGAAACTACAAATAATAAGTGTGTTGCTCTCTTTTCTCTCCAGGCAGCTCCACACTCCCACCAACCTCCTCCTCCTCTCTCTGGCTGTATCTGATTTTTTCGTAGGCTTCCTCTGGTTGTTTCAAATTATGCTCATAGACGGCTGCTGGTTCCTGGGTGACCTCATGTGTAGTCTGTATTATGCTTTAGACTTTATTATTACATCTACATCAATAGGACTTATGATACTCATATCTGGTGATCGCTTTGTGGCTATTTGTGATCCTCTGCATTACTCCACCAAAATCACACCAAAAAGAGTTGGAATATGTGTTTCACTGTGTTGGATCTTTTGTCTCTTCTTTTTCTGTGTGCTGTTGAGGGATAATTTGAAACAACCAGGCAGGTATAATTCCTGTGCTGGAGAATGTGTTATAGTTATCACATTTACTGATCATTTGTCAGGTCTTATTTTTTCCTTCATTGTTCCACTTGCTGTCATCATAGTTCTGTATATGAGAGTATTTGTGGTGGCTGTGTCTCAGGCTCGTGCCATGAAGTCTCATACTACAGTGGTCACACTCCAGCGTTCAGTGACTGTATCTGCTATGAAATCTGAGATGAAAGCAGCCAGGACACTTGGTGTTGTTATACTTGTGTTCCTATTATGTATCTGTCCATATTTTTGTGTTGCACTTACAGGCCACCACGCCTTGCTCAGTGCTTCATCTGCTGCCTTTATAATATGTCTCGTATATTTTAACTCCTGTCTAAACCCTATGATTTATGCTTTTTTCTACCCCTGGTTTAGAAAATCTATTCGACTTATTGTCACACTTAAAATTCTGAAGCCTGGATCCTGTGAGACAAAAATATTGTGAAATGTCACTGTGGAGTGGCTGATATGAGGCCTTTACTTCATAAGAAAGAAGATGGGTTTAGATATCTTAATGTTGACCTAATCATTTAAAAGATATTGAACCAGAAAATTAATTTCTTGACATCTTTTTTTCCCTTTGTCCCCAAGAGTTTTGACTTGGTTATCAACACTGGGAATCAACTTTTAAAAACTGAAAAATTGGTGAACACACTCTGTATGTGGGGTTTGCATGTAGACTGTGTCAGTTAAGTTTATGGAAACATATATTTGCACTTGTTAATGAGAGGATCAAAATACCTCTTTTAAATATCTTTACAGTAAACATACAGAGCCAATGAATGTGTGGCCTCAATGAAACACATAAAATGGTTATCTGACCTTAATTATCATATTGTATAATTTACAAGAAGAACTTAAAAAAAATAGAAATATGTGGGGAAACTAAATTTTACTTACGTTTTTATGCTGTTCATCCCCTGACACTTGCACCACAGTGATGTTGATATATAGGTTTTACTGATCTTAATCTAAGACTAGTGGGTGAATTGTTTAACTTTATGACTTTATGAATTTCTTTACAAATAAAATCGTAACTATTAGAGGAAACAATTGATTAGATCCTCCTTGCAATTGGCATGGATTGATAATTTTAGCAAATTATGTGCTATGTGACCACCTGTGCAGGAACAATCTGTACGAAGAGTTTTTAGTCAGGATTTAGAGGAAATCATAGTACAGAAACAGCAAGTTACCAATGATTTTTTCTTAGCTTCAAACCACAGGCTTCTCTCTGTACTTGTGTTAAATCTGAGGGCTTCTTTTAACACTATAGATCATAGCATTTTATTACACTGATTGGAACATGTCATTGAGATTAAAGAAACAGCACTAAGATGCTTTAAATCATATTTATGATGGAGGAGCCAATTGGATCCTCCGCCTCAGTGCTGATGACATTTTTTGGGTCTTCCACTTGACTTTTTCGTTCCATAACCCAAGGGATCATTTAAGAAATTCCAAATGACTGTCTTACTGCATCCCACTTCAGCAGCGATGGGGTGCTGCGAGAGACCCTGCTTATGTATGAGGCCAGATCAGTCTCAAAATGAAAAAACTCACACAGGGTTTTTCACGAATGCACATGCTCTGGTTGGTAGTCGTATTTCAGATTCGGAAATGCATGTGATCTGTTTCACAAGTATAATTTTGAGGGACACTTGTAATATAAACCCTATGAACCAACAGATCATATGAAGCACTACATGTGCATTTACGAATAGCCTCTCATTCGTGAACCTCTCAGCATTTGTGAGAGAAATCCGAGCGGTGAATTTCGAGGCGTTCCTAATGTCGCAGGTCACATTGGCCAATAAATCTGTCAATCAAATTCCTCAGCTAACAGGCGTGTTCGTTTTCAGCCAATCGTGTGGCTCCTTCCATTTTCTCAACACTTTTAAACTATCCGGGCTTAGCTGTGCAACAATGTGCGAGTTTGCTTTAATGCTTTATGTTCAGTTATAAAAATTATATTTGTGAAACAGATCACATGCAATTCCGAATCTGAAATACAACTACCAACCAGAGCATGTGCATTCGTGAAAAACCCGTGTGAGTTTTTTCATTTTGAGACTGATCTGGCCTCATACTTATGCAGTTCAACAACCCGACCACATTAAAAAAAAAGAAAGTTTTTTTGCCTTTGCCATCAGAACGTCATGAGAGTGTTACTACCTAACAGACAATGTGAATGTATCCACATTTTTGCACAGATTTAGCCTTTTAAAGGCATGTGGTCCTAAGATTTTGATCTGATGTAAAACAGCCTGATTCACTTAAAGCATCGTTTTCAATAAATTGCATGCTCAAAGAAATGTATTGTCTCACTCCCATTTCTTCTTGTAGCATGTTGAAGCTCTACTTGGAAAGTTGTTAAGATCCAACCAGGCAACATATGATTTTTTGCCATTTGTCAAATGGTCTTTAACTTTTGAACGGGACTGTATAAGCAGAGATACAGTATTGATGATAACGATCTATGAGAAATAGAGGAGGAACATTCGTTTCTAAGTAACAATGAATGTTAGAGGAGGGACTAAAGAGCTACTAAAGTTATAAGACCAAGGTCTTGCTGCCAGAGCTCAGCAGCCTTTCCTCTCTCTCTGATGATGGAGGAAGTTGAACTCTGCTTTCCTCATCTCAACACCTCCTGCAGGAAGCTGAAGCGTCCTCAATCTCACACTGTGCTCATTTACATCGTTCTGTCCTTCATCTCTCTGCTCACTGCGACTCTCAACCTGCTGGTCATCATCTCTATCTCGCACTTCAAGTAGCCATATATTAGATCAAAGCATTAAAATACTAGCCGTGCAGAAAAATGCTTGCTTAATGTTTCTTAAAAATGCTTGTCATGGTTTTGATCTGATTTCACCTGCATAAATTGAGATCTAATACTACATATAATGTTATACATGTTTATCTCTTCTCTCCAGGCAGCTCCACACTCCCACCAACTTTCTCATCCTCTCTCTGGCTGTCTCAGATTTCTTCGTTGGCTTCCTCTGGTTGTTTCAAATTATGCTCATAGATGGCTGCTGGATCCTGGGTGACATCATGTGCAATCTGTACCATGTTTTAGATTGCATTATGACCTCTACATCAATAGGAACTATGGTGCTCATATCGGTTGACCGTTATGTGGCTATTTGTAACCCTCTGCATTATCCCACCAAAATCACTCCAAAAAGAGCTCAAATTTGTGTTTCGATGTGTTGGATCTGTTCTCTCCTATATCTAAATGTGATGATGATGGATAAACTTAAACAACCAGGGAGGTATAATTCCTGTGCTGGAGAGTGTATTTTTTTCTTTAACCTAACTGAAAGAGTTGCAGATCTTATTTCAACTTTCATTATTCCCATTATTATTATCATAGTGTTGTATTTGAGAGTATTTGTGGTGGCTGTGACTCAGGCTCGTAAAATGCATTCTCATATTGTGAGTTCAGTGAGTGTATCTACTAAGAAATCTGAGGTGAAAGCAGCCAGGACTCTCGGTGTTGTTATAGTTGTGTTTCTGATGTGCCTCTGCCCATATTTCTGTGTCTCACTTATAGGTCAGGACAATTTGTTTAATATTTTATCTGATGCTTTCATTTTATGTCTTTTCTATTTTAACTCTTGCCTAAATCCAATTGTGTATGCTTTGTTTTATCCCTGGTTTAGACAATCTATAGGAATTATTGTTACACTTCAGATTCTGAAGCCTGGTTCCTGTGATACTAATGTGGTTTGATGCAGTTCTCCTGTTGCTCTCTTCAGCATGACTGAAATGAGGCTTTTGGTCTGATGAAGTCAATCCTTTTGAACAATTTATTTAATGCAGAGCCATTTAAAGCACCATGGTAATTCTTGTGTCTTCTAAAACAATGTGCTACTGAGTTACTTTGTACTGTGACTAACATGAGGCCTTTTCAACAAACATACTTCTTCACTTTCTGTTCAGTTTGGTTAATGCTCCTCCCTAAATGTTATAGAGAAAAAAATTATACTATCACATAGAAGTAGTCTTCTATGTTTTGTCCAGTCTTTGTAGTCACGATTTCAGGAAATATGCTTCTGTGCAGCTTCAGTTCACTTATTTTAATAACTGTCCATTGAACCTAAGCAGTAGTGATCGTAGTAAAACACAGTATATGCAATAATTATATTATATAATTACTAATAAAATACTGTATAATATATACATATATACAGTATATAGCCAAATATATGTGGACAACTGAAAATTACAGTACTTATCCACTGGGATTATTAATCTGTGGTATATGCTTCACTGTTCTGTGAGGTGGCACTGATCCCCTGGCTTTTTATCTAGTAACACTAGCTGGTCAAACATTTTCCATATTCACTGTGCTATCTAAACACTTCCAGATAGATTAGTACAAAAGTTTTCATGCTGTTGTTCACCCCTGACATTCACACGACCATGATGTTGATATATAGGTTTTAATGATGTAGATATAAGTTTTGTGCACAAATGTATGATCACCACAGGATGAAGTGTAGTGACTGGACATACCAGAGGTAACACTACAGAGTATCAAGGTGGTACAGTAGGAGTCATGATGCAGCTTAGGAGCATCTGACCCCAAGACTGCAAATACATCTTGGTGATCTTCAACATATTTGAACATCAGAACGAGATAAACCGGTAATTTACAAGCTGGTCACAGGTTATGGTTGAACATTTCAGCAGGAAGACAAACAATCTGGCAACAAGTAGGAGAAACTGTATAGGGTAAATAGTATCACAAACAGGTGTCTTCAATGAGGAAGTGATAAATGGAGAGAACCAAACTACGACAAAACCAAAAAAAAAGATTAAACATGAGCTAAGATAGTAAACCGCAGAAACTGGGAATTTAAGACTGAATCATGAAGTTGCTTTTCTTCATTAAAAGTGCCATCAAGAAACTGAGTCACACCTCTTACAACCCTTCCTATCCCCACTGTGGCAACATGTAGCAGTGGAGTTGCCTGTGAACCATTACTTTACTTTAGTTCATTTGGCAGACGCTTTTATCCAAAGCGACTTACAAGGAGACACAAGCATTTACAATTCGGGTTCTGTAACCATGAGTTACTTCCAACTAAGACCCCTGATAAAATAAAACTTGTCAAGAAGAAAAAACTTTGTGGTTAGTGATTTGACTCGGTTTTTCCTGGCCACATGTCTAGGTGTTCTTGGACAAAACACTGAAACGCCAATTTCCCCAAGAGGAACAATCAAGTATGTCATTATCATTATTAAAGTGGCTCGTTAACTGTACCTTCCTGGTGGATGCATGCAGTGGTCTTTTTATTGGTAATGTATAAAAGGGCAGCTTGACAAATTGGAAACAGATTGTGTCTAACACCTCCATCTCTGTCACCTCGGTCTTCCGCTTGTCTTGCTTCTCCAACACCCCTCCTATACCACTTACTGTATATTGTTTGTATTATAGATTATTATTACTTATTAATAAATTTATATATTATTTAAAAATGAATTAGTCATCATAATTTAAACTAAGAAGTATTATAAAGACCACTGTTGTGGAGTGTGAGGAGTTGAGATTTTTTTTTTCTTCGTACCTGTTGGTGCAACTGAAACAAAATTGGTACAATCAAATAGGAAATTGCAATACATGTGCAGAAGCTTACAATTCTACTAAACCGGTAGCTTGGGGCTCCCCAAGTGGCCGTGGCATGCACGCACACACACTTCACCTATTAATCATAAAAACCTTCGCCGCTTTATAACAGACGTATCGTGCTACGGCTGGGGGTGGCAGTAGCTCAGTTGGTAGAGGAGTTGTCCACAAACACCTGGGTCACACGCACACATACACACGTTCACTGGGCTCTGAACAGTTCTCAGTGTGCAGCCAATTAGCTGAAGCTCGTGGCTGTGTACACCTGGCTTAGAAATGTTTCACACCTGCATTCATTAGTGTACTGCACTGCAATCAGAGGTGTTATGTGATGCAATCATTGTTAAGTCAGCCAACATGTAAACAATATTGTTTTTGCTGACTTTATTTCTGTCACAACCTTTAAACTTTTATTATGTAACACATTAACATAAACTACTGTGTTTGCTTCAAGGGTGTCATCCCTCAAATCACAAAAAACAACACATTCTGTCACTTATCACAACGTGGCACAGTCATCAGACCATTTGTAATACTGTAAGAAAACTGAACTCTTTTGTTTTGTAGTACACTACACTGCACAACGTCACAACTGCAAACAACATGTTGCAATGTTGCAGAAATACTGTATAAACATATACAGGTGATTACCTTGGTTATTTTAAATAAAGTATATGAGGAAGTAAGCATAGTAAACATGTAGCCAAAATTGTAATAGCAAACAATTATGATCACATATCAATAAGGATGTTTGATATTGGCTTTTTTACCGATATCTGATATACTGATATTGTCTACCTCTTAACTTGCGCTGCCGATATATGCGGGGTCACCCCTCATAAAAAAAATGAATAACTAAATCATTTTAGTTAACTAACATCACATATCTCCCATCATGCATACTTAAACTTTAAATATTATTGCAAGCTGTGCCAAACAAACAAAAATATCTCAAAAACTCTACCTCAGATTTGTCACATCTTGACATTTTGAGAGAGAGATGAAGTAGCTGAAGAGTTTGATGTATAATATGTGTATGGTATGTAAAAGTTGTGTCATTAAAAGTGTGGTGCCTTTTGGTCAAAGACAGATTTAAGTTACATAAATAAGGTGATAAATAAGTTAATACATAGTGTAAGTAAAGACGTAAGTAAGACATCTGTACAACAAATGATCTATGCTGTGGTATTATTTTACGTGAGCGAGTGAGCGCCCCCGCCATGGACCTATCTTTGACGTATATTATGGTAATGCTAACAAGCACTTCGGTAGAAATAAGAGACAAAACTGCTCATGTACGCGCTAAATGTGCCTACATGCTTGTTCCTTGGGGAACTTTTGTCTTTGTGAGTAATAATGTGTTCAGAAAGCACTTGGATACGTGTTTGAAATACTTTTTGGTTGATAAAACGTGGCGCCAATGTAATGTAATGCGCAAGTGTTTAAGCTAGGCTAATCATTAAGTGTGGCATTAAGACGTGTGTATTAACTTTTTATTTATTTACCCAAATCACCAAAATCAGCCAAATCACTAAAAACAAAAATCAGGCACTTTGCATTATAAGATTTAAGACCTTCCAAAATTATATGAAGAACATATACAGTCCTGCACATGTGCTTCTTTCTTTCTAAAAATATTAAAACATTTTCAGGACACATTGTTGCACAATTCCACAACAATTTCCCCCTGGGAATCAATATAGTAATTAATCCATCCATATCTTAACTGCTTGTCTTTGTATGGGTCATGGGAGTGCTGGAACCTAACCCAGCTGTCATTGGGCAAAAGGCGGGGTATACCCTGGACAGGTCGCCAGTCTATCGCAGGGCCGACACATAGAGACAAACAACCTTTCACAGTTACATTCCCACCTACAGACAATTTAGAGAAGGGGTGTCAAACTCAACTTCATCGCGTCTGTGAAGATTCTCAGTCAACTTCATCGCGTGCCATATCACCATTACGTTGATGTCAAAGGGCCACTTGTAACTGTGACTATATGCAGTGCTCGACTCGTCCATATAAGCAAAGTAGGCAGTTGCACAGAGCAGCACTTTGGCAGCTTAGGCAGATATCTACTCTTGTGAGTAGATATAAAAAAAAAAAAAAAAAAACTGGTAAATTTTCCTTTGTATTTTGTACTTTGTAGTTTATTTGTGTGTCTGCACAGACTGTGACGCTGTGGTGCCTGAGCTGTGTGAGCGAGATGATATTGAACAGAGCGAAGAGTCGCCCTGTATTCCGCTCTTGTTTTGCTCCGGTGCAGTAAACATTTTCTCAACATGACATATGATACTGTGATTTTTAAGACTTTAACTTGCGGAGAAGACCCTTGATCAAATTCATGACGCGTGGTGGATACAAACTCTGGCAACTTGTGAGCTGCACGCACGCCTGTTAACATGTAATGACCATGATAAAGCAGGAGTTCAGGGATTGATCAGTATGTTTTGGGTCTGGTTTAACACAGAGAGAGGAACATTTTCTTTTTCTTTTAGTGTTTGAAGACAAACAATGATACATCATGACAGTTATTGATGGTACAAATTTCCAGAGCTGATATGTATTGTTGGCGGCAACGATTACGTCCCTCTCCCATCTCCAGCTCTCATCAATCATGATAATTGCGGCATATTTAAATGTATTTAAATTATATAAAGAGGTGATAATTGAGGGAGCAAGCTCTGAAAAACAGAACAAGGGATTTTGTGTTAAATTGCAACAATATAGTTGTTTTGTGCGTTTGTATGATACAGTATATTGGAAGTAATTGGAGTTTGAAAGTAAAATTTATAATAACAATAACAGAATTTGTAAGCTCTCGCCACATAAAATGAGGGGGCGACCCAGAGGCATTCACGTTAAGAGGAATAGGGAGCCATAGTTTAACATATACAGCTTTGGATTTCTCCATCAATGACATTTGCATATGGGAGGGTAGGAGGTGATAGAGATAAATCAGCTGTGAGAGGAAGAGCTCTGACCAGTACAATGTCAGATCTCAGCAGTGCTTCCCCTCTCCCTCACTCTCTGACGATGGAGTCTCTGGAAGAAGCTGATATCTGCTTTCCACAACTCAACTCCTCTTGCAGGAAGACGATGCGTCCTCACTCGGAGGCTGTGCTCATTTTCACTCTACAGACTATTGTTGCCATCTTAACTGTGGTTCTGAACCTGCTGGTCATCATCTCTATCTCCCACTTCAGGCAGAGATAAACTTCTCTGCATGCGTTCAAACTGTTTTTCTTTACACTTATATTGAGAAATGACTTAAAGCTAAATTACAGAACTTTTATTTTTTATTTTTATTTAGATCACTTGAAAGCATTAGTGAACTATTTTTCGCATTTGTTTTGAGGCATATGCTTCTGCACATCCAACAAACCTTGTCTGTGATATAGAGTTTAGGGCAATAGTTTTTGTGCGTTTGTTTTTGATTAGCGCATGCTGATTATTTCTAAATATATTTGAATTGGCAATAATGTGCAGTATTTAGTTAGATGACTCTTCATACTCTGCTGGAACTCTTCTTTTTACTACTACTGCATGTTACATGTTGCATGTTGATTTTCTCTTCTTTCAGGCAGCTCCACACAACCACCAACCTCCTCGTTCTCTCTCTGGCTGTCACTGACTTCCTTGTGGGTTTACTGCAGATGCCAATTGAAATCATCCTCTACCAAGGCTGTTGGCTCCTGAGTGACTTTATATGTGCTGTGAATTTCTTTTTAGGTTACCTCTTAATCAGTGTTTCAGTGGGAAACCTGGTGCTTATATCAGTTGATCGCTATATGGCCATTTGTGACCCCATGTTTTACTACACCAAAGTCACTTTGAACAGAGTACAACTCTGCATCTGTCTGTGTTGGTTATTTTCTGTGGTGCACAGCAGTTGGATACTGAGAGACTTTCTCAAAGAAAAAGACAGGTATGATTTCTGTTATGGAGACTGTGTAGTTGCAGTTACATATGCACAAATTGCTGTTGACCTTGTCGTGACCTTTTTAGGCCCCTTTCTTGTCATCACACTGTTGTATATCAGGGTGTTTGTGGTGGCTGTGACTCAGGCTCGTGCCATGCGCTCCCACGTTGAAGCTGTCACACTGAAGCGTTCAGAGACTGTGAAGCCGAAGAAATCAGAGATGAAGGCAGCCAGAACTCTTGGTGTTGTAATATTTGTATTTATTCTGTGCTCTAGTCCGTATTATTTTTTCACTGTTGCCACTGAGATCAGCTCGACAGCAGGGACATCAGCAGCCATTTGGTTGTTGTATTGCAACTCCTCTCTAAACCCTGTGATATACACATTTTTCTACCCTTGGTTCAGAAAATCAGTTAAGCACATTGTTACACTTAAAATTCTGCAGCCTGAATCCCGTGACACCAACATTCTGTAGACAGACACAGTCAAAAAAGAAGGAGGGAAAGAACGAAAACTTGTATCTTCAGTACATTGAATGTAAATTGTGTAAATGTTAGAACTGTATTCCGAACATAGAAACTATATAAATAGTTGTCTCTGTAACACCAAATGATGTTTTTTATTCTCAGTTTGTGTTTTATTACACATGCACAGTATGTTCTTTGTAAACACAGTTAAGTAATTTAATAATGATAATTAATGAGGATTTACAGATGTTGGTTTAAAGTAATAGCATTTTTTAAAATTCAAATTCAGTTCTTTTTACATTTTATTTTCAGTAATGTGCAGTAAATAAAACGGTAATAAAATGAAATAAACAGTATAAATAATGTAACAATAATGTCCTCATTACTCACCCCTAATCTCAACATATTGTACAGTATGATTTTTATGTTATAGGAGACACTAGGAGGAAATGACATTAGTACAATTTATATTTTTACAACAACATATTTATACAATTGTACCCAATAACACAAGTCCTTGTTGATGCTAGACAAAGAGCAAACAGTACATACTTTTGTCACACCTCAGACATTGAAGCATGACTCCTGTGAGGCCAAAGTATAGAAACACAGTTAAAAGGTGATTGAGGATTTTTTTTTTTATTTATTCTGTCTTCTCTCTGTGAATGATTGAGGTCAGTTAGGGTTATATTGAACAGCTTTTGTCATTATTTTAGCCAGTAAAGATAATTAAAACAAATGACTCATTCAAATAACAAGTAAATTGACAAAACTTTTTAAAAGATACTCTCATTAATAATAAATAATAATAATAAATACTTCAACATGTGGTCAAGATTTGAGGGAACTGGGAGTCAAACCACCAACCCTGGGGTTTATAGATGACTGCCCTATCAATTGAACCAACTACAGTCACCCCCTTTATTAACTGACAAATGTTGTTTTTTGGGGACACCTGGAATATTTCATTGTACTAGTATTGTGCATTGTTTTGTTTTTAAAACCATTTATGCCACCAACTGAACCCACCAAGAGTCCGTGTGCAGAAACTTAGTCAGAACCTCCTCTCTTCCCCTCTGCTCAACCATTTCTATCCCAGCTGCATCAGCACTGAGGTGTCATTCGTGCTGGAACTCAGGGCTTGAGAGTCTGCTGATGACCGGCTAGCAGTTCAATAAGTGGAGCAGGACGGAGAAATGGAAGAATGTCCAGAGCGAAAGCCTGTCGGGAAGGCGCTCTTGGTGCTAGTGATCAAGACAAGTCTTTGAGTTCACCAAAAGATTCTGAGAGAGACACCCAGGCTACAGTCGAGCTGGTAGCCTGAGTGGCTCTCTACTACCAGGAGGCTGCACACAAGACACTGGTAAGTAAGACAACTAAGTGAAGTCACAATATTGACAGGTAAGTTTGTTACATTATTCAAGCTTACACATCTCTCAACGTGGGTATGATATGATAACAGATTTCTTGTACTTGCTTGAGTGGCACTGTTAGAAGGAAAGCCAGGATTGATTCAACCGGCTCTGTGTGTCTCATGCTTAGTTTTTCCTTTGCCTCCTTTAGTGATAATGGTATATGTAATAGGTGTAAGCTATTTAGAGCATCGCAGGCGAAGCTCACGGAATTGGAAACTCAACTTGACACTGTGAAAAACAACCAAGATAGACAGGCTCCAGTAGTCTGTGTGGAGCCACCTAGTCTAGCCCCTGTTAGCCCTCGCCAGCAGTTCCTAACAGCAAGAAAGCCAGGCCGGCTGAGTCAGTAGGAAGCACAACTAGAAACAAGGTTCACCACCAACTGATTCACATTTCACGCCTGCTGAGAAAAACCCACTCTGGTTATTGGCAGCTCAGTAGTCAGAAACGTGAAGTTAGAGATTCCAGCGACCATAATGAAATTTATTCCAGGGGCCAGAGCAGGTGATATAAAATCAAACCTGAATCTTTTATCTAAGAATATGCGTAACTATGGTAAGCTCAATGCTGCATTCAATTCATTGTTAAGAGTCCTTGGTACTACTCATGTAAATAAACCCTCTCACAGTTTTAACCACACCCTCGATCTTTTTCTGACTTACAATGTTGAAATTGACCATTTAATAGTTTTTCCCTAAAACCCTGACCCTGTTGTCCCTGTTGTCTGACCATTCTTTAATAATATTTAAATTTAATATAATTCACCTTATAACACAGGTTATAAGGTCTACTACAGTAGATGCTTATCTGAAAATACTGTCACCAAATTTATGGAAATGATCCCATCATCTTTTAATCCAGTGACATGTACCAACACAGAGGAGAGCAGTCATCTTCACTTTACTCCTGTACAGATTGATTATATTGTTTATTCACTGTGCAATATACTTGATACTGTTGCCCCTCTGAGCAAGAACCAGGAAAAAAAAATAAGGTAGTTAATCAGAAAAGTGTAGCTCCATGGTACAATTCACAAATCTTTAGACATAATGAAGCTGGGAAAGAAGTGGCGTTCCTTCAATTCAGATGAAACATACTTAACCTAGAAAGACAGTTTATTAACATATAAAAAATACTCTTCGTCAAGCTAGAATCAAATATGGCATGGACGACAACAGTTCTAAACTTGTCTCAGGACCTCAGTCTTACTTAGACTGCTTCCTTCCTGTGGATCATGCTAGATCAATCTGTCTGTAATAAGCTATGTACCACAGGCTTTTAAGAAAGCCATACTCATACTCCTAATCGAGAAACCTACCCTTGGTACAGGGGTTTTAGCCAACTATAGACTGATATCCAAATACCCTTTATCTCTAAAATCCATAAAGAATTGTTGCAAAGCAGCTTTGTGACCACCTGTGCAAGAACAATCTGTATGAAGATTTCCAGTCAGGATTTAGAGTTAATCATAGTACAGAAACAGCACTTGGTAAAGTCACTAACAATCTTTTCTTAGCTTCAGACCACATGCTTTTCTCTATACTCGTTTTGTTAGATGTTAGTGCTGCTTTCGACACTTTGGATCACAACATTTTATTAGACAAACTGAACATGTCACTGTAATTAAAGGAACAGCACTAAGCTGTTTTAAATTTTATTTCTCTGTAGAGAAAGGAGTTCCACAGGGTTCTGTGCTTGGACCAATTCCTTTTTCTTTATCCATGTCTCTGCTGGGCAGTGTTATAAGAAAACACTATAAAATTAAATTGTTACGTGGATGACACCCAGCTTTATTCATCTATGTAACTAGATGAAACCAAGAAATTGGTTAGGCTTCAGCATGCTTAAAAGACATGAAGGCTAGGATGTCCTGTAATTTTCTACTCCTTAATGTAGACGGGTTATTCTATTTGGGCCTAAAAACCTCAGAGACATGTTATGTAGTCATGTTGCTACCGTAGATGGATCTGGTGTGTGGTGTGTGTTGTGGTTCCTAGAGTTTTAAAATACAGAATGGGAGGCAGACTCTTTAGTTATCAAGCTCCTCTCCTGCAGAATCAGCTTCCAATCCAGGTTCGGGAGGCAGACACACTTTTAAGACTGGACTTAAAACTTTCCTTTTTGATAAAGCTTATAGTTACAGATGCCTCAGGTGACTCTGAACCATCTCTAGGTTAGGCTGCTATAGATTTATTCTGCTGGGGGACCTCATCCGACACACTGAGCCCCTCTCCTTCTTCTCTCCCTCTGTCCACTCTTAGGCCACCACTGCATGCTATTAACTTCGTGTCTTCTCTCTCCCCTAATTGTGCTTCATCCTCTGTGTCTCTTTCTGCCTCTCTCTCTCCCTTTTTGGAGGAATCCCCAGATTTGGGGCTGTATGATTCCAGCTTGCAGTTACTGGTCCTACAAACCTGCCCAGTGCCTATTCTGCTGCTCCTTGTTGTTGTTTTTGATCTCTTGTTCCCTGCTGGTCTTTTCTCTTACCTCTTTTCACTCACTCGAACTGGTCGAGGCAGATGACCGCCCAATCTTAGCTTGGTTCTGCTGGAGGTTTCTTCCTTTGAGAAGCTCTCCACTGTCACTTAGTGCTACTCAAGTGGGACGGTTTTCTACATTATTTTGTGTAAATTCTGTATTTTATTCTGTAAGGTCTTAAACCTTAAAGGGTAAAGTGCCTTGAGATGACTCCTGTTTCGATTTGGTGCTATATAAATAAGTGTGAATTGAATTAAATCAATTAACAATAAACAGGAAGTTTAGAATGTGATCACAACATATAATGCTATATACTGTGTTTATTTTTACCTTGCAAGTATCTGTCTGTTTCTCTAGGTAGATATTCTACTGTACTATAGAGCTGTCTGCGAAACACAGAGAGAGGTCATTCATGTTCAGAAGAATTGGGAGCCATCGTTTGACATATTCAGCTTTAGATTTAGATTAGATCGATGACATTTGCATATGGGAGGGTAGGAGGTGATAGAGATAAATCAGCTGTGAGAGGAAGAGCTCTGACCAGTACAATGTCAGATCTCAGCAGTGCTTCCCCTCTCCCTCACTCTCTGACGATGGAGTCTCTGGAAGAAGCTGATATCTGCTTTCCACAACTCAACTCCTCTTGCAGGAAGACGATGCGTCCTCACTCGGAGGCTGTGCTCATTTTCACTCTACAGACTATTGTTGCCATCTTAACTGTGGTTCTGAACCTGCTGGTCATCATCTCTATCTCCCACTTCAGGCAGAGATAAACTTCTCTGCATGCGTTCAAACTGTTTTTCTTTACACTTATATTGAGAAATGACTTTGAGCTAAATAACAACCTTACATTTATTTGAAACTATTAGCGGACTATTTTTTACATCAGTATTTAGTTAGATAATTCTTCATACTTGTACCATTATAGCTGGAACTCTTCATTTTACTACTACTGCATGTTACATGTTGCATGTTGATTTTCTCTTCTTTCAGGCAGCTCCACACAACCACCAACCTCCTCGTTCTCTCTCTGGCTGTCACTGACTTCCTTGTAGGTTTACTACAGATGCCAATTGAAATCATCCTCAACCAAGGCTGTTGGCTCCTGAGTGACTTTATATGTAGCGTTTTCTTCTTTTTAGGTTACCTGTTAGTCAGTGTTTCAGTGGGAAACCTGGTGCTTATATCAGTTGATCGCTATATGGCCATTTGTGAACCCATGTCTTACTACACTAAAGTCACTTTGAACAGAGTTCGAATCTGCATCTGTCTGTGTTGGTTATTTTCTGTTGTGCACAGCAGCTGGATATTAAGAGAATTCATTAAACAACAACATAGTTATGATTTCTGTTATGGAGACTGTGTAGTTGCAGTTACATTTGCGCAGGTAGCTGTTGATTTTGTTGTGACCTTTTTAGGCCCCTTTCTTGTCATCACACTGTTGTATATCAGGGTGTTTGTGGTGGCTGTGACTCAGGCTCGTGCCATGCGCTCCCATGTTGAAGCTGTCACACTGAAGCATTCAGAGACTGTGAAGCTGAAGAAATCAGAGATGAAAGCAGCCAGGACTCTTGGTGTTGTAGTATTTGTATTTCTTTTGTGCTCTAGTCCGTATTATATTTTCTCTGTTGCAGCTGAGATCAGCTCGACAGTAGGGACAACAGCAGCCATGTGGTTGTTGTATTGCAACTCCTCTCTAAACCCTGTGATATACACATTTTTCTACCCTTGGTTCAGAAAATCAGTTAAGCACATTGTCACACTTAAAATTCTGCAGCCTGAATCCCGTGACACCAACATTCTATAAAAATACACTGTAAAGAAATGGAGGTTTTGTGGTTGATAAATGTGTTATCAAGCACAGAATATTCTTTGTAAACTCAGTTGAGTCATATAATAATGGTATTTAATGAGCATTTAAAGATGCAGTGAATAATTTAAAGATACAGAGAAGGGGATTAGCTTTTTCTATATCTAAGAAATAAATGTTTGTCATTAGCTTGAATTTATGTGTATTTTTATACTTAGTCATGCTGTTATCATAAATCCATCCAACTGTGAAACTGAACTGTGCTTTTATTTTTAAGTACTAATTAAGTTTTTGTTATAGTAACGCATTTTGTCCTTTATTGCACAGTAATAAAAAACGGTAATAAAACTATATTAACAATGTGAAGCCAAGTAAAGTAAAGAAATAACTAATAATTCATAATAATAAATCATTACCCATCAATCTCAACATATTGTACAGGTATAGTATGATTTTCCTTCATTCATGGGAAAATGTTATTTTATAGGAAAACAACATTAAAAACCATTTACATTTGTACCATAATACACTAGTATAGTTACACACAATAACAAAAGCCCTCGTTGATGCTAGACAAAGAGAAACGAGTACATGGCTCACATGTGCCTGTATGTCCCTGTTGTCACACTTCAGATACTGAAGCATAACTCCTGTGACGAAAAGTGTAGCGACACACTTACAAAGTGAATGAAGTGTTTGTTTATTATTCTCTCTTCTCTCTCTCTGAAAGACTCAGGCCAGTTTGGGGTTATATTAAAGGACTCCTCTCTAAACCCTGTGATATACACATTTTTCTACCCTTGGTTCAGAAAATTAAGCAATCAAGCAAGTTAAGCACATTGTTACACTTAAAATTCTGCAGCCTGAGTCCTGTGAGGCCAACATTCTGTAGAGAGAGACTGTGATGGAGTGAATGAAATGCTTCAAATGCTTTCTCTGTAAATGTTTGCACCACCATCATTAGCTTGTCATGAATTTATGTGTATTTTAATTCTAGGACATGTCCTCAACATAAAAGCTATGGGCCGTGAAACTGAACTGTACTCTGGTTCAAAGTAATGGCAGTACAGTTTAAATAAAGTATATAAATAAGCAGAATCAATAATGTCCACATTACCCATCCCTAATCTCACATATTGTAGTATAGTAGGATTTTCTTTAATTCATGGACAAACATTAACATCTGTGAAATAACATTTATATTCATACCATACCATACGATATACTTGCACAATTACACATAATAGCACCAGCCCTCACTAATGCTAGACAGAGAGCATCATTTTATATTAGAGTGGTAATACTTTTGCAATGGGACAACAGTTCCATAACTTGCCCCTATTTTTTTAGTCTAAGTCTGTTTTTTTGCACAATCAGCAGTCTGGCCTTAGTTCAGTCTGCAGATGTTCTCATGACACCAAAATCATGAGCAAGAAATCCTTACATGGAGCATCTGTGTTTACAATTGTGAAAAAGTTAGTTACTACATCCAACAAAGCTACCTACATTGATCAGTCTGGGAGTCAGATCAGGGAAGAATTACGATGCTCTCAACAGACTCAACAGAGTCACACTTATGTTGGATTTTGTTTGAATATCTGAAACCATTTAATATGACATACACAGAAAAAGAGAAGAAATCAAGAGTGGGCCAACATCCTGTCACAGTGCTGGACATGAGTAATCATTTAAGTGTTTTAGGTGCTTTTTTACATACTGATTTCCATCTGTAAGGTTTTTAGTGTGTCTGTATTCCTTCAACCAATGGAAAAATGCCAGCTCTCTGTGATTTGGCCTCATAAATACCTGTTGGCTTTTGCACTATTTGTTTTAGTTACAATCTTGTTTACATATAAAAATGGGATGCCGTCTAAATTGTAAATGAAAACACAAATATTCGCAAATCATTTAAAACCTTTATTAGAATGAGAGTGGTACAAGTGCAACTTCAAATTGAATTGCTTTTTTTTAGACCTACAGACTTGTTGGTTTTAAATTTTGATTATTGGACAGCAGGTCGGCGTCATGATTGGATATTAAAAAAACATTGCAGAGAGGCTGAGTCATACAGAAGTAAGGAAGAACTCGGGGATTTCATCATCTGCAGTTTGTAATAGCATTAAAAGTTTCAGGGTGTCACTGCTTTAAAAAGAGACACGTCTTTAATGGAAATCAGTGCATGGACATAACACCTCTTAAAACAACTGTCAGTAACCATTCTTCATCACTGCATCCACAGGCATGTAAATAAAATAGTTTGAGACCTCTTTTGAAAGCCTAATCTGAGAATTTATGAGAATCTTTTTGTTCTGGAAAGGAAGGAGAAATAAGCCATAGTCTCATCTTTGGTTTCACACTGAGACACACTTGTCTCAGAAATAAATAAAACCTTGTTGTTAATAGTATCAGACAGATGTAAATCAAGCAGTGTCACTGGTCAAACTGTAACATTATTGATTATTAGAATATAATTAAATCAAAATATCAAATCATTATCTGAAAGCTTTTAGTTTTTGTCATATCAGTGTTTCTCTGCGTTCTCTCTTTCCTGGTCATAAGTGTGCCTGATTTAAACAGAAAGCAAATGTGTCACATGAATAAAGACTAAAACTTCACGTGAAAACCATTAGTTATTTTTTTTTGTAAATTGGCTTAGTTACTCAAGAGTCTCAGTAATGGGGTAAATACAAATCTGTCAGATGGTGGACGTGAACCTTCGTGAGTTGTTTTTTCATATTTCGTTATTTGTTCTTCAGGACATTAGTTGGCTGGTGAAGTAGTGACAACAAACATTTCATTTAGGTGCACACTAAAGACATACACTACATATGTCTACATCATTTTAGTATCACAAGAGTCAGGCTGCAGTATCTGAAGTGTTACAATAAGTTTAACTGATTTTCTAAACCAATGGTAAAAAAAAGCATAAATGACTGGATTCAGACAGGAGTTACAATAAAGCAACCAGACACCAAAAACTGAAAATATCACACCTGTTGACATGTCCTGGCCTGCGAGGGAGGGATAAAAGTAAGGACAGAAACATATTAAAAACATAAGCACAACAACTCCAAGTGTTTTGGCTGCTTTGCGTTCGGATTTCTTGGAGACTGCACCGACTGAACCCTGCAGTCTGACAACTGCAACATGAGACCTTGTGGCTCGAGCCTGAGACACAGCCACTACAAACACTTTCATATACAGAACTATGATGACAGTAACAGGGCCAATAAACGTCAATATGACATCCACAGCCCCTGTTATGAAGTTAATAACAACTACACACTCTCCATAGCAGGTGTTATATGTATCCGGATGTTTCAGGAAGTCATTCAGTATCACGCCGTTATAGGAAATAGCAAATACCCAACACACATAAACACAGATTTTGACTCTGTTTTGTGTGACTTTGGTGGGGTAACCCAAAGGGTCACAAATGGCCACATATCGGTCAACTGATATCAGCACCATGTTTCCAACTGAGACTGAGGTAAGGACAAATGAGGCGTAGTAAAACAGTCCACATACCAAGCTCCCCAAAAGCCAGCAGCCCTCTATAAGGAGGATTCGAACCGGCATCAACAGCAGCCCTACGAGTAAGTCTGATACAGCCAGAGAGAGGAGCAGGAGGTTGGTGGGGGTGTGGAGCTGCCTGGAGGAAAAAGAACATCATCACCGTAAGTCTTGAAAATGTTATATCCTGCACAACAGTATAGCTACAGTATGCAAATAGTCAAATTAAGTATATTCAGACACGCTGCGCTATGCAAAATGCAATTTTTTGCATTGAACCAATTAGGTTCAACAGTCGCTTGTGTGTGTAAATAAATGCTACTGATAGGTTAGAATATGCTGAACCTTGGATTTCAATATTTATGTCAGTGATACATTTACTCTTGTCAACGAAGAGACTATGAGACTAAGAGTTATTCATTATAGTAGTATGAGTACAACAAAATCTACACAAATAAATGCATATTGTAAAAAAATATGTTAGTTTAGATTATTCTGGTAAGTTTATCTCTATGCCTGAAGTGGGAGATAGAGACGATGACCAGCAGGTTGAGAGCAACAGTGAGCAAAGAGATGCAGGACAGCACGACGTAGATGAGCATGGATCCGGCACGATGCTGCAACGGCTTCCTGCAGGAGGTGTTGAGGAGCTGTGGAAAGCAGAGTTCAGCTCCTTCCAGGTTTTCCATAGTGACAAAGAGACACGGAGAGAAGCTGTGGAGCTCTGTGGAGCTTTCCCACCACAGGTCCCTGTGATAAACCTTATTTATCGGGCTCCTCCCTCTTTTCTCACAGCCTTCATATTTTTTTATCAGTGAGTGCAGAGTAATGTCTGCAGAGCCCACCTATACCTCAGGATGTGACACATTTAATGATGTTATACAACGTTCAGTCAAATCACTCACTTTTTGAAAATGTTTTGTTTGTAAAAGAAATTGAAAGTAAGTGTGAAAACAAATAATCTGCTGTATTTGATTTTACATGGTTGTTTACTGTCATATTTACTGGAAATAATTTCTATAAATATGATTAATTGTTTTCTATTTTTGTTCCTTTCTATATGCCTGAATCTGTTTTTCACTTTAAAAGTTGTCTCTCTGTTCCATGAACAGCTGAGAAACAGAAAGGTCCAGTTTGAACCTGGATGACTCTAGTGTATCATCCAATATTCCCGCCTTTCTCTCTGACATCTCTGATTGGATGAGAGAAGAACATTTTTAACTCAATTCCCCAAAGGCAAAAGTTCAGCCTGACCATACACCTATTGTATGTGCTTCTCCTGTGTCTATCAACTATAGAGAGAAAGAATATGAAGGAGGCAGGACGATTAGGCCTTGAACATTCAGATGTACAGAGTAATAACATGACGTATTCAGATTTGGCCATCTCCATAGAGGAAATAGCTGCATGGGAGGTGAGGGAGGGAAGGGATAAATGAGCTGTGTGACAAAGAGTTCAGACCAGAAAGCTGTCAGACCTCAACAGCCTCTCGTCTCTTGCTGATAATAAAAATGGAAGAAGCTGAACTCTGTTTTCCAGAACTCAACACTTCATGCATCAACACGATGCGTCCTCGCTCCAAGCTCCTTTCCAGTCTACTGTCTATCATCACCATCCTGACTGTGGTTCTTAATCTGCTGGTCATCATTTCCATCTCCCACTTCAGGCAGAGATAAGCTTCTCTGCATGGCCTAAACATGTTTATTCTGTTGTTACTGCTACGTGACATATGCAGCTGCATGTCCACTAACCTCGTCCTAAATAACATAACTAGAGCACATATCATGTTATTTCTTGTGTAGACCTTTTATTGGTGAATTCAGGTTATTTGGCTTTTGAATCTGCAGTACTTTCCTGTATGTCAGCATGTGGTTAGAGGACAAGTAGGACTCCTAGTATTATAACTGTTCAAAGACATCTGTTTACTACTACATGTTTCTCTCCTTTCAGGCAGCTCCACACAACCACCAATCTTCTTGTCTTTTCTCTGGCTGTCACAGATTTCCTTGTGGGTTTACTACAGATGCCAACTGAAATCCTCCTCTACCAAGGGTGCTGGATTCTTGGAGACTTACTATGTGTTGTCAATTTCTTTTTCGGTGCTTTCTTAATCAGTGTTTCAGTTGGAAACATGGTGCTGATATCAGTTGACCGCTATGTGGCCATATGTGACCCCATGTTTTACTCCACTAAAGTCACTCTGAAGAGAGTCCAACTCTCCATCTGTCTGTGTTGGTTGTTTTCTGTTGTGCACAGTAGTTGGACATTAAGAGAAGTTTTCAAACAACATGACAGGTATGATTTCTGTTCTGGACAGTGTGTAGTTGAATTTAAACTGACTGACGTGGCCTTTTATGCTGCTGTGACCTTTTTAGGCCCCATCACCCTCATTACAGTTTTGTATCTCAGAGTGTTTGTGGTGGCTGTGTCTCAGGCTCGCTCCATGCGCTCCCACATTGCAGCTGTCACACTGAAGCGTTCAGAGCGTGTGAAACCCAAGAAATCTGAGATCAAAGCAGCCAGGACTCTTGGTATTGTGGTATTAGTGTTTCTTTTGTGCTACAGTCCATTTGGTTTTGTCACTGTTGGTATTATGAACAACTCAACATGGGCGTTATCTGCAACCATGCAGTACTGGCTGGTCTATTCTAACTCCTGTTTAAACCCCTTGATTTATGCCTTTGTTTACCCCTGGTTCAGAAAATCTATTAAATACATCTTTACACTTCAGATTCTGCAGCCTGACTCCTGTGATGCCAACATACTGTAGAGAGACACTGCGAGACACTGAAAGTGCATATGTACTGTCAGACGTGGCTCATGTTTGCTCATGTTTTGACCTAATTTATGCCCACGACTTAGCTCATGCAGGTTTTATCATGGGTACGTGTAGCTATTGGCCTCATTGTTTCCTGTATTGTCCTTTTCCCTGGTTAGTTATGGTCTGGTGTCTGGCCTCAGTGTTGGAGTAATTTTCTGTTTGTGTTTTTGCTGACCTCTATTAAAGTGTTTTTGTCCTGTGTTTCTTATTAAAATCTCTTTTCAAAGCTTCATCCTAGTCTCTGTTGTGCATTCAGGTTCTCCATTTTGCATTACCTTGACAGAACCCTGATGGAACCATCTGGCCACTATGGATCAAGTAACCAGAGTTAAGTGGACAGAGGTTATAGGGCTCATGCAGGCCACAGCCAAAGGCACCCTAAAGTTGGAACAGCTTTAGGCCACTATGGAAAACATTCTGCTTTCTAGGACACGGTTAATGGATGTTCCAAGTTAAGGCCCAGTTTTTTGCTCTAACAGACTCTATGTCATAGCAGCCATAAATAATAACTGGCCTATTGTCCATGCTAGCTGCAACTAAACCTATAAGGCCTCCAATCTGAATCTAATACTAGAGGGATTTGGCCCAATCAAGTGCCGAGACAGCTGACCACCTTTTCCTCTCCAATTAGGACCCTGAGGTCACTAGTATAACCACCAGTCTTGGGAGCAAAGCCCCTCACTGGAAGTGGTGCATGACACCATCATGCCACACCTGATGACCCAGTCCAGAAGGTCTGGTACAGGTTGATGGTTCATGAGTCCAGAAGGACCAGCCTAAGTCACCATCTCCTGTGACCCAGAATGAGTCATCCGTGTCACGGTTGGGTCAACAATGCTACTTTCATTGCTTCTACCAGTTGGGGTGACAACAATCTTGATGTCACCAATGTCTCAGCAACCTGATGGGACCACGATGCCATAGTTGCTGCTGACATGTGTGTTCCTGTGTTTTAACTAGTCAAAGACGTCAACACTCCAGTTCATGTTCCTGTGCCTCAGCTGGCCATGGGCTTTACCTCTGAGCATGACCCTCCTCCCGCTGTTGCCAGCCCTAGAATCCATTAGTCTTTTCACAACATTAAGTTCTGTAGATTGTGTAAGATCTAAATTATTTGCAATGTTCTATTGAGAAATACAAGTTTTTAATGCTTGACAATTTTTTTTCACAAAGTTTGGCATAAAGTCATCACCCATCTCTGCTCACCTGTCACTAATGAATCTGCTAATTTTGAACCTCAAATTTTCAGCAAATCTTTGCATTTTTTATTAAATTTTCATTATTATTTTACCTCTATCCCAACCAAGAGTGTGTTGCAGGCATCAATATGTTCTAAAAATGTGCTGACATTCACAAAATGAAGTCAGTGAAAATGTTTTCTTTGTGCTTTTGACAGATTAAGGGTATAAGAATAAATCACAGTGTTAGTTTTTATTACATTTAGCAAAACACCCCAAACTTTCTGGAAAGGGGTTTTTATATTATTTGCAAACATATGCAGTTACATTCCGTGATCCACAGTGGCCACTGTACAATATAAAATAAAATATACATTTAAACATTTAATTAAAAATTCAAAATGATTTATTTTGTTACTGTAGGTTATACTGTATCTGCCTTTACAACTGATATTGATGTAAAGTGAAACTGAGAGAGAGAGAAGAATTTGTCTTTACCCCTGCCTGACTATATTCAGTATTACAGGGAGCAATAGCATGACGTATTCTGCAGAATCGATGCTTCACAAATCAAACATGCATGGGAGGGGACAGAGAAATACTGGAGTGAGGGAGGGAGAGGCAGAGAATTAAAGGGAGGGGGAAAGAGTGGGAGAGTTAGAAATAGAGAGGAGGGGAGACAGTGAGGATAGGGATAAGAGTTCAGACCAGAAAGCTGTCAGACCTCAACAGCCTCTTGTCTCTTGCTGATAATGATAATGGAAGAAGCTGAACTCTGTTTCCCAGAACTCAACACTTCATGCAGCAAGACGATGCGTCCTCGCTCCAAGCTCCTTTCCAGTGTCCTGTCCATCATCACCATCCTGACTGTGGTTCTCAATCTGCTGGTCATCATCTCCATCTCCCACTTCAGGCAGAGATACATTTCTCTGGCCTTAAAATGTTTATTCTGTTGTTACTGCTACGTGACATATGTAGCTGCATGTCCAGTAAACTTGTCTTATATGAATGATATAACTACAGTATTTGAGATGTTTTCTTTTCTTGATTGATTAGTGAATATTGGCTTTTTGGGAATTGTTTTGAATGTGCAACACTTTTTTGTATTTAGGCATGTGGTTAGGGTTAAGTAATGCTTCTATAACTGGTCAAAGACTTCTGTTTACAGCTACTACATGTGTTCAGTGTTGATATCCTACCATTTCTCTCCTTTCAGACAGCTCCACACAACCACCAATCTTCTTGTCTTTTCTCTGGCTGTCACAGATTTCCTTGTGGGTTTACTACAGATGCCAACTGAAATCCTCCTCTACCAAGGGTGCTGGATCCTGGGTGACATACTATGTGTTGTTAATTTCTTATTCGGTGTTTCAGTAGCAAACATGGTGCTGATATCAGTTGACCGCTATGTGGCCATATGTGACCCCATGTTTTACTCCACTAAAGTTACTCTGAAGAGAGTTCAGCTCTGCATCTGTCTGTGTTGGTTGGTGAGCAACTCAACATGGGGTTTATCTGCAACTATGCAGTACTGGCTGGTCTATTCTAACTCCCGTTAAACCCTTTGATTTATGCCTTTGGGAACTTAGGATTCTGGAGCCTGTGATGCCAACATACTGTGAATGTGACTCTTTTCTGCAAATGAGAAATGTTTTTTATGTTGAATTTAAACCAGGACAATTAAGCAAAATATTTCCCAACATTTTTTCACTGTCAGATCGGCTGGTGTTGTAATTTTTAGATTGGTTAGATTACACACTTGATGTATTATATAATCGTAGAATGAGTGAAGCCTCGTGTTTTCTTTAAGATTGTTCGTGGCAAAAAAAACATAAATCTGTACGGCATAAAATGCAACTGGTTTGGGGGTCAGAGAAGGAAAGGCACTGTGTCCAACTGTTATCTACTCTGCATAAATGTAAAAATTGCACGTTTGGTTTAACAGCTGGACAAGCTGTTTAACATTAAAGCCATATTCCAAGAAAATTTTTATTTTCTTATTCAAGTTACTTATATTTATTTCCTTTTATAAACAATTATATATTTTATGTTGTGCTTTTGAGAAACAGATATTTCAGTTTTTTACAAATGCATACACTACTGTTTAAAAATGTTGATCAGAAACGCAGGATAGGTGTTGTAAATGATAATCTAACTACAAATTGCTGTTTATTTATTAGAATATCTGCACAGGCTCAACAAACGGTCAACAAGCACCCTTGTGTTCCAGTGGCACATAGTGTTTGCTAAAGCAAGTTAATTAATTTAAATGTGATAGTTTAAATGTGATAGTTAGAAAACCCTGCTGCAATTATATTAACTCAGCTGAGTGTGTGACACCAAAATGAAAACAACATAATTATCAGTAACATAAATGACAGAAAAATATAATGTCTGGATATATTGTATATATAGAGTATATGCTGCCAACTACAGTTAGTATTACTTTTTGACTTATATTAGCAGACAGGTTATTTTAAACTGGGTAGAGAGCTGAACAAGACAATACAACTAATGGCACCAACATGTCCAACAAAAGTTGAGACAGAGGGAACCAAAAGCTTGAAAAGTAAGCGGTACGAACAAAGAAGGGCTGGAAAAGCGTGTCGCAACTATTTAGGTGAATTGGCAGCAGATCAGTAACATGATTGGGTATAAACAGAGCATCTTGAAGTGTCTGTTAGAAGTAAAGTTAAAGGTAGAGTTTCATCAATCATGAGCTTGATTACTGGAGTGGGAACAGCTGGGGATAATCGGTAAGTGTCAGAATCAGGGACTGACAAAGACTGAACGGGGCGTAACCAGGTGAGAACACATACACACACAAAAACTGTCTAGCACTTAACAATTTCTAGCATGCTCTGTTTGACAAGTTTGGGTCTTATCAGGGCTCTTAGTTTGTAGTAACTCAGAATCTACAGAACCCGAATGGTAATTGCTGGTGTCTTCTCCTTATAAGTTGCTTTGGATGCTGCAGGGACTGGTGGCGACGTTGATGCACCCAGGAGCAGGACATGAGATGGCTGTGTCAGACAGGATTGCCTCTTCTGAACCACAGGAAGTGTTGACGCAGACTGCTGGGGCCAATCTGTCAGCCGGAACGACCAGCTAGTAAGTTGGGGCTACTGAGTCTGGAGTCAAAGCAGAGACCAGGACTGGAGTGACAACAGAAACTGTGGATAGAGTGATGGCAGGAAACGGGGCTGCAACAGAAACTGTTACTAGTTCACATCCACTACTGAGGGTTTACAGCCTCAGATTCACCTGCAGTTAGCTTCAGGCCTGCTAGCTGTTGTGTTGCCTTTCAGTCAGCTTACACTGAACTTCCAGTAACCCTCTCATGTGGGTAGCATCGGCTCTGCTAGCTTTCATAGCCTCTCCACTTAGCTTGCGTCAGTTAGCTGTCCTCTGGCCTTCATGTTCAGTGACATGTTGGCCTCCCTCATGTCCACTAGCAGCCAGCCAGCTTCCTCCTTGGCTACCTCCTCCTCTGCACCTATGCTTCAGCTCAACTTCCCCTCTTTAATTGTTCCTAGGTGTCACTTATTCCTCATTATCCCACTCACTACCTAACACCCTGCATTCCGTGTCTTTCCTGTCGGTTCATTGTGTGTCCTCCCAAGGTTCGTTACTGGCTTTACTCTTAATCTAACCGTCCTTCACCCTGCTGGCGTCCTCTCAGTTCCTCACCCTCTCTCCACCAGCCCTTCCTCTCCTTCCCCTCCTTGATTTGAACTTTTGCCGTCATCATAACTCCTGTTGGAGTTGGTTCGGTTTTAGGTTTTGTGTTCACTTTAATAATCTTTATACTCCATCTTAGTTCTCTCTGCCTGGACGCAAACACTGAGGCTCGGGAGATTTGGTCTGAGCTAAAAACTCAGGCCCGGGACGCATGTTTCCCTATCCTGTTGGACTGTGAACTTTCTCCTGAACTCGTTGAAGAAGGGAGTAGGAATGAGCACCATAAGTGGCGGTTGCCACCGCTAGTATAAGCCAAAGCACCATTATCATCAAAAAACATGAATACTGGAGTGATAGGTAGAGGGAGGGACAGAGAGAGGGAGAGTGTGGCACAGAGAGGAAGGGAGGCAGGAAGGAGCGGGATAAATTAGCTGTTTATGAAAGAGCTTTTGACCAACAAGCTGTCAGGTGTAGACAGCCTCTCGTCTCTTGCTGATGATAATGGAAGCTGAACTCTGTTTTCCAGAACTCAACACGTCGTGCAGCAAGACGATGCGTCCTCGCTCCAAGCTCGCTTCTTGTCTACTGTCCTTTATTACCATCCTAACTGTGGTTCTCAATCTGCTGGTCATCATCTCCATCTCCCATTTCAGGCAGAGATCCGCTTTATGAATGGCTCAATATGTTTATTCTTTAAAACAAATTTAACCTAATTTCACATTTAAATCTACTAATAATGAGAACATTAGCGCACTAAAACATTTTGAGTGAAGTTTTTTGCTTACTTTGTATTTGCTGTTATATTTAGACATGTGGTTTGGAGACAATTAATATTCCCAATATTACAACTGTTCTGTTTACAGCTGTGTTAAATGCTGTTATCCTTTAATTTCTCTCGTTTCAGGCAGCTCCACACAACCACCAATCTCCTTGTCTTTTCTCTGGCTGTCACAGATTTCCTTATGGGTTTCCTGCAGATGCCAAGTGTAATTCTCCTCTACCAAGGGTGTTGGATCCTGGGAGACTTTATTTGTGATGTGAATTTCTTTTTAGGTGGTTTATTTATCAGTGTTTCAGTAGGAAACATGGTGCTGATATCAGTTGACCGCTATGTGGCCATATGTGACCCCATGTTTTACTCCACTAAAGTCACTCTGAAGAGAGTTCAGCTCTGCATCTGTCTGTGTTGGTTGTTTTCTGTTGTGCACAGCAGCTGGATACTGAGAGACTTTTTCAAACAACATGACAGGTATGATTTCTGTTCTGGAGAGTGTGTAGCTGAATTTAAACTGGCTGAAGTAGCTTTTGATACCACTGTGACCTTTATAGGCCCTGTAACTGTCATTATAGTTTTGTATCTCAGAGTGTTTGTGGTGGCTGTGTCTCAGGCTCGCTCCATGCGCTCCCACATTGCAGCTGTCACACTGAAGCGTTCAGAGCGTGTGAAACCCAAGAAATCTGAGATCAAAGCAGCCAGGACTCTTGGTATTGTGGTATTAGTGTTTCTTTTGTGCTACAGTCCATTTGGTTTTGTCACTGTTGGTATTATGAACAACTCAACATGGGCGTTATCTGCAACCATGCAGTACTGGCTGGTCTATTCTAACTCCTGTTTAAACCCCTTGATTTATGCCTTTGTTTACCCCTGGTTCAGAAAATCTATTAAATACATCTTTACACTTCAGATTCTGCAGCCTGACTCCTGTGAGGCCAACATACTGTAGAAACACAGTGATGGTGTGACTGAAAATTACTGATACTTCATGTTTTCTTTAATTCTTTGATTTTAAACATCCTGAAGTCAAGACAATTAAGCAGAACTTTTAGTTTGGTTAGATCATACATTTATATTTACTTCACTTATCCTGGTAGATTGACTGAGGCCTCAAAAGTTTTCTTTAAGGCTTTACATGGCAACACATTAATCTGTATCATATGATATGAAAGCAAACCAGTTTGGGGGTCATGCATGTACATGTTTTATAAAAGTTGGATATGTTATCTTATATTAAAGCTATATGTCCAAAAGAATTCTGTTTTCTGGTACAGGTTACTGGCAGGTTTTTTACTTATTCTAAATTAAAATACAAGAATAAATGCCTAAAATACAGCTGTCTTTCCACAAGAATTTCCCCAAGGAGATTAAGTATCAATTATTATTATTATTAATATCAGCAAACATTAGTCCTATGTTCCAGTGGCCCACTGTGTTTACTAATGTTTGCTTTTCAGTTTAAAAGTCTAAAACTGAAAAAATGATCATTAGAAAAACATTTAGCAATTATGTGAGGGTTGCTGAAAACAATTTGTCCAACATTTGTATGAGTGTACATGTCCTTACACAGTAATAAAACAGAATGGACATAAATATCAACGATATAAAAAACACGAAAAATAAATTCTGTTGTCTTGCTGGATTTTATTGATATGTTTATGTGATGTGCTGAGGATTCATTTAAAATGGTTTGTTTTTAGAGCATAAAATGCCAACTACTAAAAAAAGCACAAGACAAGTTTATTTAGATTGGGAGCAGCACAAAGGATTAAAATAATACAACCGATAAGAATAAAAAAAGTTTATTATAACTAAAAATAACACCTGAAACACCCTTTGTTAGAACATATTAATAATCTTGACATTTGGTTAACAGTAACTTAACAGTAAGTTAAGTGGAGCAGTGTTTATCTCCTTAGATATATTTTTAAAATATGTCACATTTGATCTTTTAGAGACACTGAGATTATTTTACACACCTTCATTTCATCAGGCCTCGATGCCTGTAACATTTTTTTACACCTCCCTTAATCAAAAATCTATTAATCAGCTCCGGATTGAGCAGAATTCAGCTGCAAGACTCTCAAGAGAATGAAAAGTGATCATATCACACCTGTTTTAGCCTGCTTACACTGGATCCCAGTATGTTTTATGCAGTGTCAGCTGGTGAAATTATTTTTTGGGGGCGGCACACTTTTGCAAGTCAGTTTTTAGATGCACTCTAACCACATATCACAACTACAGTAGTATAAACCAAAGCACCATTATCATGTACGGAGCCCCTGAGGTGCCACGAAAGAGAAAAAGAGTGTAAAGAAAAAAAATTACTTCAGTCAGTTTAATAATGTTATTACTGACCTGTGTTTTGGGATGATCTGCTCATGTGTCTGAATTAAATATCCCCAACAAAACGTGACATGGTTCTAATTAATGACAGACATTCAAGTAGCAGATTTCCGCTACAACATCATGTGAATGAAAACACTGTATAGTTAGTTTAGACTAACATGTCCAATTTAGGATGAGTTGTTGTGACTGTAATGCTGTTAATAATGTTTATGGAGATGTAAAGTGTATAAAAGTCTGATGGTCAGACGTTGTCCAGTGAGCGGAAACAGTTCAAGTATGATGATTTTGTGGCTATTTGAGCTGCCAGAGAGGAACACACGGGGGCTTGTCTGTTATCTTAGAGAAGATGTGTGGGTTTTTGTCCCCCTCCTCATTATATCATCTCATTATTCTCTATGCTGTAGCTTTCATTAAGCTGCGTAGCGATATTCACATTGGTAATTACTGTAAGACACATAGCAGTTAGCATGTATCATGTAGCTGCTAGTCTGTTCATGTTTTCTCGCTTTATCAGGAAAATATATTAAATGTGTTTTACCTGTCTGAATCCAGACTGGTTCTGTTCCTGACAGCTGACAGAGGAGCAGGAGAAACAAACCAAAGCTCCGGTCTCAGGACAGACAGTTAGCCAGGACTTCTTCTCGGACCAGAGAGTGTAATTTCTCCCTCTGTCTTGTGTTGGTTATTTCATTTTGATGTCCAGCTGGTGAGGTCCACAATCTCTAATCTTTTCCTGTGGGGTTCCTCTGTTAAACGGTTCATGTTATAGCACCCAAATTAATCTTCTCCATGACTAAAAACTGCTCTTCCGACTGACTGTAAACAAAACAAAAGTGTTGCAGTGAATTTCTGTTTGAATTTGTGGAGCACTGACGTCAGTCTTGTGGGCGGGTTTTGGTCGCAAAGTTGTGCACCCTGAGGTTCTCCACCCCAAATCAAGATGCTCCCCCAAACATACTCCACCACTGAGATGAGGTTTTCTGGTTCATGGTTCATGGTTCATTGTATGATAGTAAGATGTTAATACAATTAACACCTTAACTGAGCTAAATAAATAAAAAAATAATAAAATATTTAGAACATTCATCTTGAATCCAGTTTCTATTCTGTATACTGCTGAGAAGAATAGCCTTAGTTAGTTTAATCCACAAATCTATTTCCCAGTACCACTGTGGAGTGAAAAGGTGGTCTTTGGCAAATGTCAAGGGTACTGCAATGTTTTTTTGGGAAGCAACACAAAACACTGGATGTGGCATGAAAAGAAAACTGCAAACACATGAAAACATTATCTTTTGACCTTAACTGCAGAAAGAGAGAGACAAAGACAGAATGGCAGAGAAATAGAAAGTATTAGTTCTGCCCAGTGATGTATCTTGGATGTAGCATCTTTAGCAATTTGGCATCTGCATTAGATTCATATTAATCCTGTGTTGTTATCCCAAATTAATGAAAACACTTGTGCAAAACTATATGACGTGTCTTAGCTGCATGTCCTATATCCTGCTGATGTTTTTATATAGACTAAAAATATAATAGAAAAAACACATATTGATCTGACAAATCAAAATGTCACTATATATAAAAGGTTAAATGTTTGAGTTCCTATGTAAAGATGTAAAAATAGTCACAGCCAGTGAATCTCTCCTTCATGATTTGTCTGTGTCAGGACAACATCTACAGACAGACACTCATCCAGAATGATTGACTTTCTGACTTTTGCATACTTTGTAAGACTGTGCAGGCTCCTACATATCATCTAGTGACAGGTGCAAAAGTACAGCATATATATATCCATATATATAGATATATATAGATAACTTAGATTTAAATTGTACATTTAGTCATTGGGTTGTGGTGCAGCAGATATACAATAACAAATTCAACACACTGAATTTCACTAAAATAATGTCTGTCAATTCATGAAGAAAAATCCCCCTTAATTCTTTAATGTGTTAAGATTAGGTTTGGATAATGATAACATTATTGTTGCTGCTTTCTTGATGCTGTTTTTATTACCGTACAAAGAACAATGTAAGAACATAATTTATGTATATTCACTTTTTAAACACTAAAATTTTTAGTAATTTGAATAAATACGCTGAACAATTCAGTTTTACAGCATGTTGCCCTGATCTTAAGGACATGTCCTAGTTTTAAAGTACACATAACACTGGTGTGTATGTTTATCATTTAATACATAAAGGATATGGGTCTTTGTGCTGCCATGAAAAGTCTTAAAGAAAAGATTTTCCGTCTCAAGTGATTTTAATGTAATAGCAGAGGAGAGATAATTTACATCATCATTAAACACAAACCGACAGTGAATAGATAAGATTTTCAGACAAAGACAATATTGTATTATTATTATAACATTTTCTCCTTAATAATGGATTTAATAAAAATACAGTTTTAATCATACATCTACATAAAAATGAAAACTATAGAGATATCTTTAAAAATATTAAATTAAATATAAATATATTCATTTATTCTAATATCAAAAACCAAGTCACACTATGATTGTCCACATTTTATGCTTATATTCTGACTTTAGGGTGTGTATATTCAGTGTATTGAAGACAACAGAAAACTATTTTAATAATATTTTTTTTCTCTACAGTATGTTGACTTCACAGGAACCAGGCTTCAGTATCTGAAGTGTAAAAATATGTTTAATGGCTTTTCGGAACCAGGGGTAAAAATAAGTGTATATCAGGGGGTTTAAACAGGAGTTGCAATACAACAGCCAAAGGGATATAGATGTTCCTGTTATTGAGTTAATCTCAGCTGCAACAGAGAAAAAATAATACGGACTAGAGCACAAAAGAAATACAAATACTACAACACCAAGAGTTCTGGCTGCTTTCATCTCTGATTTCTTCGGCTTCACAGTCTCTGAACGCTTCAGTGTGACAGCTTCAACGTGGGAGCGCATGGCACGAGCCTGAGTCACAGCCACCACAAACACCCTGATATACAACAGTGTGATGACAAGAAAGGGGCCTAAAAAGGTCACGACAAAATCAACAGCTACCTGCGCAAATGTAACTGCAACTACACAGTCTCCATAACAGAAATTATAACTGTCTTTTTCTTTGAGGAAGTCTCTCAGTATCCAGCTGCTGTGCACCACAGAAAATAACCAACACAGACAGATGCAGACTTGAACTCTGTTCAAAGTGACTTTGGTGTAGTAAAACATGGGGTCACAAATGGCCACATAGCGATCAACTGATATGAGTATCAAGTTTCCTACTGAAACACTGACTAACAGGTAACTTAAAAAGAAATTCACAATACATATGAAGTCACCTAGAAGCCAGCAGCCTTGGTAGAGGATGATTTCACTTGGCATCTGCAGTAAACCCACAAGGAAGTCAGTGACAGCCAGAGAGAGAACGAGGAGGTTGGTAGATGTGTGGAGCTGCCTGAAAGAAGAGAAAATATTGTTGGATGTAGACATCCTGAAAAAAGAGTTTTAGCAGTTGTATGTTAGGAGCATGAAAAGACCTCAAACCACATGTCTAAATGTAGGATATGTCAACAGAAGATAACGATATACTACTGTAAACATGTTCTTATCTGCAACGTGTAATATCACAGCATGTTTGATTAATTCAAAGACTTTTCTTATTGTAAGAATTAGACATTTTTAGTTCATGCAGACAATCTCTGCCTGAAATGGGAGATAGAGATGATGACCAGCAGGTTAAGAACCACAGTCAGAATGGCAATGATGGACTGCAGACTGAAAATGAGCACAGCCTCGGAGCGAGGAGGCATAGTCTCCCTGCAAGTTGTGTTGAGTTGCGGAAAACAGATTTCAGCCTCTTCTAGAGTCTCCATTGTCAGAGAGCAGAGGGTCCTCAGCTCTGACGGCCTTCTGGTCAAAGCTCTTTGTCACACGTCTGATTTATTTCTATTCTGTACCCCTCCCATGTGCACATTTCATCTGTGGAAGAGCTGCATACGTCATATTATGACTCCCAGTACTTCAGGCCAAGAGAAACTGTCTCTCTCTCTCTCTTTATCCATTTCAATTGCTTGATACAGCAATAAATCAAAAGGTCCTCATGGGCAATGTGTCTTTATCTAACGGCGTGAAAGCAAACAAAACAGAGACTGATGTTAGATCTCGAGTTTTGGCAGTAGGCAGTGGTAACCGGTTAAGATCAGATTAAGGTCTGAATGAATTTATTCCTCTCAGTCTATGTTGTAGACAGAAGGGAGAGAAGTTTTGTTTCATCAAGATTTCTGATTTAATGACTTTTAAGTGCCTACATAACATAAACATAAAACTGTTTGTTGAAAGAAATGAAACAAAACCTTTTTACCTGGAAACAGTCTGGACCTACTGTAGAGAGGAATAAGTGAATTAAAATTAAAATAAACTTAAGTTCAATGACCTTAGAGACACTGACTTTGTGTTAATCATTAACATTAATAACAGATTCTGCTTGTAGTGTCACTGAAAGCTTCTGTACGTCATCAGCAACACTGTACTTGTATGTTTATTTTTTATAAAAGAAATGTACAAGTGAACTGTAGCACAGCAGGTTTACAACAACAGGAGAAAATGGGATTTCACAGGTGTAGGTTCCAATTTCTGAGAGAAAATAATACTACTGTTCAGAGACTATGATAACAATCATCTATTTAGGACTTTATTGATATTCTGCATAATTCATTTCATTTAATTAAAGAATAAATAAAGTCTAATTAGTACATACTGTATTTGTCTAAAAACAGGTGCAAAGACTTTGAACGAGGTCACAGTTCACTTTTACAGCAGGCTGCTTTATCGTTTCCAAAACATAAACTACATATAGATTTGTGTGGAGCACACACATGTAAGTGATTGTTTCTGAAATAATTATAAAACATAATAATAAAAGCTAATTTCCTTCACTGTCTCCCCAACTTATTGAAAATTCATCAAATAGGATACAAGTGTTTGTTCTGTATATACATGTGGGATATCAACAGCATATCAACATGATAAATGTTTTTTCCTTTTGATAAATATTTTTCAGTCCCTCTACAGAATGTTGGCCTCACGAGATTCAGGCTGCAGAATCTGAAGTGTAAAAATGTGTTTAATAGCTTTTCTAAACCAGGAATAAAAAAATGTGTATATGACAGGGTTTAAACAGGAGTTACAATACAACAGCCAAATGGCTGCTGATGTCCCTGCTGTTGTGCTGTTTTCAGCTGCAACAGAGAAAAAATAATACGGACTAGAGCACAAAAGAAATACAAATACTACAACACCAAGAGTCCTGGCTGCCTTCATCTCTGATTTCTTCGGCTTCACAGTCTCTGAACGCTTCAGTGTGACAGCTTCAACGTGGGAGCGCATGGCACGAGCCTGAGTCACAGCCACCACAAACACCCTGATATACAACAGTGTGATGACAAGAAAGGGGCCTAAAAAGGTCACGACAAAATCAACAGCTACCTGCGCAAATGTAATTGTAACTATTTGCTCTCCATAACAGAAATCATACCTGTGTTGTTGTTTAATGAAGTCTCTCAGTATCCAGCTGCTGTGCACAACAGAAAATAACCAACACAGACAGATGCAGAGCTGAACTCTGTTCAAAGTGACTTTGGTGTAGTAAAACATGGGGTCACAAATGGCCACATAGCGATCAACTGATATCAGCACCAGGTTTCCTGCTGAAACACTGACTAAGAAATAACTTAAAAAGAAATTCACAGTACACAGAAAGTCACTCAGGAGCCAACAGCCTTGGTTGAGGATGATTTCAATTGGCATCTGCAGTAAACCCACAAGGAAGTCTGCGACAGCAAGAGAGAGAACGAGGAGATTGGTGGTTGTGTGGAGCTGCCTGAAAGAAGAGAAAATCAACATGCAACATGTAACATGCAGCAGTAGTAAAAAGAAGAGTTCCAGCAGAGTATGGTAGGAAAAGGAAGAGTTATCTAAAATCATGCCATAATACATCAGAGTATTTCAAATAACCTGTAAGCACATATCAGAACAATAAAACCTTTGTCATATGTTCTGTTTATGTCAGACTGATGGTTAGTAGATGTCAAAAACATGTAACAGATGTAAAAATACCAATCAAATCCTGTTATCTCCAATGTTTTCATCAGAGATATAAATGTAATATTACAGTATGTTTCTTAACTTAACATCATTTCTTCATATAACTTTAAACAAAACCAAACAAAACATTTTAAGCCATGCAGAGAAGTTTATCTCTGCCTGAAATAGGAGATAGAGATGATAACCAGCAGGTTGAGAACTACAGTTAGGATGGCGACGACAGACTCAAGACTGAAAATGAGCAAAGCCTCAGAGCCAGGACGCATCGTCTTTCTGCAAGAGGAGTTGAGATGTGGAAAGCAGAGTTCAGCTTCTTCCAGAGTCTCCATTGTCAGCGAGGGGAGGGGGCTGGGTTGTGACAGCACCCTGCTCGATGCTCTCTGCCACACAGCTCATTTATTCCTAATCCTTTCTCCCCTCCCATGTGCAGATTTCAAAGCCCATTACATCACTATGACACCTATTATTTTGAGTATATTTAGTCAATATTGTCTGTTTTTATCTCATATAAGGGGGGGGTCGGGGGGGGGGGGTTGTCAAGCCTAAGCAACGACAACAATAATTTATACTTTATTGATCCCCTTGGGGAAACTGTTGTCTGTGCTACTAAGGAGTTTCGGTGTCTTTCGGTGGACTGAGAATCGAACCTCTCACCCATGGGTTGTGTTGCTTTACCCACTGAGCTATCATGCCGTCGCAGGCCCTAGCCTTGTAGGCTGAATAAAAGAGCAGCTGACATGAGAGATAAGATCATGGCTAAGCTGGAGACCTGGACCCTCCAACCCCCGATTACAAGAATGAGTAAAGTACCCTCTGAAAGTCTTCTAGAAGATGTGAATAGGAAGAACAAGATCAGGGCAATCAACACCTACGCCCTACCAGTCATCAGATACCCTGCTGGGATAATAAGCTGGCCAAAAGAGGAGATGGAAACCACTGATAATAAGACAAGGAAACTCCTCACAATGCATAGACATTCCGCCCCAAATCCAGCACCCCGAGAATATACACTAAGCGGAAGGACGTAGACCAAGGACTAGTGACTGATGACTGGCTTAGTGAAACCCTCAGACAACAGAAACGCAAGAAGGAAAGGGAGCAAGAACAGGAACCACCATGGAAAGACTAACCCCTGCATGTCATGTACCACTGGCAGATAGAAAAAGTGGCTGACAGAAAAATCCTACAGACAGCACAGAGGCACTAATCATGGCAGCACAGGAACAAGCCCTAAGTATAAGATCAATAGAGGTTTGGGTCTACCAAACCAGGCAGGACCCCAGGTGCAGGCTGTGCAAAGATGCCCCTGAGACAATCCAGCACATAACAGCACGGTGCAAGATGCTAGCAGGCAGGTTGGTGGCATAGTGCACAGGAACATCTGTGCCAAGTATGGGCTGGAAGTCCCAAGGTCAAAATGGGAGCCACCTCTAAAGGTGGTTGAGAATGACCAAGCTAAGATCCTGTGGGACTTCCAGATACTGACTGACAAATAGTAGTGGTGGACGAGCAGAGGAAGAAGACCGTAGTGATAGATGTAGCAATCCCAAGTGATGGTAACACGAGGAAGACGGAACATGAGAAGCTCAAGAAAGACCAAGGGCAGAGCGAAGAGCTAGAAAAGATGTAGAAAGTGAAGGTAAAACTGGTCCCCATGGTACCTCGATCATTCGGGGCAGTGACCCCCAAACTGAGAAGGGCTCCAGCAGATTCCAGGAACGACATCTGAAAACTCTGTCCAGAAGAGTGCAGTCCTAGGAACAGCTAAACAGGAACAGCCTGTGAAACAGGACGCGAGCTTGATGTACAAAGACCACTCGCAGAGGGGGCGAGTGGGGGATTTTATGTATACAGTTTATAGGTTTTACACACATTAGTATGTAAGATGTTACACAGTTTGTAATATCTCAAATTTTATTGTCTTATTTTCTGTGGTGTGAAATGATGGAATGTGGTTTTTCCTTGCCTCTTTGATGTCCTGTGCCACTAGTCTGACAGTGGCTGAAAAGAAGCTGCGACGCACTGGGCTGCGGTGTGTCAGGGTCTAACCTGAGCCCAACCACTGAAATGGAGCATGAGCTGGGTGATGTTTGTCCCTAAGGATGTTCTGTGCTTTCCCGCGGCAGAACTGGGTCTATATAGTGTCTATGGAAGGGAGATTGGAGCCGATGACCGTCTCACCAGTTTGTATAAACGGCTGCAGCGAGGCACATCATGGTGACACATGTGAGTCCCACAGGTCTGAAGTCATTCATTGTAGCGGTATTTGATTTTTGTGGCCCTTGCACTAGAACAGATGATTTAAAGATGTGAGGGACTGTTTCCTGTGAAAGAGAGGCATTACAGATGTCTGGGCTAAAAATGTTTGGGCTGTAGGGGGTGCTGGTGGTACAGACCAATGAAGGGTAATCAGTGATGGGTGTTGTCCAAAGGTGATCTGGAGGGAGTGCGGTTGACAACGTACAACTCAGATGGTGCATAGAGGGGCACTAAACCCCAATTTGATTGTGCAAAGAGGAGAAAGGATAGGACAGCTGGAGAGGGCAACAGTACTCTGAGGAGTTTTTGTAGACGGAGGTTTGGAAGAAGAAATCTGGTGTCATTCAGTCATGTGAAGCAGAAGTACAGCATGCAGCAGATTAGCAAATAGCACTTGGGTGCCCAACTGGTTTGGATGGAGTCACCGCTCCTGAAAAATGAAAAGCAATCCCAAAAAGGTTAAGCTTGTCAATAAAACCTAAAAAGTCTGTGACATCTGCCGGCAGACAGGAGCCAGCTGTGGATGCTGAGGCTAAAACACCATAGTCTCCTGGTCACTGCGTCTTCCCACAGTCCTCTGTTTATTTTAGAGCCAAAATGCATAGAGCAAAAGTTAATTCACTGTCAGAAAGCAGAGCTTTACAGAACAATCAGTAAAGTTTAGAATTAATATTTTGGGAAGGCTAGCCACATTCATGCTCGCTCCCAGCATGTACTCTCAGAGAGGGAGGGAAAGAGAGAGGTCTAGCAGGAGTCACACCATGACGTATTCATTCTCAATAGATGAAATCTGTGCATGTGAGGTGAGGAATGATAGAGATAAATGAACCAGACGGAAGTCAGAGCTCAGAAACATCTCCTCTCTGATAATGTACTCACGGGAAGAAGCTGATTTCTGCGCTCCAGCACTCAACACCTCTTGCAGGCAGACAAAACGTCCTGGCTCCGAGGCCATGCTCATTTATAGTCTGCTGTCCGTCATTACTCTTCTGACTGTGGTTCTTAACCTGCTGGTCATCATCTCTATCTCCCACTTCAGGCAGAGTTAAAATTCTCTGTTTGTTTTTTGTTTGTTTTTGGTTACAGCTAGATGAAGAAACTACCTTGAGATAAACCTGGTTTATGATTAAAACATTAGCTGATCAGTAATATATTCCTCGTTATCATTATTAGAGAACAGAATAAAACTTGTTTCTTTAGGGATTTGATTAATTAATACAGTTTATTTGCAAATCTTTTTGAAAATTGCTCAAATCAATATGAAATATATAAACTCAATTTATTTATAACAACATTATGTGCCAATGACTTCATTTTTGATATTCTCTCCCTTCAGGCAGCTCCACACAAACACAAACTTCTTGGTCCTTTCTCTGGCTGTCACTGACTTCCTTGTGGGTTTACTGCAGATGCCAATTGAAATCATCATCTACCAAGGCTGTTGGCTCCTGAGTGACTTTATATGTATTGTGAATTTCCTTTTAGGTTACCTGTTAGTCAGTGTTTCAGTGGGAAACCTGGTGCTGATATCAGTTGATCGTTATGTGGCCATTTGTGACCCCATGTTTTACTACACCAAAGTCACTTTGAACAGAGTTCAGCTCTGCATCTGTCTGTGTTGGTTATTTTCTGTGGTGCACAGCAGCTGGATACTGAGAGACTTTTTCAAACAACAACACAGGTATGATTTCTGTTCTGGAGAGTGCATGGGTATAATTTATTATGCTGAAGAAGTTGTTGACCTTGTTGTGACCTTTTTAGGCCCCTTTCTTGTCATCACACTGTTGTATATCAGGGTGTTTGTGGTGGCTGTGACTCAGGCTCGTGCCATGCGCTCCCACATTGAAGTCATCACAGTTCAGCGTTCAGAGACTGTAAAACCTAAAAAATCAGAGATGAAAGCTGCCAAAACTCTTGGTGTTGTAGTATTTGTATTTCTTTTGTGCTCTAGTCCGTATTATTTTTACACCACTGTGTCTGAAAGCAATTCAATGACAATGTCCTCTTTAGTCATTCCAATATGGTTGTTGTATTTTAACTCCTGTCTAAACCCTTTGATTTACGCCTTTTTTTACCCCTGGTTCAGAAAATCTATTACACACATTGTTACACTTCAGATACTGCAGCCTGACTCCTGCAAGGCCAACATACTGTAGATGAGAACCTGATGACTGAGGACCTTCACAGACAAACATACTGTAGAGGCATGGACGTCGTTAGGCCTATTGTAGGGGGCCTGAAGCCCTAAAAGCCCCCTGAAATTATAGTAGTAATCTTATATTTTATAATTGGTAGTCGGGCTCTGACATCAGAACTCCGGGTTGGTCCTGGTTGTGATAGACAGATATACGCCTTCACCAGCTGTGTGCTAGCACAGAGACAGGGGTGAATAAACAGTCATTTTCATTTTAATTTTTTTCACTCCTGTGAGGCTTAGATTTGGTAACAAATGCCATTTAAAGTGATAATTGTGACAATGAAAATAAAATTGTTATAAAACAGTGCATATTTATGTAGATCCTACTGTAAAAAAATCTTATCATCAAATCTGGCCCTCATTAAAAAAAGTTTGGACACTCCTGCCTTAAGTAAAAGAAAATGTGATGTTGGGCATTTTAACAGTAATTTAGACTAAGTTCAGCTGCAGGTATCAATCTTTCTTCTTGTGTTGACAGAAACAATATAATCAGTTATTAAACTACTAGTAAATAAACTAATGATTGCACTACACCATTATGTTGTCTTCTGTGTTCAGCTGCACAGAGAAATATTAATGTTAGGCAGAAATAACTAACTTTATTTGAAAAGACACCAAGCAAGAAGAAATGAGTTAAATGAAACTATATTTTTAATATATATATTAATATTATGGATCACATTTAATATTATTAAATGCACTGATGTAAATATTACCTAGTATGTTCTTAATGAACAAACCCCAACATGTAGGCTGTTAAAAAACTTAAACTCATGGACTCATTTAGACTGTTATTTAAAAAATAAATAAATAATAAAGTAAAAAACACATTAGACATCATAACGACTCAGGAAACCAAAGTCAGTGGATCTTCCAGTGAGCCAGATAACAGCAGAATTGCTGTACAAGAGATAATAAAATTAATGAAGCCTATTTAAGTTTAGTAAAAAAATGTTTAGCGCTCACTATACGTGTTAATCCCTTCCCACAACCCTGGGGGCTAAGCCCCCCTTGTCTTTCAATCCTGGCGAGGTCCCTGTGTAGAGATGTAAACAGAAACACTGAATAAAAACTTTCTTACCAACACACAAACCCTTCATATCTGCTAAGTAGAGTGATACTAAATGAAAAGAGCCGGACTCCCCATCACTCTCACTTTACCTTTTTGTATGTTTAAGGAACATACAAAGGCAAAAAGCATGTTAAGTTCAGGAAATAAGTAACAATCAGCAAAGTCAAGTCACAAAAGATTTTAGCACATTATTTCCATGATTATTGTGGGGAGCCTAGCACAGCCTTCGATGACATCTGTTTCTGGATGGACAGGACCAGGATATTTACTTCTACTGTGTTATTAAGTAAATGTTTTTCTTTCAGTCTAGATATGACTGAGATATGTAGATTTATAGAGTTACTCAAAGTGCCTCTCGATTTATTAGTCTCAGTAGAGAAAGAGAGGGATTCTTGTTTGTAAGTACTGGGATTCATAGTATGATGCAACTGGTTTTGGTCTTCTCCCTGGATGAAGTCTGCACGTGGAAGGTGAGAGAGGATAGGAATAAATTAGCAGTGTGATAAAGCGCTGCTACCAAAACGTGGTCAGAGCTCAGCACCCTCTCCTCTCTGATGATGGAGCCTCTGCAAGAAGCTGAGCTGATCTCTGCCTGACTAAGTTTAGAATAATAGGTGTCACAATATGATGTAATGGGCTTTGGCTTTCTCCCATGGAATCTGCACATGGGAGGGGAGAAGGGATAAGGAATAAATGAGCTGTGTGGCAGAGAGCATCGACCAGGGTGCTGTCACAACTCAGCACCCTCTCCTCTCTGATAATGGAGACCCTGGAAGAAGTCGAGCTCTGCTTTCCACAGCTCAACACCTCTTGCAGGAAGCCTGTGCAGCCTCGCTCCGAGGCCATGCTCATCTGCAGTCTACAGTTCATCGTTGCCATCGTAACTGTGGTTCTCAACCTGCTGGTCATCATCTCCATCTCCCACTTCAGGCAGAGATAAACTTCTCTGCATGACTTAATCATTATTTTTTCATTATTATTGATCTATATTATTATTTTTTCTTATTATTTCTTGGTTGTATGTCATCTTCTAAAGATGACATCGAACTAAACAACATACTGCAGTGTCACATTTAGACTTCTGATGAAAGCATTTGCAAATAAGAAGCCTGTTATCTTTTACATCTGTTACATGGCATCTGATTAATGCATACCGTTTCTTTGCAAATTCTTTCCATCTGTAATACTGTATTGCATCTTCCGCCCTCTAACAACATGTTGGCATGCTGTTAGAGGGCTCTTCATACTTCTACTATTGTAACTGCTGCTCTAAACTATTTTTTCTAATACTATATGTAACAGTATGTTAAATGTTGATTTTCTCTTCTTTCAGGCAGCTCCACACAACCACCAACCTCCTCGTTCTCTCTCTGGCTGTCACTGACTTCCTTGTGGGTTTACTGCAGATGCCAATTGAAATCATCCTCTACCAAGGCTGTTGGCTTCTAGGTGACTTTATATGTGCTTTAAATTTCTCTTTAAGTTACCTGTTAGTCAGTGTTTCAGTGGGAAACCTGGTGCTGATATCAGTTGATCGCTATGTGGCCATTTGTGACCCCATGTTTTACTACACCAAAGTCACTTT
>JAUYWH010000013.1:3007856-3020305 GCA_034779795.1 Ctenopoma multispine
GAATCATGTATAATGAAAAGAGAATCGGTCCAAGCACAGAACCCTGCGGAACTCCGTATCTAACCTGCGTGTGCATGAAAGATTCATCATTAACATGAACAAATTAGGATCTATCTGATAGATAAAATTTAAACCAGCTTAGTGCTGTTCCTTTAATCCCAATCACCATAGTAGAAATTGAAAAGAGATTTTTGGAATAGAAAATAAAGGCACATAAAGTATAATTGGTGCACACACGCTGACAAAAAACACTTTTGTTTTTATTTTGTAAGTCGTGTGACAATAGTGTGGATTAATAAAAAGGACATTTCCTTTTCCAATGATGTCATGCAAGTTATATAATTATCCACCTTGACGTGCAGGATTTAGATACTGTAATGATCAACAACAAGCTCACAGGTGATGAAACCTAACACTAATGAATGTCATTAGGTCCTCTGCTGTGACCTCCCAGGGGGGCCACTTCTACAGTGGTGAACAGGCTTCTGGGAACAGGGCTGGTTACAGCCAGACTTCCTACACCTAATTACTGTAGGACCCGCTGGCCATTGACCTGCTGGCCACAGAGGATGCTCTTGTAAGAAAACAACAAACCTCACTGAGTAAAATTATCAAAAAGGAAAAAAAGTTATATGTCTTTTTGGAATCACTTGTGATAAGTAACTGTTGACACAACCTGCTGCTGAAAAGTTGCCTGCAGCATATTATATAAATGGTCAATATGTCATTAGCTCCTTAATCCCAAGAAACCTATTAACAAATGACACCGCCGTAGACAGAAAGTAAAAAACAACAGCTTTACCAACAGTTTAGATACAGAATGTCCAGTTTCTGTCCAGTTTCTCACAGACAAAACCGGTTCTTTGTGCTTATGCCTTCAAAAAAGTGTAAGACCATTATAAGGAATTAACTGTTTTCTGGTCTGCAACCACTATGGTCAAGGTTTAGTTAAATTTTAGGTCCAGAAACCTTAAGATGAGGGGAAGGGTTCAGGGTTAAAGTTCAGGGAAATGTCATGGTCATGAACTAGGGAGACCATATTTTCCTATTGGTGCTAAACATGATAACTTTTCTTTCCTGTGTTAAAACTCACACGCTTATATGACCTGGGAGTTTTATCATTACAGAGACTGCTGTGTTTTCTGATACTACAAGAACATTATGTGAGAAAAAGCTTTAAGAAGGTTCTTAAAAATTATCATGAGAAACCAAGAATTGTGTTACAGACATTATCGACACCAGATATGTGTCAAACAAGCTGTGGATTAGCAGCACTACGTATGTATGATATAAAAACCGTGAGCCAACATGAAAACATCATCCCATTGGTGAAGTATGGTGGAGGGAGCATCATGACTTTGGACTCCTGTGCTGCCTCTGGACCTGCACAGCTTGCATTGGATTCCCATGTTTATCAATGTATCAAACATGATAATGTTTGTGACTGTCCTCAAGCTGAAGCTCGTTGATTCAGCAGAACAATGTTTTCAAACACTGAAGTTCATCTACTACAGAATGGCTTCAGAGATGCAAAATCCACCTTCCTGAGTGACCCAGTCAGACTCTAGTTAACCCAATAGCGATCCTGTGGATTAATTCAAAGAGCTGTTCACACCAACATCATAGGCATGTGGCTGAACTAAAGCAGTTCTGTGAGGAAGAATGGTCCAAAACTCCTCCTGGACATTACTTTGGTGAAGATCAGATCACATTTCATGACCAGTTTATGCAGAAAATCCGGAAATTAGAGTAGTTAGAGTTTAAAATCCTGCTCCTCACTTATAAAGCACTAAATGATCAGGCCCCAACTTATCTTAAAGACCTCATAGAATAATATTATATATTATATATATTTATATAATGTGTAAGGTCTTAAACCTTACACTGTAAAGTGCCCTGAGATGACTTATGTTGTAAATTGACGCTATATACAGTAAATAAAGCTGAATTGAACTGAATTGAAATTGCAACTCTACATCCAAAAAGTGAAAGAATTAACTGTAAATAAAGACATAAGAGGTCGACAGAGACATTTGTACCAGTAAAGCTACCATGAAAAGTTCTTTAAGTCCAGGTCAAACTTTGTCATTAGGTTAGTACAGTCTCCTGAGTGTTGTTACTGTGGTGACATCAACACGGGCAAAGACACAATAAAACAATCTGAACCTCACCCGTCGTCTTTCAGTCATCTCTGACTCAAACATTCAGCTTAGTGATGTCTTACTCAAGATATAAAGCAACATTAATTTGATGGCACTTGTTCTATTACCTACCTGCATACATTTATAAATTGTTCAGCTTGTTAAATAATCTGCACAGTCATTGCCCACTCTGATGTCTGATGGCAGAGCGAACAGGAGAGTTTGTGAAACAGGAAAGATTTTAACGGTCAGATCTGTGGTGTGAGTAGGATGGAAAACAGCTCTCAGCCGTTTCACTTCAACCTGAGCATCTTTGTAAATATTGGCTCTTACCGTTACCCAGCCTTTGTTCTCTGCCTCCTGTTATATGGCTTCATCGTCTCTGCTAACCTTGTCATAATAGTGGTTATATCCCGTGAGAGAGCGCTGCACGAGTCCATGTATGTTTTCATTGCTTTGCTGTCTGTCAATGCTCTGTATGGTTCTGCAGGCTTTTTTCCCAGGTTCCTGATGGATATTCTGTCTGAAACTCATTTAATCTCACGTCCCGCTTGTTTCACTCAGATCTATGTCATCTACTCTTATGCATTCAGTGAAGTGACGATTTTAGGTGTTATGTCCTACGATAGATATGTTGCTGTATGTCACCCTTTACACTATCACAGCAGAATGACCTCTAAAAAGGTGCAGAGGCTGGCAGCTTTCGCTTGGATCTGTCCAGCCGTTTACAATGCAGTATCCCTTTATGTGTCCATAACATTCACTCTGTGTGGCAACAGCATTCAGAAAGTGCACTGTGCCAACTGGAATGTTGCTAAACTGGCATGCGTGACTTCTGCTGTAACCCAAATTGTCGCCACAATAGGAGCCGTAATCGTCTCTTTCGTCCCTATTGGCTGCATATTGTGCACTTACTTCAGGATTGTGCTTGTTTGTTGGAAAAGCTCGTCAGCCTTCAAGGGGAAAGTGTTACAAAGCTGTCTCCCCCACATCATTTCAATTGTGATCTACTGCGTCACATCATTTACTGATACTATCCTGAACAGGTACAGTCTTCAAGATCTAAACCCATTTGTGGCCATACTGTTATCACTGGAATGTGTTGTGATGCCTCCTGTTTTAAACCCGCTTGTGTACGGACTAAAGTTACCAGAAATCAGAACACACATTGTTAGGATGGTTTGCTTGAGGTAATTTGGAATATTTTAACTAAAGTGTTAGAATAATTTGAACAATTCTGGACACCTGACTGCAATATTGTGACTATAGACATCTTCGTGAGCCCATTAAAATTTGTCGTAATGCAAACAGCTGCATCCACTTGAAAGACGAGCGAAGAGTGTGTGTGTGACTGTGTGTGTGTGTGTGCGTGATAACGCTGTGTTCAGTTATATATACTGTGTGTTTTGCTGTTCGAGGTATTAATTCATGTTGGGATTGTGACTTGTTTAAGAATAAAATACGTCATGTTATACAGTATTTTTGTTAGAAAAGTCATTGTGTTCACATAATGTTTCAAAACGTGACTCAGATCTTATGAGACTTTACATACTGACAGAGCAGTCATCTATGAACCCCTCCTGGCCACACGTTAAGGTGTCCCTCAAAGCAGCACCATCAAATGGTTTTATTTAAAAACACAAATGTCTGGTTTTAATTCCATATGAATAGATGCACTGGATATGTCATATTATATTTTCAGCAAGTTGCAATAAAAAAGGACTAGAAAAAATATATTTGAGGAAAATAATGTTGATGTGTAGAATGTTCCCCGAGAAAATAAGTTACCTGTTTGTTTTGAACAGTCTTATGAGCCTTGTTGGCAAGTTTCTAAACTCTCCTGAGTATAATTACTGTGGTGACACTGACAGGTCCAAACAAAATAAAATAATGTGAACCTCCTCCTGATCCCATAGTTGGGGTCTGTCTCTCTGTAGATGGATAACTGCATTCGTAGGTATAATTAAACTGTCTTTCCAAGTGTGCACATACTGTAAAGTATTATTTTGGAGTCATTTTTATTCATTACCTGCCTACCAACTGATTCAGTTGAGCCACACAAACACTGCCAAATCTGTGTAGCACAGGTAGGTTCCCGAATGAGGCAGGAGAGTTTGTGAAACAGGAAAGATTTTAACGGTCAGATCTGTGGTGTGAGTAGGATGGAAAACAGCTCTCAGCCGTTTCACTTCAACCTGAGCATCTTTGTAAATATTGGCTCTTACCGTTACCCAGCCTTTGTTCTCTGCCTCCTGTTATATGGCTTCATCGTCTCTGCTAACCTTGTCATAATAGTGGTTATATCCCGTGAGAGAGCGCTGCACGAGTCCATGTATGTTTTCATTGCTTTGCTGTCTGTCAATGCTCTGTATGGTTCTGCAGGCTTTTTTCCCAGGTTCCTGATGGATATTCTGTCTGAAACTCATTTAATCTCACGTCCCGCTTGTTTCACTCAGATCTATGTCATCTACTCTTATGCATTCAGTGAAGTGACGATTTTAGGTGTTATGTCCTACGATAGATATGTTGCTGTATGTCACCCTTTACACTATCACAGCAGAATGACCTCTAAAAAGGTGCAGAGGCTGGCAGCTTTCGCTTGGATCTGTCCAGCCGTTTACGTTTCAGTATCCCTTTATGTGTCCGCTCGACTTCCTCTTTGTGGCCTTAAGATTCAGAAATTATTCTGCGCCCAGTCGAATGTTGTGAAACTGGCATGTGTTAACTCTGCCGTCGGCCAAATTGTTGCCACAATAGGAGCCTTAATTATCTCTCTCCTCACTGTTGGTTGTATCTTCTACACTTACTTCAGGATTGTGCTTGTTTGCTGGAAAAGCTCGTCAGCCTTCAAGGGAAAAGTGTTACAAAGCTGTCTCCCCCACATCATTTCAATTGTGATCTACTGTGTCACAACGTTTTCTGATACTATCCTGAACAGGTTTGACCTTGAAGAGTTAAATCCATTTGTGCCTATCGTAGTATCACTGGAATTTCTTATGATTCCTCCAGTTTTAAACCCGCTTGTGTACGGACTAAAGTTACCAGAAATAAGAACACATGTTGTCAGGATGGTTACATGGTGATGTGGAAAATATAAAACATAAACAAAATATAAAAACTGAGGTTTTGTGACAATGATAATAATAACAATGTGATTAAACACCAGGAGTAGTGAATAGAAAGCACTGATATGTAGCTTCAGTGCTGGAATAATAAATAAATACTGTGTATTAATGCTTTTCTGTGTCGTTGTTAATTGTTGTCAAATAAAAGAACCAAATGCTTTCCCAAACTAAGTTTTTTTTTTCATATATGCATCTCAGCAACTCTTTAAGTTACTCTCTGCATGAAGCAACAAACCATATTTTCTGGTGTAAGAATCAAATAGGATTATTTAGCCAATGAATGTGTGTGTCCTGGTATTGTGCATGCAGGCTCACTGTCCCACTGATAACCTACTGGTACAGAGCCATTGTTCATGTTATTTTTAGCCACACTGGGTAATAAAATGTCTTAATATATCCGTTTACATAAACAGAACTTATCTGTCATGTGTGTATATTCAGTGAGTTATTTTTTTAATGATGGAGACAGTTCTCATCCTCTTACTACTAGAAATTACACTTCTACACAACTAATGCAACTAATATAGTGCAAAGAATCTTAATTGAGTATAACTGAGTAAAAGCAGTGCACGTTTTGGAGGACGAGGTTCCTTCCTCACAAACAACATGTCTGGCATCCATTTTCTTTTAATATATGTGTTTACTCATCAGGTTTTATAAAATATCTTCGGTATACTGTGTCAACAGCAACAATAATAAAGATAGTCAAGTCTAAACTAACAATTTATACAATTTACTTTCCAATTATACTCAAATCCTGCTTCTTAGTCAAGAGTGGAACTTTTTAGGATGTTCTAAACGACCATCATCAAAATATTTGTTCACTCCGTCCAAAACTGTAGTTTGAAAGTTTCTGAAAACATACTGGAAGTTTTCTACACATTTTTTGAGCATATTTTATGATGCTACTGCGTTATCGATTATCTATTACTGTTCAGAATGTGAATCCCACATGGAGCAGTGTTATGGGGGAAGAGATTCATTCTGTGCTACACAGAAAAAAAAACACAGCAGTCTATAGGGGAGGGAGGCTTTAAACTGGATGTAGTAGGGCTCCTACTTAGGGCAGGGAGCTGATGCGGCTCAGCAGCTTGTTCTCTTCTTTTTCTCTGTGTGTGTGTGTGATGATGAGGACTTGGGAAGAAGATGAACTTTGTTTTCCACAGCTCCTCAACACCTCCTGCACAAAACCAAAGCGTTCTCAGTTTGACGCAATACTGACTTACATCATACTGTCGTCCGTCTCTCTGCTCACCACCACTCTCAACCTGCTGGTCATCGTCTCCATCTCACACTTCAAGTAGGTGAGACTTTGAGATAAAAATGTACAGATAAGATCTCAGACGTATGTGTAAACATCGGGATATTGTATTTCAGTCCATATTTTGAACTATGTAATGTGTTACACTTCATGTGTTTGATATCTCTTCTTTCTCTCCAGGAAGCTCCACACTCCCACCAACCTCCTCCTCCTCTCTCTGGCTGTGTCAGATTTCTTCGTGGGTCTTGTCATGTTCTTTCAGATTGTGCTCATTAACGGCTGCTGGTTCCTCGGTGACATCATGTGTTCTCTGTATCAGTATCTAGCATACGTTATCACCTCTGCTTCAGTAGGAACCATGGTGCTCATATGTGTTGACCGTTATGTGGCTATTTGTGACCCTCTGCATTACTCTGCAAAGGTCACGCAAAAAAGAGTTCAGGTCTGTGTTTGTCTGTGTTGGATATGTTCTGTAGTTTATCAAAGTTTTCTGCTGAAGGATAACTTGGAACAACCAGGCAAATATATTTCCTGCGTTGGTGAGTGTGTGGTTACTGGTAACTATACTGCTGGACTTGCTGATCTGTTTTTTTCTTTCATTGCTCCTGTTACTGTCATCATAGTTCTGTACATGAGAGTATTTGCGGTGGCTGTGTCTCAGGCTCGAGCCATGAGGTCCCACGTTGTAGCTGTCTCCCTCCACAGTTCAATGACTGTAACTATTAAGAAATCTGAGCTGAAAGCTGCTGTAACTCTTGGTGTTGTTGTCGTTGTTTTTCTAATATGTCTGTGTCCATATTACATCATCATCCTTACAGGCCAAGACACTGTGATGAATGCTTCATCTGCAGCCTCTGTGATTTGTCTTTTCTACTTTAATTCCTGTCTAAACCCTCTGATTTATGCTTTTTTCTACCCCTGGTTCAGAAAGTGTCTCCAACTCATTGTTACACTTCAGATCCTGAAGCATGAGTCCTGTGAGGCCAACATACTGTAGAGGGAGAGTGTTGATGAAAATAATTTTACCAAAATGTCATACTTGGCTGTGCTGAAATGTATTAAAATATATCAGTATACAGTGAAAGCACAATCTTTTCTTTTTTGAGTACATACTGTATTTCACAGAAGCCTATAAAAATAGTAAACATTGTCTTGTGTCACTTGATTAGTTTCAGTTTTCAGAAAATACTGCCCACTGTATTTTTGATATAATAGTAATGACATCTATTATAATAGATAGCCCATAATTGCCCCTGTTAGGAAATGAAGAATGTAGCTTAACAGAGTAACAGATTTTTTTCTTTCCACAGTTTGTGAGATTAATATGTCTAAAAATCAAAATATGAGAAATATTTATCCAATACTACTTACAAAATAGTAAGTCGCAGTTCTAGAATCAGTAGATATCCAGGGCTTAGTCTTGAAATCTGAGTGAACAAGACAAGAACATACATTCACAAACCTACATGCTGTGGCCGTCTTATATAGAAAGTTTAATGCATATTCTACATTTATAAGGATTGTTCAAATGTTTTGAGAGAGACATTAACTAAGTAAATTTTTAAGTTGAGGCTTTGACTGCGTTGTTGAATGTGTGCGTACAAATAAAATAAAATCTGAGTTAACAGATGAGGAGCCTCTACTTAATGAAAGTGTTTAATAAAGGGACATCTGTGGGGTTTCATTGTTTGGGATGAAGGAGTGAGTAAGAAGTAGTAAGACTCTTGACTCTGTAGCCAAAACAGTGGCTAGAAGGACATTACATTTCAGGTGGAAGCCATTTTGTGAATGTTTATATGAAACATGTTGTCTCCACTGTGGTTCTACCATCTGGTGATATTTACCAGTACTTACTAAATTGTCATTTGTTATCTGCGGTTTACCTACCGCATTTACTACTGTTCACTATTCTGAACGCTGGGTCTGTTCAAGGGACTCAAGAAATAGATTGTCTTGTCAGAGTGCTTGATCTAGTGGGACTGTTGGGTTTTCTACATTACTCTGTATATTTTTATATAATGTGTAAGGTCTTAAACCTTATACTGTAAAGTGCCTTGAGATGACTTCTGTTGTGAATTGGCGCTATATAAATAAAGTTGTATTGAATTAAAAATTAAATTTTACTAATTGAATTGAAACCATGACCATTCATCCGTCCATCATGATCCTGTCTGGTCCTACTCCCATTACCTATACTTAACACCCTCATCAGCCTTAAGTCTTTTCACCTGTGCCTCCCCTGTTTAAGCAGCATCTCCGGTACTCTTATTCTTTAGGACTGCCCAGGTCAGATATAGAATGTCTTATCATCATCGCACTCTTTATACCATATATTCCACCTCGTACCCTCCACTCTCAGAGCGTGGGGCTCCTGTCTGTCCCTAGAGTTAAGAAGAAGTCAGCAGGGTGCAGGGCCTTTTCTTGCCGTGCCCCGCTCCTTTGGAATAACCTCCCTGCTAAAATCAGACAGTCTAGCTGTGTCGATGTTTTTAAATCTAAACTTCAAACTTATTTATATGTCCTAACGTTTAATTAGTAGATGTGTTCTGATCTGTTTATTGGTCCTTGGTCGGTGGAATGGTCTTCAGTCTCAATTATTGCTTATAAAGTATTTATTGTAGACTTAGACCTTACTTAGACCTGCCAACGAGATCATGTTCATTCGAAGATGGGGCTGTCTGGCTCCACGAGGAAGCTGCTGTATTGTCCTGTCCAAGTTTTGGTGTTGCTGTTTGTCAGATGTCTGCCCAACCTGAGCCTGGTTCTGCTGGAGGTTTCTTCTGTTAAAGGGAGTTTTTCCTCTCCACTGTCGCCCAGTGCTTGCTCAGAGGGGATTGTTGGGTTTTCTCTCTGTATGATTATATAGTCTTATCTAACTGTAAAGTGCTTTGAGATGATTATTTTATGATTTTAAGCTATATAAATAAAACTAAATTGAATTTAATTGAAATATAGAATCTCTCCAGTGTGTTCTGGGTCTGCCCCAGGGTTTCCTGCTCCACATCAGTTGGATCATTTCGAATGAGTAGACTTTCTACTGTGAAATTCATCCCCCTGGATGTCTGAACATCTTGCCCTGTCTCTACAGCCAAGTCTGAAACCCTTCAAAGGCTTCCTAGCTGTTGTTTGGCCACACAACTTGTCTCACCTCCAGTTAGCATTGTACCTGCTGGTTCTTCTCTGACTCAACAGTCATGTGACATGTGTTAGTACCCGGCTTGTTAATGCTAGGTGCGGCAGTAACCAGCCTACTCCTCAGAAGTTTAGGGTGGGGATTGCTCACCTGACATCTCCTACTGGTGCTACAACGCTAATGGCAACACCATCATTTTCCTTACTGGTTAACCACCTGCTCGACCTTTTAGCTGTTTACCACCAGCTATCTGGGTCTTAGTTTCCCATGTCAGTCTTTAAAGGTACCTGTCTCTCAGGTTCATCAGCCACAAAGTCAGCCACCTGAGGTCCCTGCCATCCAGTGCTCCAACCATGTGATCACTCACCCAAGGTTTCCCACGCCCAGTGGCCCAAGTCCTACTGTCTGGTTGCACCTGGGATTTTTTTTTGTCAACTGTCACACGGTGCTTGCTCAAGGGGATTGTTGGGTTTCTCTCTGTAGGACTCTGTAAGGTTTTGACCTTATTCTGTTGTGATTTGGTGCTATGTATGTAAATACATTGAATTAGATGTCCACTTACCTCTCTGGACTTGGACAAAGGTTGAGGGTATTGTTAATCTTTTTCATTATCTTTTCTCATTCTCTCACTTGATTCACAGATGGAGACAGCTCTTTAAACTTTATTTTGTTGGCAACAGATTCCATTTGCCACACCTTCAATTAACTTTAAGGCTTTGACTTGACTTGATTAGAAAGATGACCTGTATGATCAAACTAGAGAAAATTTATGCAAAGGTGAAGAAAAGGTGGGATCATTCTCTGCTACAGGGAAAAAAAACAGAGAGAGGAGGGGGGGGGGGGGGGGGGACCCCCCCCCCAAGCAGAAGGAAACTGGATGTAATACGGAGAACTTTGGCCAGAGAGCCAGTAGAGGGAGAGTGTGTGTTGATGTGACAAAATTTAATTTACTATCAACCATGTTGCTGTGTTAAATACTATAAATCAGTATAAAGTAAAAACATTATTTTCTTTTGCTTCATTGCATGTAAACTGTAAGTGACACAAACCAGCAGAAATAGTGAGCATTCACTCTGAAATATACCATAATGTACGTATTTTATAACATAGAATTTACTCACAGATGTGTGATTTAAGCCAGCAATAATTTTACTCTTTAATTCAGTGGTATACAATATATCTGACATGGATTCTAGTTGCAATTGCACTTTGAACAATAGTAAAATTATATATGTTTTATTGACAAAAATATTGATTAAACTGTTTATTGAAGTCAGAGTTAGTGGTTAGTTGTGGTGGTTCATTACATTAAACTGTGATAAACAGTAAATACATCAGTACATAAATCAGTTTTGTTATGAACTAAAAATGAAGAATTTCAGTGGATAGTGTGAAGGATTACATAATTAGATGTTTCTGTATTTTCCATAACTAAAAAGCCAAAACAGACCGACAGGTCAATAAAAGGCCATGAATGATCAGAGTCGGCTCTTTAGATTGATTTTTGCATATTGACAGAAGTGATGACCAGTTCCTAAATAGACTATGGTGACCAACAAATTGTGTTGTGTCTGTTGCATAAAATTAAATTCATCAAAATTTTCATATGATTTTGAAAATGTGTTTTATATTTTGTCACGGTCAAATGACCTCTTCAAGTTTCAAACCTTTTTTGGGGGCTATTTTTTGATGGGTCAGGCCTTACATGGTTAAAAACCATCATGTGCCCATTCATTGCTTCAGTTAGTGCCAATTCATTCCTTTATTTTTTGGATGTGTGTTAAGTCCAGGTTTATTAGTGCAGCGTGATGAAGATTGCAGCGACATGTAGGTGGTCCAGGGATTGATATTTAACATAAGCTCCAACTCAGCTGGTTCTCATCTGATCAGAGTAATCCACAAGCAGTTCCTCAACGCCCTGCAGCCATGTGCAAACACTTCAAAAGGTAAGGCGAAACATTTAAGATTGAAATAAAATAAAACAAATCTTGGTAAACTGATAATGCAGTTTAAGGTGCTGTTTGGTTTAATGATTTTAAGTTCATTTTTGACTGCAGGTCAATGTCTACATCTGAATTAAAATATCCAGATCTATTCTCCTGTGACACACAAAGAAGGGAGTTAAAAACAACAAATGCAAACACACGAAGCCGCAAAGACAACAATGAAAATAGGTCATAGCAATCCCCCCTGACATTGGTTCCATCCCCAGACCCTACAGGCTAAAGCTGACCCTGGATTGGAACAGTCAGTGAGTGTAAAAGTTGATATGGGATGAGGGATGTCTCTTTCTGCTGCAGGACACAGAGAAGAGGAGAGACAGGACAGGTATATGTTGCATGTAGTACAGAAGACTTTGATCAGAAAGCTTCCAGAGCTCAGAACAAGTTCGATTGTTCTGTGTAATGATGGAGACTTTGAAGGAAGATGAACTCTGTTTTCCACGGCTCCTCAACAGCTCCTGCATGAAACCGAAGCGTTCTCAATTTGAAGCCTTGCTGACTTACATTATACTGTCGTCCGTCTCTCTGCTCACTGTGACTCTCAACCTGCTGGTCATCGTCTCCATCTCACACTTCAAGTACTGAATGGAAAACATGGAGCTGAAAGAGTTTGGTGGAAAATATTGTGTTTCAGTCGCTGCTTCTGTTCTATGCATATAAATAATCACATTTCTTCTGATGTGTGTCTTCCTGTTCTTTCTCTCCAGGCAGCTCCACACTCCCACCAACCTCCTCCTCCTCTCTCTGGCTGTGTCAGATTTCTTCGTGGGTCTTGTCATGTTCTTT
>JAUYWH010000013.1:3057918-3118491 GCA_034779795.1 Ctenopoma multispine
AAAAAATATTTGGAATCATGTATGACTTTCGTTCCACTTCTCACGTGTACAGCACTTTGTATTGGTCTTTCACGTGGAATTCCAATAGAATTGATTCATGTTTGTGGCTATAATGTGACAAAATGTGGAAAAGTTCAAGGGGGCCGGATACTTTCACAAGGCACTGTATGTAAAGTAAAAGAATAACGAATATTTTTTTAAATCTAACTTAAGACAACTTTCATAACAACAGTACACTGAAAGATTATTGATCGTCATATATCCTCCTCTTCATACTCGCTGTAGACTAATAGTTGTAAGTCAAAAAATATCTCTCAAAAAAGTTCAATACATCAATTTTCACTCTGTGACCTCAGATTGTTGGAGTGTCATTGGCTTTTGCAGAATCAAATAGATCATTGTAAAGAAGGAGGACTGGATTTCATTAACTGTTCCTTACTTTGGTGGAACAACAGCGTCTTTGTAACTAGTATGGAGAGGACGATGAGTTTCAGTGCTCAAGAACATGCAGAACAGTCGTGCAAGTATTGTTTTTTTAAATAGGAAGACTTGAAAACAAAAATAAATGTACTAATCGGGTTTTCAAGGGCATTTGTTCCTATTGATGTACCAAGGAATACATCTATAAAATTTGGGTTACAGACAAAAGGTGGTTTTTCAAACAGGGTTTAAGAAAACTGGGTTCATCCTTTATAAAGTTTTGGTCACATTTGGAGGAGCTGTTTATGTTGGCCTATTATTAAATGTGTTCATAATCAAGAAATGCAACAGATGTGAAGAACTGTAGCGATAACATACTGTAGTCTGAGCTGTGTGTTGCTTATCCATTGACTATCTTCTGAGAGATGGCTCCTGGCAGAGTGTAGAAGAGCAGGGCGAGGAACAGCATTGTGATGAGAATGACCAGGGCGATGATGATGTACTTCTTGTAGTTCCTCCACACCAGGTGAAAGAAACATTTGAATGGGTTGACAAACCATGAGAAGGAAGTGTCTGGACGACTGGGGATGGAATTAGAAAGGGGAATAAGTACATTTCAAATCATCTGTATTCTTTTACAGCTTAATTAAAGGACAGTCTGGGGAGAAATTTAGTCTAATGCCAGTCTTTTAGCTGAGAATGGAAACGGTTAAAACCACCAAGAACGGCTTGAAAACCATTCCTAGAAGTCACTTTTGTGCCTAAGAAGCTCCTTAAACGTTCATAGATTGTCTGGCTGCTCTTACTTTGGTTTCGGCAGCGGCTCCGGCTCCTTGCGGGCTCGGCCAACGGAATTTTTCTCTGCCTCCTCAGCTGTCACAAGGTGGAACTCTGCCTCCACTTTTCCCTGACGGATTCAGGACACATTACACCTGTTAATCAAACCTCGCACACATCTCTGCCAATTGGTATCCGTTCATGTTCATGTGCGTACGTACTGTCAGCTCTCCAGATTTGCTGAACGGCCACCAGCCTCTGGCTCTCTTCTGTTGGAAGATGGAGATTTTCTCTGTCCCGTCCGTCAACATGTCCACTTTGCAAGCCTTGGCGGTCTTTGCCCCCCGAGGGAAGCCGTGGAGGTCTAACTCCAATGTACCTACGCACACACACACACAACACTCTTAATCAGTCAAACAGTCAAATACAGATACGCATGGAAGGATTGTAACACACACACACCCAGGAAGTCGTCAGACGAGAGCGTCTCGAAGTCCCAGACCTGCATAAGGAGGATGGCAGGAAGTTTCTGTTCTGTTTTATCCAAGGAGAAAATATTTTCTCTTTTCCTCACGACTACAACCTGTGAGAAAGAGATAATTAAAAAACACAAGTTTTATTTCACTCTTATCCCTTATCAAAAATAACACTCTTTTCTCTGAAGATTCCTACATTGATTTCTGCATCAGCCTAACAGCCTGAGCTGCAGCATGCAGCAGAGGTTGAACCTATTTCTGTCAGTACCTTCTCGGCAGGCAGGTAGCTGAAAGGGAAGACGAAGCGCCAGTTGAAGTTTCCTTCTCCAGTCAGAGAGTTGTAGTGAACGTCAGTCTCTTGTCGGTCATCCTCTAAACCTTTCAACCACCTGCAGAGATAGAGGCCATTTTACAGTTGAAAAATAAATGTTGGTGCTCTTTAATAAAATGGTTAACAGGTTTCTAAATACTTGGTATTGCAGTGCTGTTCCTCGTTTCACCTCAGTTACTAAATACATCAATCCTGATATATCTGAATATCAGCCTGACCAATTTCACACTGAGATTTTGTCACCATTGTAAAAAATGAGAATAAATAAAATATTAAATCTAAAGTGGTGTCTGAAAGCAGAAAGTCAGTTTTACAACACAACACAACTCTTTCCATGTAAACTATTAATTAAAAATCAATACAGTGTTTTTGAGAATCGGTACAACATCACAAAACATAATGTTGGACTATATTTTCTTATACGCCCACCATAGATTTCCATCTTTTTGTATCTGTATTTTCAACAAAGGGGCTTGTTATTACCCCTTGACGTAGATATCACTGGACTGTTGTCCAGTCAGGAAATTGGTGTCCTCCAAAATCACATCCTCTGTGTTCCAGATGATGATACGCAGCTCGTACCTGAACACACACATTTGGGTGTTAGTTCCTCTTTTCAGGAGAAATATTGTCTTATCAAGACTTTTAAGATGCTGCTTTTAGAGACTGAAATGCACACAGCTCTCACCCTTTTGGTTTTCGGGGTGAAATGTCCACTGCAGGACCTGGATGAGGCAAGTCCATGGGAAACATGTCTATCCACATCTGGACCTGACCCTACACACACAAGACAAGAGTCTTTTGTCTTATATTTGCTCCTATTTGCTGGTTGTTATGAATTGCTCTTCCTGGTAAATAATATAGCATAAATGTGGAAGAATTTGACTTTTAAATTTGCTTGTGGCCATTAAAATCAAACGGTATTTAATAACTTCAGCAATTTGTGAAAAATCCACTAATCAGACAGAAAATCAATACAGTGGTAATGTACCAACTGAATATTTTATCTTCTCTAGTTTATGCTTAAAACATGCCAACAGAAGTAACCTTACATAAACCTCCTGTGCCAATTGTAAGTACTTTTACTTACATACAATACAAACTTTAGTTAAAACAGGATTGTTCAGCCTGGTAAGACTTAAGATGAATTTACAAAAATTGTTGTATCACACGTTCCAGTGAGAGAACAGTGCTTGTTGTGGTGGTACCTGGTCCATGCCGGGTCGAGCCTTGTTGAACAGAGTTCTGGTCTCAATGTGTTCTGGCACCAATTTGCATCCCACAACTGGCATCTCTGCCCAGCGGTGCAGGATCTTCAGAGACAAGTGCTCATAGGACTCCACTGGCTCATCTGGGACATGTACACACATCATAATCATTGATGATGATGTCAAAAACACCCAACAACCAATATGAATATTAAACATGCAACTTCTACATGGTCCTAAACCAGAGCAGCAAGTCTGTAGAAAATCCCAGGTCTATGAAGTCCTGTACTGCTGCAATTACTGTGTAAAGGATTTAGACTATAAATAACTTTCATCTTTTAAGAGCACTGTTAAGTCTGTGTAATGTACCTTCCTGCATGAAGAGCGTCTTTCCAGTGAAGACCTTGTCGGCGACAATGATGCGTCCTGGTCTGAAATGAGGACCATCCAGACCATTTTCTCTGCACAGCTTAGACAGGAGTTCTGATGGCTTCAGACAGTCTCTCCAGGCATTATAACCTTCCCTGAAAACAAACACGAACAAAGAGCAACAGAATCAGCACCTGTTTTAATATAAGTATAATTTCATGTACCAGGTAAAAAAATAACCACAAATGAATTTCTTCCCTCTGGTTCACCAATACAAGTAGCTGGGGAAAAGGAAAACACATCCACACTTACAGACTGTATTCAGTCGGGATTCCACAGGTGGCCCTGTGTCGGCTGTAGAATCGGTTCTCCAGGTCAATGCGAGTCTCCCCTATCAGGTCGTCCCCTCCCACTAGGTCAAAGTCGTAGATCACCACAGTCAGCAGAGACTCTTGAGGAAATGTTGCGTGCATCTCAAAAGATCTAGAAGAAATAAAAAACAGCTTTATTAGATTCTGTGTCAGAAATGGAAAAGAGCTATTTTGGATTTGTCGTCCACCAGTTACAGTATTTACCTTCCAAACACAGGGTTTAGCTGCTTGGGAATGTAGTTATCTCTGTCTTTGATTTCTTTTTTGCCAAGTCGAAGAACAATGTAAGGATCTGCCTTCCCATCTGGGTCAGCTGGGTGCAGGTTAGATGCCTTGGAATAGAGTGGATAATGATTAGTAACATAATAAGAAAACATTTAAAATCTCTGAGATGGAGCTTTATGTTAAAACAAGGTGTAAAACAGAGCAGGACTCACAGAGACAATGTAAATACGTATGAGGACTTGGACAGGGCCGTTGGGAGGGATCCCTCTGGTGACTCTGTAGTGCCCAGAGTCTGCAGGTTTGTCCCATTCCTCTGACCCATCGTCAGTCAGCTTGTACAGGCAGAACCGCCCCTGCAGAGACCCATAACCACTCAGTAAAATTCTGACACAGTAACACTCACAGAGGCCTTTTAACCTGATGCTCTTACCTTGAATTTGCCAACGAACCTCTCCTCATTTGCCCCCTCTTCCTCGTTGGCTTTTCCCCGGAACAGCTCATACGTTTTTACCCAGTCATCAAAAGGCCCAAACTCTGCCTCCAGCTCTTTGTTGTACAGCTGCAGTCAGACGGAGACATTATACACATATTGTATACAGTACATACAGTAGGTAATGTATACCTGAAAATATACATAAACTAGATATTTCAATGTGAATATTTATTTCAGCCAGTGTTATAATAATGCTACAATGTTTAAACATGCAGCGTTTGCAAACGAAATACCTTAAGTGTGGCTAATTTAGAAGGTAGACCGTGTTTTGAATCCAGCGTTCCTTTTGGTTTCGGTTTCTTCTTCCTGTCTGCATCCGACTGGCTGCTGACTGATGGATCAAACAAGACATATTTCCCAGTGCAGGCAGCAAGCTACATTCGTTCCTACAAAGTTAAACGTTATGTTCCAAAGTGTCACACAGAAACCTACAAGTTGCCACCAGGAAAACAATGATTTCTCCACTTAACGCTGTGCGTCCTTTCAGAAAAATCTGTCAGAAACTTTCCAGTGCTGCCCACCTGTACCTTAAAGAACATCATAGTGATAAAATCACACCCAGTAAAATGATCATCAACATTTTGTCCTAAAGTCCTGTATCTAAAAAAGCAGAGCAGGGAGGTAACAGTGGTAGCTGCAGGACAGATCATGCTGTGACAGAACAACACATCCAGTGAATCAATAGCGTACAGCCTGCTTCATGCTTTCTGCCTGACGAGGCAAAAAATTTATCCATCTTTCCTATGTGCCCAGAGTGCCCTCTGTCTTCCAGCAGCTGTGTTGGAAGTTGTTTACATACAATTTGCATTATTCATAAACACAAACTGTGAGTGGCTGGAGGTGTAGTCTCCACATTTACCCCTAGCCAATCCCAATTCTACCTAATGAATGATGCAAATTCTCTTTTGCTACATCTTGACTTCTGGAGACATAAGTTATATAAATCGTACATCTTCACCTGGCTGTAAACTTTGCCTATAAATGTTACACATAGTGCTGGGCTAAGGTGGGCTAATCTTTGCGACTTTTATTTAATTTCTGAGTGTGACATCAAGCGATACTGCTTCAAATACTTGTTTTGAGGAGGGAATTTTAAAAAAATGAAATAAATAAAGACTGTGGAGATAGAATTTATTAATTTTATGGCCCCCACCAGCACTCTGATCCATCCCAAAGCTCATTTCATTGTTTTCCACATTAAACACCCTTTAAAATAAAGTTTACATAGCCTGGAAATAGCTTTAAAATGCTCCACCCCCTTAATGACAAAACGTTTTTAGTCTTTGTCCTTACCCAGAGAGTCTATTCCATCGTTGAGCAAGCTGTGGTACGGCAAAGCTGCAATGTACAACAGTGTGTGTGTGGGAGGGGATCAGGGGCAAAGTGTGTGATAACCCTTTGTAAGATCAGTTTATGCATGCAAACAGAAATGTCTTTTCAACCTTGTGTTATTGAAAACCACACTGAAATTCAAGGCTGACGTTTTTAAATGTATCTACTCTGGACTCTGTTTCTTGAAATAAGTGAGTGGACAACCCGCCCTCTGCATCTGATGTGTCTGATATCTTGATTCAGACAGATGAACATGTACTGTCACATGAGAGAAACACTTTACCTTTTTCAAAGACCTGGGGGAATAGGGAGCCATCCTTCTGTTTGGCCTGGAAGACCAGTGGAAATGCACATGATCAAATTTCATTTTTCTAAAAATTCTTTTTGTTACTTGGAATAAAATTCAACAATCAGGGCTACCTCCTTCTCTACGGATGCATAGTATTTGGACCACCAGTCGATGACACACTCGGCTGATTCGTCAGCAATGGTCCTCCTCCTGCGCTTGGTGGAACGCCGAGTGGTCGTCATTCTGCTGTCCTGGGTTTAAAACAACATCAAAAGAAGATGTAGTGGTATGTGTGATACAGAGTAACATCTGTTGCTGCACGTATATCTGCAGTACCCTCCTCTTCCTGGTTTCTTGTTGAAGGGTGGGTGGGGCTGGAGGTGGGGGAGCATCCTCCACAGTGATTAGGAAATCCTGATTTGTTATTTCTACGGTGGAACTGGTCTCACCAGCAAGCTGTGACGGTCCTGTTGGACAACAGATGAGATCAGGGTCAAACAAGTGGACTAGATTAAAGAGTCAGTCTTACTTGGTTATATCATGAGGTTTGGAGCTGTGCAGTTTACAGTAATTAGAAGCAAATACTGAAGTACTTTATTACCCTCTGCGCCTTGTGGCTCTGGTGGCAGTGCAGGTCCAGGTGTTGATGCAGCTTTGGGTGGTTTGTGTGTCTGTACCGGAGCAGGCATGGCTGGAGGCGGAGTGTATTTGAAGGCCCTTAGATTGTTAACGATGTGGTTTCCAACCAGTGTGCTCCGACCAAAGGCTCGCCAATCAACAGCAGTAATGCTGAGAGGAGGGTGGAGGTGCTCGTTCTCTGGTAGCTCCTAGAGTACAAGAAAACAATGTAAAAAAGTTTTAGGGTTCAATGAGAGTGTGGTACGTTCTTTTCCACGCCCAACGTTAAAAGCCATTTCTTTATGGAAAGAGACCAGGTAGACATGTTTTGTATATGCACACCAATGGACAGTTAGGAATTCCCAATAGTTTCTCCTGATTTACTACGTCTTGCTCTTACCAGTTCTATGGCATCGACCAGTGTGGTGAAGTTTGGGTTGGACTTGTACTTCTGAATGACAGAGGAACGTAATGTTTTACCTGCACATTCTATGAAGACCTGGAGGAAAAGAAAGACGAGGTTTATTATTTCACCTCATGAAGTATTTCAGTTCTCAGGTTCTTTATCATGTCGTTTAAGATGACAGAAAATAACTATGCTTTAGTTCTGCAGTCAGATAGGAGCAGAAGCTTGGTAGCTGGGACACAGCTTGTTCATTTCACTCGTTGAGTATGTTTACCTGTGGACGATCGACTGACAGGAGCTGAACCTTCTTCAGCTCCCTTAGACCCCAGAATAACACCTGTATAACACCAAAGTTTTGTGAGATCAAAGTGAATGGGTTTAATTTCCAGTGTTATGTTTTACACAAGACCATAAACAGTGTCATTCAGCCAAACCTCCAGTCGGTAGGTGCTGAGAACAGGTCTGATGTTGGCTGGAACGGTGTAGATGCCCCCCTCCTGCTCCTCTAACGGAGGCAGACTCTTCTCTCCAGAATCTGGAATCTAGACAGTCCGTGGTCCAGATCGTGGTTATTATTTAAACTAAACGATTATATAAAATAAACGTATTAGTAGTTGCTGACCTGCAGCAGTTCAAATGCAGCCAGCAGTTCTCCTCCCGACAGGTTGCCATAGTGCAGAGGGCTGTATTGCAGGGTTGCAGGTGTGTAACTGCTAGAAGACAACTGAACCTCAGGCACTGCAACTGTGGATCCCAGATACTCTGCTTTGCTCTGTACATAGCAGTGGGAAGAGATCACAGAGGTGGTGAAAAGTTCAGAGCAAAGAGTCAGTAACTAGCAGAGCGATGTCTGAAATCAGTCTGTCTGATTAGAAATACCAGAGCGTCGTCGTCGTACACTTCGATGAGGATGCGTGGCGGCTCCTGCTGGATGTGCTGCAGATCTCCACTCAGCCGCAGGCGACTCATTAGCAAACACTGATTCCATGTCGGACTGAGAGTCTGGCTGATAATCTGTCATCAACACACATGCACACAGCATGACTACACAAGTGAACAAATCAGACATGGACAGTGCTGCGTCACAACAAGGGCAGTATTGTCTTTTAATAATCTAAGCAGGTGTTGTGTGAAAATCACACCTACAATCTGCTGCCCTGCTGTCAGTTTGTTGTTCATCCTTGTGCTGAACTTACATTGGTGGTTTGGCTGTGAGACAGAAATGTGACCCGAGCGAAAGGGTCAGACAGGCCGGAAGTGTCGGCAGCGATCAGGCCACGAGCCTGATACATGTGGCACCTCATCTGGAACCAGTACTGCTCTGGAGACACACACACAAAACACAGCATGCAGTTATCAACGACTTTAAAGAGCATGTTCACCTGGATCACAAAAAACAGAAGAAACGTGTTTGTGTACATCTGTTCAGTACATTTGTTATAAAGTGAACTATCTGAATAGCTACATAACAAAACACGTTATAGTTAGAAGCAACAGAAGAACCCTGGAATGGGTTGTTTCGACAGCTTCCATTTACTCCTCAGTGAAAAAGTAACCACAGAAAAAGAGTGACTGTAATAATCTGCTTCTTTATTACCAGGGCACTGCAGTTGTGTTGGAGGGTTGCTAGCATCAGTGCCCCTTGTGGATGGAATGAATCCTTCGGGCAGGCCATCCAGCATGTGACTGGAGTCTGAACAGCTTCCAAGCCACAGATACACTTCCAGCTTTGCTTGGACTGACAAGCCTGCAACACGCTTCCCTGGAGGCTGCAACAAACAAACACACTGGTTTCTCTCTGCCGGTAGCCCTATACTGAAAAACTTTAAGGTTTAATTTTCTGTGCATGTTCACCTTTAGAAACAATGTTATGATCTTGCCGCAGTGGATTCCTCTGGCCTCCTGGTCACTGGAGAACAGGAGGTCTCGGGCTTTGACCCGAGCATATGCGACACGCTTGTTGTTGCTCAGCAGCCACACAAACATGTCTGGTACTGTGTGCTGGGGCTGCAGTGAGAGAGTGGTAAGAAACACCTATACACACTATAAGTTCTTAAAAAACACACAGCGAGTGTCCCGTACCTCCTCCACAAGGAAGCGTAGTTTCTGAATGAGTTTTGTTGCATCATGCAGCATTTCTTTGATACCACCAGATTTCCTCCTCCTGTCTTCTAAGAATTGGGCCTCTCCTATCATAATCTCCTGATAACACACACATACACACACACACACATACAGTTGTAATGGGTATTTGTATTTGTATTGACAGTGTGGTTTTTGTGTGTATCTCACCAGCTCCTGTGTGCACATTGTAAGACGTTTCTTGTCCAGTTGTGTCAGGTAACTGGACTTCATCTCTGCCTTCAACTTAGCCTCTGTTGCTGCTATGAAACTCCTGTGAAAAGAACCACCAAATGTATTTAACACAGCCATAGAATATGCATCTGATTAACCAGCACACCTCTGTTTGAATACGTCCCTGTATAACTCTGGAGATACGTTGGAATAAAAGCGTCCACCAGTGACCATACCTAGTGTCCATACAGAATTCTTTGAGGACGGTTCTGAGCAGAGACTCAGCCTCGGGATCTGACCTCTTGTGTAGCGCGGCTGCACTGGTTACACCTTCTTCCTAAAGTCAAGAAACATTTATTTTACTCAGAAATCTGTGGAACCTCTCCTCAGAAAATGTGAGTCATTCACTTCAGTAATTCATTATAATAAATATATCAGGTGAGTCACTGTAATGTTATGAATAAAAGTAAAAGTAGTAGTAGTAACAGTTTCATAATAATATGTGAGTGGAAAAGACAGTGTGTGTGTTTGTGTGTGTGTGCGCACACACGTACAAACAGGAGAGCTATATTCTCCAGCATATTAGAGTTGTAGAGCCGGTACGTCCTGTTCTCCCAGTGACTCAGCAGATTAATACATGGCTTCCGCTTCTCCAGGGGCAGATGCATGTAGTACCTACATGCACAAACATACAGCACAGTAAAAATAAACAAGCAGAAGCAGAATACTGTGTTGACTGTTAAGTCATCTCATCCTACTTAGATAATTAACAATAAAATTTTGAAAAATGCTGCTACGGCATCAATTCTGGTCTGGTCTGACAAATGTTGCCTAATGTTGCCAATCTGTGTTTTATATATTTTGCCTGTTCTTTTCTCTCTCCTGCTTCGCACTCACTCCAACCAGTTGAGGCAGATGGCTGCCCCTAAAAGCCTGGTTGTATGGGGACCATGTAATTTGTCATCTATCTAAAGTTGGTCATTTCCCATAGCAGTGCCATGTATGATGTACACGAAATGACACAAAGAGAAAAACTTCAAAAGTCTTCAAGATTCACAGAGCATCAAGAATTTAATGAATTTTATGACTCAACCTGTTTCCTTCAACAATGACTGGCTTCTCTGGAGGCGTGGTGGACTTAGAGGTCAAGGCGGTGTCTGGAGGGGACAGGAGGGGCGAAGACGGGGACAAAGGGGGAGAGCTGAGAGGCGCGGACCCGAAGAGGTCACTGCTGTCTGGGAGGTCCATTCCTCTTCTCCTCCGAGGCATGGCAGGACTGGTGCTGGAGCTGATGCTCTGCTGGGCTGCAGACTCTAAGATGTTACCGTAATTACCTGGACAAAGAAACAAAAGTAGAAGAGGGATCCAGTATTTTATACAGGGTTTTACTGACAAATATGGGGTCGACAAAATTCTTTCAGACTGTGCTCTAAAATATTATACAATCTTCAAATTCAATGCAACTATGAGCAACACGACTCACCCAGGGAGAACTCGAAGCAGATTGGTTTGTCTCCAATCTTCCTGTCAATCATTGTGGCTTCAAACAATGCACCAAACAACAGGAAGCTCTCATTGTTGTCATTATTCAGCTGGACACAGAAACACAGACATGTGTTCATATATCTGTGTGTCAAATATGGTTTCTTAATTTAATCCATGACCTCGAAATATTCTTCATCTGACTCCATCTTTCATGCGCAATTATCCGCTCGGAGAAGAGAAATCTAATTTTGTTTCGTTTTCGTTGAAGGGTGAAGGTCACATTTACCATGTTTAGTTAGTGGGTTAATCTTGGTTCATCACTGAATAAACGTGGATAATCTATGACTACCCATGTTCTACAACCTAGGCAAAAGTACTAACAGCATATCCAAAGAGTTTAAGATAGGCGTGTATCAAGGACTTACTTCTGGAGGAGATTCTACAGGTAGGACCTCTGGTGCCACAGGTTTTCCCTTGTCATCATCAGCAGCGCCTCCTGCTGCTCCTCCCGCTCCTCCTCCTGCAGCAGTCTTTCCATCCTTCCCCCCAGCTTTTCCTGTTTTAGCATCCTTCACTGGCTTGACCATTCGACTGAGTTTGGACTCTGAGCCTGCACCTCCTGACAGGATCTCCACTGCCAGCTCCATGTAGACCCGTCCTCTGAATCCAGCACGATGTTTACTCTGTTAATTATTAATGTTATCAGCATTTAAATATTTGACTTACAATTGCTGAACACTGACCTGTAGGATACGCCCTCTCCGATGCCCTCGTTAAGGTCCACAGTGTCGTCACCTAACGAAAAGTTTCGGGCGGAGCCGTAAAGGTTGATCCAAGCGGGACCAAACGTTGGTAAAAATCCTGGACAAAGAAAAAAGGGTGAACAATGAAAAAGGAAAGACAACCACAGACAACAATAGCTATTTGTTCCTTACTGTGCATGTTTTTCACTTCCTCCTTCCTTCATTATTCTTTGCACCTACTCCTCTCTTCATTTCTCCTCACCTCTGTCACCATCCTGCTCATTGGAAATGCGTTTTATGTCAAAGTAATGGGTTCCTATGGCAACATCACTCATGCTTCCCTCATCCCAGACCTATGAGGAGAGAAAATCCAGAATCGTATCACATTTAAACTTAATGTAATTTATTGTTAAGTCTAAATTGTGATGAGATTCGCCACTCTGTCCCATCCGGCATAATAACACTTAGACCTGGATCTTCAGTCGCTGACACAGAGGAGGAAACATCTCTGTGAAGACGATCTGTTCGTTCCACACCGGGTCTGCTGTGGACTTCTGAGTGGATGTACGACCCTGAGACGAGATGAGAAGACAGTACAGAAGAGGATCATGGACACCGTGAGCAACTTCCTGATCGGCTTTTAAAAGAACAGAATGTGATTCATTACTAGTAAATACTCGACCCACCACTTGTTTGAAGAAGCTGACCACTACATATGGGTCTATGAGTGCAGTGTTGTCTCCTATGAAGGCCTTGGTGACATTGGCCATGATGCTGGAGTTGTTCCGTGGAAGGCCTTCAGCTCGATACACCTTCACGCAGAAACGGGCCCAGGGTCGTTCAGAGGGAAAGCCTTCTGGTATCAGCAGGTTCCTGAGGAGAAGATGATCACAAACACACAGAAATATACCCTGGTCCGAACGTCTTCATAATTTGATTCATCAAAGGTTTCAAATCTTACACTACGATTAAAAATCTAAATCCAGTTAATGAATATCATACTTGTCTATCTGCTCATCGGCATCGCTTGCTTTTTGCCCTGGCTTTACTGCGTCTCCCTTCGCTGAAACACTGATGTCACATTTGACATAACCCTTGACGCCAGTGCTAATGTCAGCAGGATTGGTCAGCATAGCCCACTTATTGACGAACTGGTGGCCTGAGACACAAAAAGAGAAAGAGAATGAAACAGGTAATGCTGCCTTGTATTTTCCATGGCAGGAAAAATGACTGAATTCCCTTTGTGCTCTGTTAACTTCTTAATCTAGTTAAATTATTATCTAGATTATTTAACCAGTTTGCCACAGCTGAGCTACCTGGCTGTTTGTAGACTGTCCATACATCCACCTTAAAGGATCCAACAGAGAAGCTCCTCAGCATTTTTGAGTGCATCACCTAAAGAGAGAAATGGACAAAGTCTTCTAAAGATCCGGCAACACAAAAACTACAAGATCACTGATGCAAACCAAAAAGTGTTCACTCACTGTCAGCTTGATGACTTTGTCAAAGAAGACGTCTTTGTGGGCAAAGAAGTCGAACACGAAATACTAACAGGAAGAAGAAAGCGATAAAATAATCAGAATAAAATATCAAATGAAGACACAGATGATTAGATTTCTAAGATAATCAATTATTCTTACCTCATTGTAAAATGGGGCGTTGGTTCCTTCTTTGACTGACGTCTGTTTCTTCTCATCTCCAATCTCTACAACCACACTGGGGTCAATGTTTTCTCCCACCAGCTGCCTGGCTTCTGTGATGTTGATGGCAATCTATGAGACAAACAGAAAGTTGCACAGATGAGTAGGATTTTATATTTACAGACATTATTATTATTATTATTGGTATGTTGTGCATATTTTCTGTCATCATACATTTTACAAATTTTAATTGTGAGTTGTAGATGTTTTTTTTACATTTTCTCTTTAGTCACTGTTTCTACTGTAAATTGCTAATGTACACTTTACAAGGATATAAAGATACAAAGATAACTGTGTGCTTTTTTTGTTGTTGTTGTTACCTGAAAGCTCTGTGGTTTGCCTTCACTGTCCTGGATGCGAGTTTTCAGTTTGCACCTGTGGAGTTTTAATTGTGTAGGTCAGTGTCAAACAGAGCAATGCAGAGATGATAACATGATTTCAGTGAATCAGTGAGTTGTAGCAAATGTATAATAAGACAAACAGTTTCATTTTTTTTCTGGACAACGCTCACCACACTGGGATTGTAGAGTTGCACTGACAATTATTAGACCTCTATTGGAAATGAGGTGTTTTGTGAGGTGAGCAAAACACTTTCAGATATTTCCAATGAGCAACTTAAACAAGAACAGTTTAAATAGCTCAACACAACTGGTGGTTCCTTCAAATTCAACACAGAATGAACTGCCACACGTTGGCTTCTGGCAGAGTTCCTGAGGAATCTTAGCCCATTGCTCGTGGCCAGTGATCTCCAGTTCACCAGTGTTCTTGGGTTTGTGTGCTGGAATTGTCTTCAAATCCCACCAAAGATTTTTTTGTGGGGTTGGAGTCACGTTCTACAGGTGAAGAAAAGCGGCCACAGAGCATCACTGTGCACTGAAGGTGGGGCCTTCTTCTCCACCTATGCTTCATTCTCCTCCCACCAGACATACCACTAATCCATAGGCCTGGAAAGTTCCAGTTGTGTTTCAGAATAATCCCAAAACTCTAAACTTATTGGATCCAACTTTTCTTGTGTACGTCTTGGCAACTTTCAACGTTTCATATGCGCCTTACTGTGCAAACTGAAATCTCAGTGTCTGTTACCAAAATGAATATAACGTGCAGTCAATCATGACACTCAGCAAACCCCAGTTCAGGTATTTGATTTGTTTTTATCTCAAACACACAGAGAAAGAATTTACAACAACAAACAAATGTTCTAAATGACAATATTTCAGAGTTATGTTGTCAGTAGTTTATAGAATAAAACTAAAATGTTAATGGTAATCAAACATTTACCCTTAAATAGCAAAACCAGAGAAACTGATAACTTTCAGTGATCTCTTAATTTTTTTCAGAGCTGTATATTCTGAGAAGTTTCTTTAATTTCTTAAGTTGTGAACTTGCTACTAGATAAAATGTAAGATTTTAGATTATCAGCAAACACGCTGCGGAGGATACATACTGTCACACTGCATACGCAGCAAGGGGAGAACTCACAGGTTGGTTATGTGACCCTAACGTCTACCCAAGGCTTTGGATTTGCGTTCTTTTACGTATGCCATGTAATGTGGAAAGTAATTCATACCTCTTATTGTTTAGTATTATTCTAGTTCTGACTGCAGAGCTTCCTGGTTGTTCCTCAGGTTTTTCTGCTTCCAGCAGAGGAGCTGCTTCAGAAGGTGCCTCCACCGCACTGTCTGCATGCAGAAATACAGAAACACACTGACTTCTACACTAGAGTATAACACTCTCCGCTCCTTAAGCCTAACTCAAAGGCTGAAAAGGAATCTGTGATGTGCAGATGATGTTGTCACATTAAGCCCCACCCTTACTGTACATTGTGTTGTTTGCACAAACATTTCAAACCAGAGAAGAAAATGACCACTTTAAAATAACTTCACATGATGTTTTGTCTTACATTACATTACCCATAATGACGTGGGTACACTTTCAGTCTGGTATTAAACATGTGACTGTTTGACAAGGGTTAGTCTCACCAGCAGTGATATGACAGGAATAATTACTTTATTGCATTCTGTAAAAACAGCCAAAATTGTGAGAGTGTGTGTGTCTGTATGCTTGTGTATGTGTGTGTGTTTCAAACCTTACCCACAGCTCCCTTGTTTTCCAGGACAATGTCTGTGTTGACTTTCTTCTTCTTCTTCACCTTCAGGCCAAAGACTTTGGCCTTTCTGCTCACAGAAGAGCAAAGCCTCAAGTCAAATCTTACTTTCATTTCAAGTGCAGCCAGTCAGTGTTAGCTCAAAATGTAGAGAACACAAAAGTGCTCACAATATTTATTGAAGTGACAAAAGAGCGACCTGATGTTTGTGGGTCATGTACTTCAGATAGAATCACTGACTTACACCAAATTTAATTTTCCATAAAATGACAAAACAATAAAACACAGAGCTGCACATGTCATCACCTGCCACCTGGAGTTTAGAAACAACATTTTAATACATCGTCATGACAAAACATATTTACGAGGTGAAAGAAACAAGCTACAGGACACAGACGGTTAATTCAATATGAATTCAAACAGTAATTCATAAGAAGTATTTTCAGTATTTTGTTCTCCTCCGCTACTTGCAGTAAAAGCAGCAAAACTGATAACACAGCATCATCTGATTGCTACCAGACAATGGTGTTTTCATAATGGATATAGTCTATGTACATATACTGTATATCTCTTTCAGCCTCAAATTAATTTTTAGTAACAGGAAAAATCAGATATTTGGAGAGAATTACCATATGTGGTAGTAAAACATATTTATGTGGAGTAATCAGGTAGTTAGTTTATAACTGTTGCAAACCAGCAACGTCTGCCTCAAGAGGGTTAAACTATGTGTACTTGACCTTTAAAATGTATTGCTATTAGAGATTACCTTTAATTTTTTTTACTTTCACTTCAGAGCACTATTAATCCTTCTACACCATCTGTCCCCAAAAGAGGTAAAAAAAAAAAAAAAAGCATAACTCAGATGTTACGAATTCACCTAGAAATAAAGAAAATGCTTTAAAACAAACTGCTCACCGCTGCAGGGTTGAAGGATTCTCATAAGGATCCATTCTGCTGAAGTTTTCTAACAAGCACCAGGAAGGTTGAGGTCCTCCACTTGGCTACAAAAAAAAACCTAACTTCCGCCTCCACTTCTCACATCTGCTTACTTTTCCACCTTTCTGACCTCTGGTTGCTTTAAGATGTCAGAAGAAAATTTGTTTCCCCCTAATCTTTTTCTGCTGACGTTAAAACATCTTTCCTCTCTTGCCCAGGGCTGGATCACACAGTATACTGCACCTGTTTGCAGGCTTACTGTCTGCTGAGCTTAACTTACACACTCTTTACACTCGTTTATCATTTGACACGACTCTACTGTAAATAAAGACTTATCCAAACATCCTTCTACTCGTCCTCACGAACCTGAGTCGCTCTTAGCCTCAGATATCTCCTTAGTCCTCGTTCTAAAGAATTCTTTTTTCAATCCTGTCTCCTCTGTTTAACCAGCTGTGGTTCAGTGGTTGAGATAAAGGGACAGGCCCTTCTCGCTCCATTTAAAAACCTTGTCTCGGAGCTGTTTTCAGATCAGTAGAGCATTTCAGGTGTTCACACCTTTAATTCAACATTTACTATGTGTCACAAAGCTCCAGATATTATGATTTCTGTTACATTATGTTATTTATGACATTTTACAGCCATGAATTAATTAATTAGGGTTTGATGCACAAGTGAGTATTTTCAGCATTATGTTGTATTACCACCAAAGAAACTACAGTGTGTGCATTCAAACTGATTATATAGCGGAACATATGGTACATTAGAGTGCACCTTTAATGAATCTAAGATGATAATGTCCCAATCAATAAAAAAAAGTTGTGCATGCATAACATTGGTGTGACACGAAGAGACAGTTCTTAAGAGTTTAGACACTTAATAAGAGTGCAAACATTTTATTCACAAAATGTTATGTCTTGCTTGGTAACAATAGTTTTAAATGTGCAGCTTTATTTATCTAACATCCTGAGTCATCAGAGTTGCATGAAGGTGTAGAGGAAGATCTGAACTGAAATTCAGCTCAGTCTACCTGGAATGCGGGTTTCATATATTTGACTGGTCAGTGCAGCGAGGTCATTTAAAAAATGATTTTTGTCACTGTGCAGTTACAGAGGGAAATATAGTGTATCGCTAAACTAAAATCAGTCCTGTGGCTTCATGTTTACAATCTTTGAAAATATTTACACCAACCATCACCTGTGTGATCACCGTGCAGAGCAGGTCTCCTACCTTTCTTTAGGGTCCATGACTGCAGGTCAGGTTTCAGCGTTACTCATCAGTTCCGGCAGCTGGACACGCACCGCTGCATCCTTCCTGCATGTGTGTGTTGGCTCACACAGAGTCAGAGTCAGGTGTTAAGACACAGCGCTGATAAACAGTTCAACCAAAATGATTGGTGGGTGAACTGTTTGTTCAGAGGATGAAGCTGTAAAGCACAGGGAGCATGTGACAGTCTGAATTTTGTTTTTTCTACATCTCGCTTTTCTTCAGTGACTTCTATTGTTTGTAATGAATTTATATCTTCTTTTATACTATATTTATATTTTTACATTGAATAGTATTAGTAGCAGGCAGCACCATGGTAGCAGCAGAGCTTGGAAGCAATAATCTAAATACTGTGTATGGAAGAATGAGCAATCATCGTATTATTGTTAGTAGCACTGTTCTTATTTCTCATCACTGGCTATGAAATAATCAAGAGATTCTGCTACACTGCTTAGATAATACTGGTACTAATATTTTTGGTAAAGTTATTTACTTAATACAGTAAACTGGGTATCAGGTGACCAGGATGTATGAAACAGGCAGAGTTAATAAATCCACCCCTGGTAAACAGAGCAGTCAGCCCCCGCTCACACCCGTCAGTCAGAGGGGATAAACAGACAGTACTTTCACCTGTCATCACATCTGCTGTCGAATCAGATGACAGGAAGACCTTCGTGTTCTATCAAATATTATACAACCGAGCTGAGAACACACCTGCGCTGAAACACCAAAATGTTAAATGATTCAAAGTTGTGTCATCTTACACTGACTGTACTGTTTTTAGGTTGAAGCGCAGGGTATTCGATCTTCTGAAAAGTTTAAACAAACAGCTTAGATAGACTACATTAAAAATACTAACTCCAAAGTACAACATCATATTACAAAAGTGAGTACACTTCAGGAGTGCCTGAACAAATAAGAAACCAAGTTGTGAGTCTTGGGAGAGGGTGAAGTATCAGTTGGCTGCAGAACAAGCAAAATACGGTCACTGCTTAGTGCACACGGTGAAACATGGCGGTGGAGACTGTGTTTGGAGATGACTCCCGGGTTTCAGAAAGGTTGGCAGGAAAAGACTTTTCCAACAATTATCACCAACATCATTTTTTATGTTAGTTTATAAACAAAACCAAAATACAAATATTTTTTTAAATCGTGATGAAGGCTGCACCGACTGTTGCTCCATCTCATTGCTAACTACAGTTACGTCACTAAAGTCAACTACTGTAGTTACCAGCAAACTATTGCACTGACTGAAAACATTTATTTTTGTTCACAGTGACTCGAGCAAAAGTGCATTTACAAAAATTGTCACCTCAGTTTTACGATGCAGTATTTTCACTACATGAATGACTGTAACTGTGATCATCCTAAGACCAGAAAGTTAGGTACAAACCATAAAACGTGACATCACTGTTTCAACACAGCACAGCTCGTAAAATAACTGCAGCTTTAGTCAAGGTCGATGTAAAAGTCTCTAGACATCAGGATGTAGGAGACACACCCATGATACAGTTCAACAGTGGGATATTCCAAGTACAACCATGGCGTTCAACTGGTGACCAGTGCGCAGCTTCACTTGGGAATAAAGTGTCTTGCTGAAGGGCTCATGATGGGTTCACACAGTGGAGTGTGGAAATGTTTCCGCTTTCACTTTTCCTTCCCATAGTTTCCCTGGAACTGGAATTTAAGTCTCAGCCAGGAACCTGTGCTGTCGCTTCCTAGTCCTGTTTTACATCATCAGTGTCCATCTTGTCTCGTTCTGTCTTCAAAGGATGATCCCTCATAAATATCTGTAAAAGACAAAAATGACAAAATTAAGCAAACAGTAATAAAATCTGATACCAAGTTTAACTCCCGTGACTACAGCTTGACCCCAATTTTTACCCAAGTTCACAGAAAATCTACAATCTACACAATATATGTAGCATTCATAGACAAAAACCAAGCACTTCAGCCCACACCCACAGTTCACATCATATCAGAGGAACCAGAAAAGCTGGATAGTATTTTATTTTTACAGTTTGGGTGGACCGCTAATGGAGAACCACCAGCAGATCCAAGATGGCCGCTCGTATTTGGGGTAAATCTGGTATGATGTTGACCCAGCATAATAACATGCTGACAGAGGGCAAGAGTGACAATATGCAGCTTTGTTTTGTGAGGTTTTCAACATGACAATCAACTTACAACTGAGAAAAAACTTGACCATGATATATAAAGGTAGATGAAGTGAAAAGCCATAAAGACCTGTTTAAGCTCATTTTACATTTTTTTCATTACCACATATACAAACACTAAACCGTAGTTACTATAACTGACCTACAGCAACCTACAGTAGAACCACAAAGGAAAGGAGGAAGGGCCTTGTGTCTTAAACGTAAGAGGAAGATGCAAGCTCAGACAGGCAGCCACTGACAGCTTAGACTGGACGACCTACCTGTGTCGTGTTGGGCTAAGACGTGCTGGTGGTTTCAGAGGAGGAACTGCAGCATGAAGACGCTGGCTGATTGGTGAAAGAGATAGGTTTGGGAGAACGTGTGGAGAGGTGGCGATGATGCAGGCTTCGCAGGACGGAGAGGACGAGGTGAATGGCTGATCAGTGTGAAGTTCAGACAAGGTTTTAGAAGTTTCGATTGGCTGTTCGGTAGAGCTACAGTAACTCACTCCAAGTTAAACTGAAGTGGAAGATTAAGGATTAGACAGCAGAAGCAAAGGTTTGTAGGCTGACATCCAGAGAGTGTAGTTTGGGTTTTGGAGGGCAGAAGGCTTTGCTGATTTTGCAGGCTTGGTCTGATTCCTCAGAAGAGAATTTTTAAGGACATGTAATAAGGTGTTGATATTAAAGGAGAAGAGGATTTAGGAGACACGGTTAATTGAAAAGGTTTTAAAGGAGGAGCAGGAGGTTTCAGATGGGGTTCTTTAATAAGGATTTTTAGTAGTATGAACAAGCTGAAAGGTTCAGGAGATTTCAGAGAGGGAGGAACTCTGACACCAGAAAAACGATGGAAGACTCTTAATGTCTTCAGGACAAGCTGGATGAAGAAGAGTTTGGTAGAAGGGAACATGAGGGACGAGCATAGATTGTCAGAAGCAGCAGGAAGCTTTCGAGGATTTGAAGGCAGATGTGGGAGAATGGACGGATATCCAGGGGACTGAATGAAAGAACAAGAGATGGAGGGAAGCGTTGCTGTTAGGAGCACAGTGCATCAATACCTGCAGGACTAAGGACCAGGGCTTGCAGGAGGTCAGATAAAGAAACAATCCCTCTCACCACATCATCGCAGTCAACCAAGACCAAACGATGCACCTGACACAAAAAACAAGAAAAACTTTAGTTGTTGTTATTAGCCTTGATTGTATTGAAGTATTTTAAACCTAACGTCAATATGAGGGAAACAGTCATGAGTCGGAATTGAAATAAATAAACTCACAAACAAGACCGTATTGTGTTAATTTATATCTGAACATTATCCGTGCTACATGAAGACACCACAGGCTGCAGCCTTTGTCACCTCGGCCTTTGCAATGCGGTCGATGACGGTCTCCAGTGTTTCGTAAGGGTAACACTTGAGGACTCCTTCCACGCAGCAGGCTCGAGAGGCAATGGCCTCATGCATTGTCATGTTAAGGTTGTTGTAGTTTTTCTGGGCTGCAAGGTTCTTAAACAAAGAATAAAAGAGAGCATTTACATATCAATCATGTATATATATATATTACAGTATATAGTTAGGGTATTGTCTTGACTGTACAGTGAACTTACAATGACGTCAAACCTGGAGTACAACGCCACCACTTTTCCTGGAGAAGACGCAGTAGGGAGGACAAACCAAAGACAGTCAAAACCAAAGAAAACCAAATGACACATTTCCAGTTCGATGAAATCCCTAAATATCAGTGCAATGTTAAACTACCTTGCTCGTTGACAACAGGCAGAGCTGACACCCTTCTCTCTACAAAAATAGTCAGGGCATCATATACAGTAGCAAATTCCTGGACTGTCGCAATCTGTCTAAAGGTACCGATCCCCACTTCACTGATCCGCTTTTGAAGAAACCTGGGTTTGGGAATCATAGATGCCTTTGTTTGGGAGGGAGAGAATATATGGAGCAAAAATCAAAACAGGAAAGAAAAAACACTGCATAACGATCATTGTATTGAACACAAATGGACATTATGAGTTCTGTCCTGAGTGGGATTAAGAAATGACTGCGTACTTACAAATATGTGGAGGAACTTGAGGATGCGTTTATGAGTCAGGATGTGGAGAACGTTTCCTGACGCTGGGTCGATGATCGGCAGCCGGTGAATCTTATTCTTTAACAGTGAGTAGATGGCATCAAACAGACTGAGAAGGCAATAAATGATTACGAATTTAAGAATTGTGGAATAAAACATGAACTTGTTGTTAGATATTTATTCTGTTCTTACTAGAAACTCACTCATTATAATAGTATATCACTTTATCATAGACAGAACATGCATTCATTGAGGCAACATAGACCAGAGCAATCATAAAGTTTTAACGAGGTGGCAGTGTGAGGGTAGATGTGTGATGTAGTACCATCAATATTTCATGTTCTGTACTCACCTGGAGTCAGGGGTGATGCTGATCAGTGTGTTAACAGAGTACTGTAGATAGATTTCTGCAAAAAACAACAACAACTGATGCTCTAAACTCTTTTATGTATATTAGAAGAATTTGTTTGTGTTGTACGCACCTCTCCATGTTTCTATCTTGTGCTCCTCCAGCTCGTAGATCTGAACCTGCAGTCAGAACAAACAGATGATTCTGAGCAGAATCAGTATATGTATTTTTTTTTTATTAATGTTTCTGCTTTTTTTCCCCCCTTTCTTTACAGTTACAGAGCATGTCATGTCATCAACACACCGAATGGCCACAGATGGACTTAAAAGGCCTCTTGGGAATAAAAATGTTTAAAAAAACAATTAGAGCTCACCAGAGGAGACTTGTAGTAACGGTGGAGAATGTTGATGAAGTCAGTGATGGTCAACATACCTACACACACACACACACACACACACACTTTAGAAACATCAAAGAGGCCAAACAAACAGCTGGAGCCATAAATAACTATATTCAGATGGATGAAGAACAAGGTGTCCTTCCACAGTTCCACAGAGCCCTGATCTCCACCTGTGTATCAGTCACACACAAAGACATCCTAAAGCCATAGAACAACTAGCATGTCCTCGCTTGTACTTGACGTGCATATTTAATTACAGGAAAACGCACAAGTGTCATGATGCTCAGCTCTGTGTGTTCAGCCGGGGTGATGGCATTTGTAACGCAACACAAAATGTCACATAGTTGACCTGCGCTCCTCTAAATGTTAAGACACAAACTGCAGCAACATTTGAAACCACCTATCCAGTAAGGAAACCTGAACCCTCAGACCTGGGTTTCAAAACTGTTGGTAGAAACCCAATGTAGGTCACACACCTTTTAACAGTTAACACTTGTTGGTACATCTGGTCCTGAATGCTTAGCTAGATAATTTTTCTTGCTCACATATTCCCTGATCAGAATGACTTAATAGACACTAATAATTTCGTTTACTTTACAACGTATTTCATCTGAGAAATGTGTTTATGTTGACCAGTAGTTTTAATTTGAGAAGGCTGGTTTACTTTGTTCACAAAAAAAGAACATACTGCCATGACTTTTTACCATAATCCTGAAGTGAACCTGAAAGCAACTCTAGAAAAATGGAAATCTATAGGTAGTAAACAGGCAAAGAGGTAACATACTGCTGCATCATAGCTGTGATGGCAGGTGAATGATAGTACTCTGGTCTCCAGCGAGGGGCGCTGATGATTCAGCACGGAGAGATTATTAGTGTACTCAGCACTTCTAATGTCTGTATGGCAAAGAGACAGAGGCACTGTGGCTCACCCACAAAACACTGAAGCTTGCTGTCCCACAGTGGTGCTGCCCTCACGCCATTAGCCACAAGAGCAAAGAAAGCCTTCTTCACCTGACAAACACAAAGTTTCCAGGAATTAGGATCTTGCAGCTCGTGGGTGGCACACGTGGATTAAAAAAGGAAGAAGTACCTGTAGTGTCGTGTCAAAGATCACCAGTTTGGAGCTGGTGGGGATGGCATCGTAGCAGCGGTGAGTCCTCATGAAGTTCATGTATATGAACGTGTCGGGGTCTGTGTCTGCAGGGGTTGTGAGAGCATGCATTGTGTATGTACAACCTACAAGGAAACAATTAGAAACATGATAAGCACTTGTGTTAAGGCAGGCGTTTGTATTTGATATGAACACCTGCTTGTGGTTTTCACAAAGAATCCGATTAGCTAGGAGTTGGAGTCTACACCCTCTAACGTCTACTTATGATCAGTGCTCCATGAAGCTACCACCAGACAAAACACACAAGTCTTCTCTTCTTTACCTATGCTCTTCATTGAAAGGACATCCTGCTCCTCATCCTCTTCCTGGTCCATTTCAAATAACGGTACCTGGAGGAGAAAGGATGCCAACAGTTTAATGAATGCTCCAGGTTTATACTGAATTCACTCTACACACTGGTCTGTAATGCATCCATGTCTGACGTCAGTGAAGATTCACAGTCATCCAGGCAAAGTTATCTTCACACCTGCTGGTGTGAAAAGAAGCCAACCTAGAGGATAAATGATTCAGCACTTACACCTAGGTCCCACTGGTACTCGCTGGTTGGCAGAAGGTGGAGACATATAGTTGGAACAAGCTGAACTGAAAACATTTGTTATAGAAGCAGCTGTAAGGAATTTGTGAGTTCACTGGTGCATACTGTGGCAGTAAGCCAAGAACCTGCTGGTAGATGTCAGAAATGAGGGAACGACACATTCAGAGACTGGTTGCCATAGCTAACTCCAGTCAGTGGAGAAGTACTGAGAATTAAGACAGGCTGCCAATAACAATAAGGATAAAAATACTGTGACAAACCAGTAAGATGGGGACAATTCTGAAAAATGTAAGCAAAATCTGCAAAACAGTCGGGTGACTCGACTAACTGAAGAAATGTTAGCCACACGCAGGTGATGACCTGACTTTTTATCTGGCACCACCAGCTAAAAACACCTGCAAATTCAATTTGTCGGATTCTGATTCATGAGCAAACACCCACTAAAGTAATTACAGTCCCATCAGCCCCACTTAAGAGCTACGCTACTAAGATTAGTACCAGTGCACATGCACACCTTCTGAGTCACCACTCACCCCACTGAAAGCAGCTTTGCACTTATGGGGATCTCTCAACCAGCTTCAATTCGTCGGTCTGAGAGAAGTTGGTTAGTGACCGCAAATTAATCATCCAGGTTGGTTATACCTCACCACTGCCCTTCATAGGCTCACTCTGTGGAGGTGTTTTACAACACTCATTTAAATTCCGATGGCTGTCCCTCAATCTTCACAGGCTCTTCTAGGTGGTCAGAGTTAGGAACAGAATCTGGTTCCGTCCTGGAGAAGTATAATTTCAGTCTGTTTTTGTGGGATGACATTTTCCTATCCACATAAACAAAGATGGTGAGAGGAGATGACAACATACATCATCAAATATATGATATTCAAACCATATTTGTTTTTGTGGAGAGGAAAATGGATCAGATTAACTAACGCCTAGAAGAGTCTATGAGGACTCAGGAAATGAATGTAGCAAAAATGAGTCTACAGAATTAAAAAACGCCCTGTGGCCATGTACTGACGCCATGAGACACAGTCTTCTCTGAACAATCTGTAAATCTGAGATGACTCTGCTTCTTGAAATCCTGGAAACACGGATGTGGGCTGTAATCTGGGGTGTCATTAACTGTGAACTCTCAGCCTCCTTTCCCTCATGGGAACCAGTTCCATCATAGCGCTTTTGCAATTGTACTTTCACAGTTCTTTTGCAGCCTGGCTTGACCCTCATGTTTTAAAGTAACGATGGACTGTTGTTTCTCTGTACTGAGTTCAGCAGCTCTCCACATGCTGTGGATTACTCCACTAGTGGAATCGGGCTGTTTGCTGCAAACTAACAGTACAACATGGTCTCAGACACAAGAAGACGCAAGAAATTCTAACAATTATCTTTTGATGAGGTGAACCAGTTAACTGAAACTATTCTGGGTAACCACGCCATGATACCTCTTAAGATATTGTCAAAGTGTTCAAAGCTGTCATCTAGACCTATGCCACCATTCGTATCATATTTGATACACGATAGGTCACAATACTATCAACACGTCAATGAAATCTTTAAGTTACACTAAGTTAAAATAAGAATTACTTTTATATTGTTCCTAATATTTCATTATGAATATTTAATGTATTGGTGAAATGACACATGATACATGTAGGCAAACACGACCATTTTAAAGTACATTTAAAGAACATTTTAAATTTTTTTTGAACTTTTTTTTGCCGACTACATACTTCCAGTGTCATTTCCTAGTTTTGATGTCTTCAGCAGTCTCAGGTGTCTCCCTCTAACAGAGATGACGGAAAGTGCTTGTGAAATCCACCACCCCAGCCACTCTGATCTTTCTCCTCCTGAACAAGCTGATAAGATCTGCTCAACATATCAGCATTAGTTAAGAATATCTCCCCAGTGCATGCAGATGGTAACAGGTGTGCTAACAGTTTAGGTTCAGGTATGTTGAGTGCATTTATGCAGGCGTTCAGCCAGGTTATTAATCTGTTCACTTTTAAACTATAAACTGATTATGTTAATTAAGTAAAGAGAAGCTGCGGTGTAAAAGGAACCTTAGTGTTTTTCTGTTTTCAGCTTCTCGGTTACAAAGTTATGTTACATACAGACACAGTGTCTTACCTCTGGAAGAGGCTCCATGGCTGGGGAAGAGGAGCAGAACGAGAACGACCACCCAAACCCTGAGCTACCATGTCAGATGAAGAAGTGATAAAAATGTCCAGGCATGGCGACGAAGGAACTAACTGAACATAAAGGACGTCGGAAACAAAAGGGAATCTATAAACGAACAGCCAGATTCAGACAGCTGGGTCTGAAAGTCTGGGAAAGTCTGAGGTCTAAATCAGGACTGAGGGGTGAGAGGCCTGTGGCATTCAGAGAGAGAGAGAGAGAGAGAGAGAGAGGGAGGGAGGGGAAACAGACAGACACCCTGAATGTTTATGTGGTGACAGAGATTACAAGCACCTCTTTATCATTAAGAGGTGAAGACTTTAGGTGAAAGCATCGATAACATTTGCAGACTGCTGAACACTCAGGCTGTGGCTGAACAACCACCTTCCTGAAGAGATCATTTCTGACTTTTTTAGTTTTTTGCAAAGTCAGGTAATAATAATTAATATAATTCTCTGAGTTTGCCACAACAAGCAGCAGACATGTGATCTGCTGTTGAGAAGAATTAGAACCGTGCAGCTTTAAGGGTTGTGGCTGAGGGAGATATTCAAGTTTCACTGGGCTCCTGCATGTCAAACTATTTATAGACACACTGAACTCTAGTGGACTATCCCCTGCTTTTCACAGAGTGGAGAGTTGCAACATTAATAAATATTTTCAAAAGTACAGATCAAATACGTGGAGGTTTTTATTAAATACTCCTCAAGCCAGAACCTGTGCCACACTAACAACACCATACATGCCGCTATGGGTCTGTTGCTGCTGGTTTGTGAGTGAAGTATGTTAATAGTTTACAATTATTTACAGAGACCAGACACACAGAACAACGCAGTCTAGTTTCTGTGTGTTTATTTGTGCAGCGCTTGTCGCAGTTCTCTCCATAACAGTGACTTCTTGATAGATTCAAGAAGCTTTTTTTGCAGCCAGGAAAAGTGTAACGGCTCAAATTGGCTTCTGGTAATAATGAGTTGATTTCTGGCTCCGACTCAGGAGAACATGACTGTTCCTGATTTCACCCGTTTGACGGAAACATGTTTAACATCAATAACTTTCAGATCCAAACTAATACTACATAGTATAACTAATAAAACATATGAAGAGTACAGTAAGCTGATGAACACCCTGGTTTAGACAAACACCCACCATGAGACTTGTACCTCAAATAACTTTTATTTTCAAAGTGTCATCCTGAACAGCTTATACAGCCCTTTGATAGAAATTTTACAAATATCAAGTTAGCAAGAAAAAAGGTATAATTTTCCACTTAGAACATTGTAATTATGCTGAAAAACCCAAATGCAGTGTTTGATTTAATTTTGTATTTTATATAAACTCTGTAAAGCAGCACGTGGCTGTAGTGTGAACGGGTGATGGGTTATATCACTTAAAGGCCCACGAAACCCCTCTGAGAGTCACTGTAGCTTTTTTGAGTTTCAGCTCACTTGACGTATATTTTACATGACTAATTTTACGCTGTGCTGCCCCGTCTGCACCGATTTTCCGCGATGTGCGATTCTAGGGTAAAACTGTGAGGCCAAGTTCAGACAGAGAAATGTTGTGCGCGCTGAGGATGCTGAGGTGGAGAAGGGAACAAGAAACACTGATGCACATCTGAAGCTTTTGTCACTTATTTGTTCTTTGTGGAGATGTGATTTATTGTTCATTTATTTAGCAAAAACACAGTGTCACTGCAGAGCTTTTCAATTCTGAGACCTTCCACTTTTATATATCACAGTGTTGATCTAACTGATTTCAGTGTTAACGGAACAAATCAGGCACTTTTAAGTTTTGACCTTCTCCAGGAGACTAATGACCCTCATTGTACAGACTAACTGATCAGATATTACACAAGGTAATAAAAAGATTACACAGCATTTATTAATCACTACTTGAATCCCTACATAAAACACTAAGAAACTAAAACCATTCTCCTCAACCATCCTTCCCTGTATGAAGAGAGCCTCAGTGTCTGATTCAAAAACTCAAAATCAAACAGAGTTCTGGACCAGAAGGCTCTGGACCAGGAGAAGCCCCTCTGACACCACCTTGTGCTTTAAATGCAATGAACTATTAAAATATTTATGTTTTTCATTTCTCCTTCTGATAAAAGTTTTCATCAAGATATGAACGTCTGCTGCATACTGACACAGCAAAAGCAGTTTGGCATCTGCTGGTAAACTGCATAATACAACTGTCTCCCCCACACCTCTCGTAATGTCCGACAGCAGGAATGACAGAAAAAAAAAAGAAAAGCTTTTTGAATAATTTCCACTGTAACAGGCAAATATTCATCCAAGTAAGACTGAAGTCAAGAAACAGTTTTCACATGAGACCTTTCTCGCCTTCCTGTCAGTTATGATAGATGTTAAGAGAAAGTGTACCGACAACTTCAGCTTCAAGTAGTTTAACGTTACGTCCCTCACAGTAGATGTATTTTTTCTTTTTTTCCCTGAAGATACAACGAGAACTTCAACTGGTTCCCTTCAAAGAGCCAACACTAAACTCTAATCCTGCACTGAGATTACAACTGTCGATGGGTAATTTGTCAAACAAGTCAAGACACTCGTTAGTTACAGCACACTCCCAGAGCAACTTCAAACTCTCTAAACTATGACTTTACTACAAATAATCCTCAAAAAAACTCTAAAGAAAGCCAAATCAGACGACTTCGAAATGACAGGGTTAAATGAAATTTTCTGAAATTCCCAACTAACATGCATGTAACACTAAAGTCACACCACCATCAACCAGTGGAAATAAAATTAAGAAAATTCACCGAACACCCAGTGAGCTCAGGATGGTCGTATTCTGCAGCGCTCCTCATTCGTCTGCGTAGAGCGTTTAGACAAAGGATGGCTGCGTACAGTTCAGCGTCTCACTGTTATGAATGTAACTGCCTGATTGTTCTGTTGCCAAAGAGCTTGTGTGTTTCGTCTTATATGTTCACATGCTCATAATGTTAAGGACACAAATCTAATACACTCACATTTATCACTTCTGCACCTTCGTGTCACTGCTACGCTGCTGATTCATCTGAACAGTCTACACAGCATTACCATAAGATGAGACTGAAACCCCTGTACTGAACATATTCTCCCACCTGAAAGACAAAACTGTTATTTGCATATTTAATTGAACTTCCAAACAAAGTTTAATTGAATTTTGAGAAAATCAACTAGAAAAATGCAAATGAATGTGAGTTTCTACTACAGTGTTTGTTAAGCTCTTTAAGTACATTCCTGGTCCGGAGAGAGGGTTTCTGAGCTATTCGACAAGAAAGATCATAGGAAGTGAGCTCAGAAAGAGGATAGGGCTAAATAAGACCCTGAGCTTTGTGTCCGCTCTGAATACTGAACATCTTGTTAGCAAACCGCATCGTCAGAGCGAGGCAAACTGTTGGGGCAGCAGGCTCTGGGTGAGGCTGGGCTGAGGACTCGCACAGGCACTGCTGGTGACGCTTGATCCAGGACTCTGAGAAACAGGCAGGCTGGAAACTGAAGCAACCTCCCTGTCTGAACCATCATGTTCGTCATCATCATCATCGTGGGACCGGTGCTGATGGCTGATCACCACCCTGAAAAACAAGGTAGGATAGATGAGCCGACAGATTATCTCAGCACATCCTTCACACCTGACACACCTGATTATTTTTCTGCTGTGTGTGTGAATGAGCGTGTGTGTACACACCTGGACTTGGATGGGCTGCCGAGGTCTTGTCTGTGGGGTTCAAACTTGGAAACGTAGCTAGAGTTGGACGACTACACAAACACACAGACACAGAGGCAAACTTCACTCTACTTGTCGATGGTTACAGAAAATAAATTTATCATTTATCCAGACATTTAAATTTCATTCTTGTCCTCTGCCCTACTTTGTGAGCAGGGTCACTGGTTCCCAGATGGACTCCTTCCTGACAGAGAGATCTCAGCAGACTGATACCTGCACACAAGACAAAAGGATTTTACACAAACAACCCATAAAATCTGGATTAACTCTCCCAGTCGCTCCAGTAGTTCCTCTGCTCTTTATATCGGTTTCCGTTTCTACAGAGCACTTATCACTACATAAATAAATACATTACTATGAAAACAGAGAGCACTTATAAAACATGCATACCCTTCATCCTGTTGCTCCAGTATTTCTGCTCCCACTGGTCCAGTAGGATGTTGAGATACCTCGGACACTCGAAGAAGCGAAGGTAGCGGGATGACGTTGGCGACGGGAATAGTCTCTCAAACTCTCCTCGCCGATTCAGCTCGTCTTCACTCTCTGCTAGCACACGAATGTCCTCTGGAGTCAAGACGTCCAATACTGCAGAGAAGAAGTCCTGACCGAGACAAAATGAAGAAACAAGGCTGTAATTTATCCTTTTTTTAAATGTTTTATTGTCAAAAATTAAAAGAACAACGCTCTCAGCATCTGTGCTCATCAGTGTAGCACATTAAAACCTTTTTTGCACCCACAGCAAATTCATTTTCTAACTTTTTGGGCTAATTCAAATGTTCATATTTATCACTTATTCATTGCTTCTTCATTATTTAACTCTGCTTGGTTTTGTGTCTTTACCTGGTCGGCGTAACGTTGTGTGAGATAAAAGGCCCGTTTGACTTTCTCATCAGCAGACAGATCTGGTTTGGACCGGTTTCCTCCACACAGACTGTAAGCACATAGACACAGACAGACATCGATTCAGCTACAAGTTCTGAGGCTGCACTCTGAGTTGCACTGCATGATACTGAAAGTAGTCGAGTCCAGAACACACGTCTATGCAGTAGGTGAGATCCGAGCCTCAGCCTCTGAGGTGCAGTACCTGTTTCTTACCTGCTGGTGGAGCTGGAGGTGCTGCTGCAGGAGGCGACCACGTCATCTCTTTGAGGAATATGAAAGCCAGCCAGGTTCAGAAGATCTCTGATCATCTGACCTTTGATGGAGACATCCAGCGCTGTGTTGGAATGAAGGCTGAACCAGAGACACAACAGTTACAAGGCGGAGTTTGAAAACTTCTGTGTTTTATTGTTTGTGTGGGATTTGTTTACCTGGGAGATATGTTGACCTCCAGGATCCAGGGCTTGAGGTTCTCGTCCAGCATGATGTCGAAGCCAAAGAGCTCATGGCAGCTGTAAGACGTCCGAACATGCATCTTCAGCAGGCTGTTGACATATGGCTCTGACCTGACATCCAACAAACGAGAGACTCAAATCATTTTGACTCGACAAGTCAAATCAGTGTCTTGATTTAATTTAAAATGGAAAAAAATAAAATCTACAGTAAAACTGAAACTTACGCAATGATGGTTTTGATCACAATGTCTTTAATCTTCTCCCATATTAAAGTGGTGTTGATTCCCTTAGAACCCAGATACTGCCACAAGGCCTTCAGAGCCCTGAAAACACAAAAACACAGCGTGGTGGAGTTAGTGCTGTCACCTCTCTGAATAACCTCCTCTCCCTCCAGGCTTCTTCAAACAGAAACACTTCTGCGCTTCCACCCCCCCCGTTACCATTTGTGCCCCTGGCAGGCCTTGTCGTCGCTGTTTGTCTGGTATTCAGAGTTCTTCTTGTTGACGCTGTAGTTGGTCAGGTGCATGAACTTGTTGCTCAGAGTCTTCATGGAAGACGAATACCTACACAGGAAAAACACAGATCATTTACATATTACTGTAGTTGGACTGTTAGTTAATAGTCGGCGTGGTGGTTGCGCTGAAAACTGACTTGCAGCTGGCAAATCGAACCAGTCCGTCAGTGAAGATGTAAATTCTGAGTGGGTCGTAGGATGTGACATAGACATAGATCCGCAGATCAAACTTGTTACCGCTGATGAGGTAGGGCTTGTGAAGGTATCTGCAAAACATATACAGAATCAAAATGTGTTTCATCTTGTTTCATCTGCTTAATACACAACTTCAGGTCTGGTTTCAAACCAGTCGAAGTCTGCTCACTTCTGGACCAGCAGAGGTCTCTTACGAGGCATCTGGCTCCATTTGTGGATGACTTGGATACCGATTCCTCTGGCTGATGCAGGCTGTTAGAGATGAGAGAAGAAAAATACGATGTGAGACACAAGCGTCCTCACAGCTTTGCTGTAGTTACAAGTAAAGTGCGTATTTAAATTGAAATGATTATTCACTAGCAGAACATACAGGTTTGATAATCCATTTCTGCCTGGAGCCACCGTCCTCCCAGGCCTTGCGGAGCAGCTTGATGTCCTGAGGAAGGATGAAGGTCCGGGGGAAAAAGTTGAACTCTCGCTTCCCAAAGCGACCCTGCATCTTGGACAGGTTCCTCCAAAGCCGGTCCTTCCTGCCAATCTGAAATGTTCCTGGGAAATGGTTCAACTAGGATAAAGGGAACAAAAACACAAACAAATTGAGTTTAACCCTGAATGGAAGATCAAAAAGATCAACTGACTATTTCACATTTCTGAAAGCACAAGCTGGGGTGATTAGTCTATGTGCTGTGTCTCACCTTCTGGTGCTCTCCGAGGGCCTTGAAGCCAGGAGACTTCATGTGGTGTCCCCAGCAGCCCAGCCAGTCATGGCTTTCTACGTGAACAGCAGAGCGACATAAAGATAATTTTCTCTTACGTGTTCGTACATTGGGTGGCAAACTACAAACCATTAAGTATTACAGAGTTGTATGTAACTAATCTTATATACAACGACAAAACTTAAAATACATTTTAAACAGTGTGGCTCTGTAATTCTTATGGATTTAATCCACAGAGATTTGGTTTTATGTTTGGCAGATGTAATATTCAGCTCAGGGTTGTCCCTGTCTATAATATAACAGCATACGTGTTTTCTGCTGCAGAATAACATTTAACCCACCGTCTGTCCCTCAAACACACAATAACTCACTCTTGGTGATTTTGAAGTGCGACCTGCCGATGATGTGCTTGACAACGTTAGGAGTTACGGTGCTCATCTTCCATTTTAACAGTCGTCTTTGTTCTGCAGGCAGCAGCTCCACTGCAGAGCAAACAAAGACAAAAGATGCATATTTTTATTGCCCTACTAATAATAGGAATTAGCAATGACCAGCTACGGATGTAAAACAACCACTTACTGTAGTTCATCACATCACATCACATCATTATAGAACAACACAATGTGCTTTAATAAGTGTGTCTCCTGACCTTTCTCATTGGCGGTGCTGAAGTAGAGCGTTGGCGGCATGAAGGGGAACAAACTGGGAACGAGCGCTGGTTGCTCTTCTCGATCATCCTCCGTCCCCAGAGACATCGGCTCTTGGATACTGAACAAGAGATCACACAATCTCAGTGGACAACAATAAAAGAACGTTGGTGAAAACTTTCCAGGCCCTCTCTTCTCAGCCCCACAGCGCTGCAGCAACAACAGCAAGATTAAAAACAAATGCTGCTCAAGCTACATGTGAAGAACACAAAAATAAACCAACAAATTAAATGGAAACACTCACATGACAGTCATATAGTAAAAGCTAAGATGACAGGTGTCAAAACAAGAGATGGTGTTCCTCTTCCAGGTGTGCAGGTGTGTTACATCTAGACAAGGTCAACTTACAACTATACTATACATACATGCGCTACAGCTTTCAGGAAGGGGTGACGGGGTGTATGTAAATGAACAAAAACAAATCAGCTGGTGGGGTTACAAAACAACAACAACCGCAGCAGCAGCAGCCCCTATCCAGGCTGTTTTAGCAGAGAATCAGCTCCGAGTGTTTGGTGGGGAGTTCTACTGTTGAGGCCATCACAGAGCAGAACAATGTGACACACAATGCGGCAGACCTTTCCACCACGCTCTGCTGCTTTCAGCCACTTTTAACAATGCAGTGAGAGAGAATGAAAGAGAGAGAGAAAAAGAGTCTACAGGATTTCACAGATGTCAGATATGTTTTATGCTATTTTAGGATACAGCATATAAAAATCAAGAACATTTTTATATTTTAAACTGTAAAACTTCAATTTACAGTTGACTTTCCAGGATCATATCTGTGCTTAACACCAAAATTAAAGGTCTGCTAAAGAACAAAGGTTACACCACACTGATCTGCATATTTGACCATTAATGGTTTAAAATGGTCAAACTGAAACTGTAGGAGGACTTTAGACAACACTTGTAGATGTACTTTATAAATTCGCATTGAAGTAGGAGATTTTTATTATTTAAATAACTGTTGACACATAAAAACTGTCTCACAGCTATGTGAATGTGTTGAAATAGAAAGCTGTCTGCTGTGGCGTATAAAGAAACAGATGAGAGTCAAACACGCTCCACAAACACTGTTGATGAAACGAGAAAACCTCAGTCCTCTCATTAGTTAGTATTTATCTTCTCGTGCTTATCTTTTCAATACACATAAAAATACTGTAGTGTGTTTGTGTGTGGGTTAATAGAGGGTCTCTTACCCAGAGAGGAGAGATGCCTTGGAGAAGGTGTCATTGATGGATGAACAGTCTGAAGCATCTGAAGACAACAGAAGAAAACTACAATTAGCCAGTTAGAGAGGTTGAAGCTCTGTGAAAGCTGGGTCAGCACCTGAAACACTGAAACTGCAAATACTGTAGCTCACTGTCTTTGTCTTGCCACTGTACATCAGCAACAGAGAAAATTACCTGCTGGCTAAACGCAGCTTGGTGAAGTACGATGTACTTAAGAGTGTTTAGGTTTCAATATCTTACCGTCGTCACTACAGGCATTTTCCAGCTCATCAGGCAACTCTTCCTCGACTCCATCCACCTGCATGACAGACTCTGGACTGGAAACAACAAATACATAGTGAAATATTCAGAATGAGAATGTGAAGAGGGAAACTCGCATCCAGTCATTGAGAACCAATCAGGCGCTGTTCACCTTGGCAGTTGAGTCGCTCCAACCAGACACTCCTCTGTCAGCAAAGGTGAAGAAGCAGAAGAAGATGGAGATGATGACATGGAGTCAGGCTGTCCGTGCTTCGTTAGGTGGATAGCGGAGATCTGAGTGGTCACACAGCCCACCGAGGTTCCTGTCATATATCCGGAGATGTTTTTATTTGTAACATTTCTCTTTTATTGCTCTGAAGTAGCTGAACTGAATACTAATATTTTAATGCATATAATGACAGAGTCTGTGACTTTCTGGAGACATGACATTAGGCCAGTGTTTGCACACACCTTCTTGAACAAAGTACCTTAACCACAAACTATTACCCACTGAGACCATAAATTATAATTCATGTTTGAAGTCAGATCAGAATCACTCCTCATCCTTTACAGCCTCTGAGTCTTTGTAATGTGTTTGTAGTAGCTGCTGCTGAAATATTCATAATCGAGAAGCATCACTCTCACTAAGCTATAGTGACAGGTGCAGAGAAAACAATTCCTTTAAAAGCTGATTTTTTTGGTGGATTTCTAAGAGCTTTGTCCCCAGTTGTACAGAACTGAACAAACAGTACTACTAGAGGTCACAGTATTATCAGATTATGAACATAGTTTTACCCGGATTGTGATTATTTCAGTGCAATTCATCTTGAAATGTTTTAAATCCAAGACTCAATGCCAAAAAAAATCTACTTTCCTCTCAACCTGGTTTTCAATGACAGCTACATTTTAAGTAAACTACTAATTCTGATTACCTGGGATCACATCTGGCGGGGCGGGCTGCTCCTCCTCAGTGGCACTGACAATGGGACTGGCAGCTGTAGGATTGATTCTTCTGCACGCGGACACGGTGCTTTGAGGACGACATCGACTTTCTCTGGCCTTCTTGTTACCATCTAGTTGTGATATTTTTTGGGGCTTACTGTTTGTAGGTGCTGCCAGAACTGCGGGGGAACCACCTCTTACTATCAACTGATTGTTTAAAGCAGTTATAGCTTTGCAACCGTTTTGTATCTGACTGAATTTTGTGGCTGGTTTAGCTGAATAACACCTCCTTGTACTTGTTTCTCTCGTCATGTTTCTTATTTCTAATTTTGTGCTATCAAGGCCGGAGGCATCCTTTACCAATGTGGCCCCCTGATGTTCACAAAGAGTAAGGCATAGAGGAGGCACTGGTTGCGAAGAGGAACAGAATGCAGCCTCAACCTAGGAAGACAAAAACATGCAAGGGTCAGATATGGAGGTGGAGACAGTATGTGTGCATAAACAGCAGGAGGTCCAAACCTCAAATCCAACCAAAGTCTGTCTTTATTAACAAAAACACACTGGGAACATGAATACTCACCATCACGTTGTCATTTTGCTGTACAGGGGGCTGTCCTTTGAAGAAAAGGTCTTGACAAACTGACATAAGAGGATCCAATCCCAGCAGTGCATCACCTACAGCAGCCTGACATCGGCTCATCACCAAACCATTTCCAGCTTGAGAAGTTTGGAGCCATGTATAATTCTGCAGCTGGATGTCAGATTCAACCTGACATTCTTTCTTGGAGATGGAGGAACTGGCGTTGATCTCTGTGAGGCTGTTACCAGGCTGCTTCAGTGCAGCTACCTGTGACTTGTTTAGGATTTCAAATCCATCACATCGTTGTGGCACCGTAGAAGACTGGCTCAGGGTTTTAATTCCATCCCCACTTTCCCATACAGACAGCCTAGATGGAGCCACTGTTGTCTGCCTCAACGTGGACGCAGATGAGGCAACATAAGAGGGGAGAGATTTGGCTTGATCCTTTCGCTTGGTTAGCTCTAAGGATGTCGAACTGAAAGGCACTTTATTAGGTAAAACTGCTTTAGCATGTGTACCGACAGAGGTTGGAGCGGTGGGACTACCAGCATTAGAGCAAGCCCGAAGCTTCGCCCCACCCCACGGAGAGGATTGATTGGTGGGCATGGTGTCGACTAACAAAGTCTTTTCACCAATATTTCTGAAGGGTCGAGTACACAGACAAGACAGATGTGCAGAATAGGAATTAACAGTCGCAACAATACCCAATGATCCTGACGTGAAGGAAGGTTCCTCTCTTCCCAAAAACACTGTGTGTTCCCGTTGGTTGTTCCTCAGTTATGGAGTGGTTCTTCAGTAGAAAAAAATATTTTTAGAGATGTCAGCTCCAGCTGAATGGAGTTGTAAAATTTCTGTTGGTCAACGAGTATCGACTACAAGTTCTTGACAAATCCTGACCAAAAGAACTCATAACTGCTGCCACAGATTCAGTGATACCTAGTACCTTCGTTGGAGGTCAGCAGGGCACCATAAGCTCTTGGCAGAGAATCAAAGTTTTAAGCCTTCACAGCTCAGATAGGTAGGCACATATGGTTGCTTTGTTTTTCCTGAGGCTACGTAATTCCCACAGCAACATTCATACTCAAGAAGTGAAAAAAAGGCTGAGGCTGGGTCACGGACTCTTGATGTTCGTCCCACGAGCAGTTTCCTCTTAACTAGTCTGGGGATGAAGTGTGAGACTTAGGCTGCATAATACTGCATACTTTGCTCACACTAAAGGTACCGGACCTTGGAGGAGAGGGCAGGGTCCACCTGGTACTCGTACCATCCTCAGTTGTCTCCCAAGAGGCAATAAACTGCCACTTTTCACCACTGAGTGTAAACCAAAAAGACAGAGTCAGTGGTGATTTGAATTGAGTTTTTAATTTATGATTTCAATTATTAAAAGGCAAAAAGCTGTCCCAACCTGCCTGCCCTAAAGTGAATAAGTAATTACCCACTAAACCTAATAACCGGTTGTGCCACATTTGGCGGCAACAACCACAAACGAGCGATTACTGGCAACGAGTCTTTCACGTCGCTGTGGAGAAATTTTGACCCACTCTTCTCTGCAGAATTGTTTTAATTCAGCACAATGCTTCCAAGACAATGACATACAAACAGAACAGAACATCATCTTAATGCTTCACATGACAATAACCCAATTCATTAGGAGCACAGCAGGTAGAAAACAACAGTATAACGTTAAAAAATTATTTAAATCATATTAATAAGATTTTAAAACCACTGTTCTGGGAGGTTTCTTAGTTAGCCGAATAGATTAGCTAGCTTCTATTTCTATATCGTCATATCCTACGTACATTATATTAACAGTAGTTTTCCGTGTTTGTTAAAAATGTGAGATTCTTAATCGGTTTTCGCTCCTGTCAGCGTCTCGAGAAAACGAGCGTGTATGACGCTTCACTTTTAGCTGAACTGCAAGTGCGTTTTTTTTTTTTTGCTGTTATCAATCGACAGGGTAACATTTTACCAGACTAACTTTACGACTACCTTGTTATTGAATCTGTAAACTCATTCTTAAAGGTTTAATATAACGGACATGACAGCTAACGTTGACTAGTTACCTGCCGCTAGCTTACTCGATTCTGTTTACCACTCCACCGTCTACACAGCATTAGCTTAGCAACATCGACAAACACAATACCAATTGTCATCCAGTATTTGGGAAAAGGCCGGTGGACTATTGGTCTAAAAAAATAAAATAAAGCCTTGCTATCAGTTTACACAACGTGTATACATACCTACTGTGTCGCCTGTCACGTTCATAACATGCTGTTTTGAGCGGCTACTCGTTCCTGTCGCTTACATTGTTGAAGCTAGCTGACAAGTCCGAGTAACACATCATGGCCAGAGATCGTCTATTGATGCCGAGGTTCCGCTTCACTTCAGGTGTAGAGTCCGAATGAGAGCTCCCCCAACTGGTGAACACATGTAACTACAACAACAGTCAGGCAAGGCAGGGGCTCTTCAATAACACACAACTTCACAAGAACTTTGATAAAATAAATAAAAGGTTTGAAGGTTCTGTGTTCAGTCCATTGACTGTGCTGCACTGTTGACTTGTTTTAGTTAAAAAACAAATATATAGAAACCAGAAATTAACATAATTAGGTGCAGAATAAGAAAAATAAATTAGGACAGCACTCATTTGAATTTTTAATCTAACCAAGGTGTTTCAGGAAATAACCTTTCTACTGTGTAGCGGTAGCTGATTACACACGTGACCTGGAACCCGAACAACTGGTGACTTCATGTTATAATTTCTGATGGAAGGTTTGTGTTCGCAATGTGTTTTCTGACCTCAACAAAAACTATGCCTAAAAAGTTTGGGTTTTAAAGTTATGTCTGATTATACTAAGTTCTTTTATGTTGGCTGTCCTCTTGTGTCTATAACCTGCGTGGTAACTTCAAAAGAGCTTCAAATGCTGGGATCTGATGACAAAATGTGCTAGTATTTATGAATCACCTCCTTAAATAATCATTCATGTGTTTTACTTTTTTGAGGATTGTGTCTAATGAAGTCCTATCGTAACTTTCTGCCATAAAACTGTCACACAGTTCCGTCGCCTGCAGTTCAAATGATGCATCTGTAAAACATCTGTGTCTGTAATGTAACTGACTGACATTGTTTCACTTCATCAGTTATTTCCTCTGTCATTTTTATTTCCTGCATCCTCACCTAGTTTTGTCTTTTCGTTCTCTGCCCAGCACTTAGTGACCTTTCTCCTTCCTTTCCTAGCTTGTTCTTTCCTTTCATTTTTCCCTTGGTGCTTTCATTTTCTCTCCTTCATTCCTCTTTTTCTCACTTCTTTGTAGTTCCTCATCATATCATATCATTTCTTTCTTTCACTTTTCCTCTTCCTTTTCCTCTCTACTTCTCTCTCCCTTTTGTTTTAACCTCCTCTCCTTTATTTCATATTTTACATATTTCTTTCCTTGAGCCTGTATCTCCATGACTTTACTCCCTCTCTTTTCCTTTACTTGTCCATTCTTTTATTTAATCTCTCTTTCCTGTTTTTTCGTTCTACTTTTCCTCTTACTTCCTCTATCACTTCCTAATGAATTTCCCCTTTCTGGACACTTACTTCTCTCTTCATATGCTCCATTTTTTTCAATCTGGCATGTCAGAGCTTGCAGACAGAGAGAGAGGGGTAGAGAGAGAGAAAGAGAGAGAGAGGGAGAGAGAGAGAATCAAACAGATAAAGAGACCAGGAGAGCGCGAGCAGACTGAAGCTGACCAGTAAGCGGGTTGAGCAGCAGGAGTGCTCCTGTATTCTGAGCTCTAGACGATCTGGTCTCAAGTGTCACTGAGCTTTAAGAGTCTACAGGACAAACTCATGGTCCCAGAAGAAAGAAGAACAAGAAACAGGATCTGTCTGCTGTGGACTTTGTTTATCATATTTTCTAACTCCAGGAAGATCTATCACCTTCCAAACCAGCACAGAGCCTGAAACTGCTCCAGCTCTTCTGGATAAATCCTTCAAGAGGAGGGAAGTGAAAAGTTATTCTATTTACACAAGAACAAGAAATCTAAATCCCCTCCTCTGGGGACTCTTTGGATGTATTGTTTGGAATAAAGAAGAACGTAAAGCAAGCAAGAAAGAAGAAGGTGTCACTGTAAAGCAACCAGAAGAGGATGTTGGTGTGTGCTGCGTGCACTCAGAAAGAAATAAATAAGAACTTCTAAATATTAAAACAAAGACAGAGTAACAGGTTCTCTTACTGTTTTAAATCCAGAAAAAAGTAAAGCATACAGAAGAGAAGAATTTTTTGAATTTCTTTTCATATGTCATAGTTTTTAATATTTTTTGTAAATTACTCTGCAAGAGGTGGAAGATCAGAAAGACTCTGAATTATCATTTTTTTAAGACAAATAACAACAAAACAGGAGCAAAGAGTCAAATAAAAACAACAACAATTAATGAAAGAAAAACAGATAAACATCTGGAAATAAAAAAGAGACGAAGAAAAGGAATAAACCAGGAGAAAAAGGCAAAAAGGAAGACACCAATGAACTAGGTGGAAAAGCAAATGTAGAGAGTAGAACCTTGAGGAATCAAAAGAATAATCAAAACTAAAGGATATATTTTGTTCCCTAAAGAGCAAAAAGGGAAAATACAACAAGAAAATCCAGAAAGAGAAAAATAATTGGTTAAAACCAAATATACCAAAAAGAACAAGAACAAGGAAGAAGAACCAAGGTATGACGATGCGGCTCCTGGTTCTTCTTGCTGCTCCTCTCTCCATCCTTGTCTTCCACACTGCAGTGGTGGCCCCCACAGGTAGTGTGGTATTGGGTCGGCTGGAGCGCTGGGTCCGCTCAGGCCTCCAGTCGCTGCAGTGGGACCAGCTGGACCGGTGCCTCCGCATGTCCTCCCTCTCTGAGGCAGAGTGCAGGCGGCTCGCCCACCTGCCGCTGTCTGCTGTGGCCGTTTACGTGTCGGAGCCTCTCACTGCTGCAGGTAGGGACAGAAAAATGACACATCACTGGGGTATTTTTTCTTATTGTATGTAAGACTTTTGTGAAGTTTATTACACTTGATGTCAAAGGAATCTGCTAATGAACCTGCTATGTCCTTGTTGGGAGGTGTGTGTGTGTGTGTGTGTGTGTGTGTGTGTGTGTGTGTGTGTGTGTGTGTGTGCTGAATTCAATCAAGAAGACTAAATTTTGATGTGTAAAACGGGAAGTTAATGTTCTCTTCAAATGTTTTGGCGTTTACTCAACTTGTGGATTCGTGGTGACAATGTTTGGGTTAAAGCAATTGTTTCTCCTCAATATCAAATTCAGAGTATCAAAGAATATCAAAGTCATTTTAGTGTTTGAAATGGAATCATTGTCATCTTATTATAATATGGTTATAGCTAAGAATGGGAACTGACCTTATTGTAATTTGTGGTTATTTAAGCTGAGATTATAGACACATACTGTTTTTTCTGGTACTTCTGACATGTTCGGATGAAGTTCTTGTATCTCTTTAAAGTAGTTAATATTTCCTAGTAACAGGCTATTCTTTTAAAACCCTACACGTAACTCAGATAAAGTTCTGGCCATCCTGCCGGACTCCTCAAGTGGAATGATGAACTCCAATTCAAGAGGAGCTTTTAGCGCCAGCCAGGTGATGAATGCAAGGGAGGCTATCCAAAGACAGCCTTTCCCCAGCTCCATGGCTCATGATGCTGTGCTGGTGCTGGATCCGAGTCCCGGAGAGAACTTCGGACACCCGGTGGTCCTCTTCTACGTGGATGTGAATGTGACAAAGAAGAGATGCTCCCACCTGGATGGTATTTACCTGGGTAAGTCAGCAGACACTGACTGTGTTTCTTTGTATGTTAAAATGACTAATTATCTGTAGATGTAACAATTTGTGATTAATCCACGCAGTATGGAAACATTTGTCAACTAATAACTGAAAATAAACAACACATTAACAAGCATCATCAGAATTATAAAAGTAGTAAAAACCTGACTGTAGTAATAGTGGCAGTAGCAGTAGCTGTGGTTTTGATATATCACTATTGGTAATGGTAGATGGCAGTTAGTAGCTAAAGTCATAGTCATAGTAATCACTAAAGGGGTTCAGCAGGGGTCTGTTTTTGGCCCATTAGTATTTAAATTATACTATAATTATTGTTCCATGTAAACAATACTTCTATGTCTATTTTTATGCAGATGATATAATTTTATATTCTCCACTATAATCTAGGGACACCTTCAGTCTGCCTTTGATGAATTACAGAATTATTTTAAATACAGATAAGACCACGTGCATGATATTCTTTAAACCCACCAGTGTCCCTGACTAATCTGCCATTTAATTTAAAATAGTACCCATTGCTGAGTAATACAAACACAGAGGAAGGAAAATCAACAAAATGAGAAATTCTTGTTTAACAATTAACTAAAAAATCAAACCAGATTTTCTTTATAGAATTAAAGGTTCTGATTATGGATATATTCTGTACTGTTACACTTCCTCATCATTACTTCAGCAGGTATTTATTACAGGGTGTTTTGTTTAGTCACTAATGACACATCTCAGGATGGATTTCTTTACTGACAAATATAATCATCTCATGATACTTTAACTATCACGAGGTGAAGCAGTTAAACTACTTAATCATAGATATCATAGATGTTGGATATGTGCGCACTTGTCACAAAGAGCGAATCATGACACGCACTAATGTTAACAAAAGTGATTTCACATAGTAGGCACCCTTAAGTGGAATAAACTGCAAAATGCCCTTTATTCCACTTGGAGATTCCAACTTTTTGCTTGATTACCGTTTACAAACCGTTTGCTCTTGTAATTGTTGATTATCTGCTGTCTGTCTTTATGATGATTTGTGATGTTTTTTGTTGCTGGTTTAGTTTCATTGTGAATGTTTCTCATTCTGAGATCTCTCCTTATAAAGATATGTCAAACTCTAAGAGACCACCTGCTTTTTAAATAGAGTTACAATTTGTGTCAGAGGCATCCTCCATAGTAAAATCATTTGCAGCAATAACCTACCTAGGTCACAGAGATTCCAGTAGTACGAAGCCTTAAAGAAGCAACAATATTACTATATCATTGAGGACAGTAGTAATACTTAGCAGCAGTAGTACTGATAGCATTACTAGACCACCTGTAATGTCTACATGTCTGCTTGTGTTCTTTCTGCAAGTCTGAAGCTGTTGTCAAACAGTAAAACAGAAATTCAGTTTCTTTTGTGTATATGAAGCGACTGAACCACAATTTTGTACCTAGAAAAGTGATTTGACAGCAGTCTACCCTAATGTTATCACCTCAGTGAATATAACAGTATATAAGTTAATTAAGATCAACTGTTATCATAACTAAAATTGTGGCTTATTGGGCCAGTAAGTGCGTTTCATCAATATGTCTAATAAATAGGGAACTTTTATTGGTCTAGTTATGGAAGGATCATAATCACCACTGGTGATGACACAGAGAGAATGACAAAGATTACGTAGGGAGGGGTTGAGATGAGATGACCAAATGTACAATGTTTAAACAGGAGACATATAAATGGTCACGACTACTGATAACTGCCACTGAATGGTGTGAAAACATTCAAACAGGTTCACAGAACAAGACATCAGGATTAGCAACGGCACTGGAAATATTCCCAGTGTGGACAAAAATACTATAAGTTGTTTTGTCACTCTAAAGGCAAACTGCGAGTGTGTTGGTCAATTTTGTAAAAAGGTTAACAATCAAAACAGCATTTCTAAAATAGTTCCACTTCTGGTGGTGGCAAACAACAGCTCTGCTGAGGATAAAAGGCCAAAAAGGAGCGTGTTTCCAAAGTGCTTTATTCATGTACAAATGGTCTAAGGGGACAGGAAGTGAATGTATTCCGTGATAGTCCTCACAAGTCCTGTACAAGAGACGTGTGTTAAAGTGCTAGTTGCTGACCTCCTGCTGGGAGAGAGGTTAGGACCAGATGTTTAGGCGAACTTGGCCCGTTCTGTTACACGAACGCACACCTGTCAATTATTTATACACACAGAGCACTGTGCCCCCTGCTGTTTCCTGTAGATGGATTTGGATCCGTGTCTTTTAGAGTCAAACTTTCTTTAGACCTTATTTAACCTTAAGTGCAAAATAGATGGGGAAAGAAAAGAGCGCTTTGCCGAGAGGATGGTGACGAGAAAGGAGAATAACAACTTTTGGAAAGTAGAAACGGTTAAATGAACTCAAGTAGGCCAAACTACTTTTTTCTTGTTGTTACTATACTTGTTTAAAATGGTTTGTTAGTGATTGTTAGTTAATAATTATTATATCAGCGAGTGTTGCATGCATTGAATTATACTTATAAACATAAGTTCTCATGTTAATCTGTATGATCCACAACCAGTTTTCCCAATTTGGGGTGGCCTGCAGTAACTAAAACAAATAATCTGCATTTAAAACCATGACATACTGTACGTAGTCACTTACTATACGCAGTCAGCTTAATATTAATGATATGACTTTTAAAGGTGATCTACACTGAGGCCTGCATCTTTGAGAAGCAGAATAGTGCACACTGTGGACTTTGCCCCTTTGCCTTTATAAATATGCAAAGTGAGGAGTTTTTGCCAAGTGCACAAAATACAGAGAGGAGAAAATGCAAATATAGATGCAATGTGATTTATCAAGCCTGAAAGCGATTTGTAGTGGCTGGGATGGCTGAATTCAACACCTTTGAAAGGCCGTCTGCTTGCCCACAGATGGCTGCTGTTATTTTCAGGATGGAGGATGCAAAGGAGAAATTAAAGAATGCGTCCAAAATGTGTGTTCACCACTTGTGTTAACATATTTGGAGTGATTAAGAACAGTGGATCAGTTTGTAAGACAGTCGTCTATAAACCCCAGGGTTGGTGGTTCAATTGGATGGACAAGACACTGAACCTGGAACCCTTGGTGCATTAAGGGGAGTGCCTGTCCACAAGAAGTTCCCCAAGAGGATTAATAAAGTATTTATTATTATCACAGGTTTCATCTGCATCTCTTATTAAATTCAGCTATATATGTTTTATTCACTCAACGCAAGGGAGGTGAAAGATGTGTACTTGTGTGATTTGGGATCTTAGTAAATCAGGTCTGTGTAATGTATCAATAAATTAATTATTAACGGCAAAGCTGACATCCTAGCTCCCACACCAGGAAATCCTCACTTTGTTTTGCATCATCAGTTACATTACCTTCTTTCCGTGTCTTCAGGTGAGGAGTGTTTGACTCTGGCTTTGAAGGGTCGCTGTCAGAACCAGCTGAAGCGCCGGCAGACTGGGCCAGAAAGGTTTATTGGTAATGGACGGTCTGCAGGTGGGCCACTTCGCGGAGGTGCCATTACCACCAGCAGTAGTAGCCGTCTGGTGGAGCGGGCCGCTGGAGGGCTCTGTGAGGTCCACTTCCTTCCACTGGTTGTGGGAGTTGGGGACAATAACCGCACACAGAGACTCAGATGTGTGGGTACGTCTTACATTTTTATTGTTGTTGTTTCATTTTTTGTGCTAAGCTAGGCTAAACCCATCCTGGGAGTCTACTGAAGAAACACACTGAACTCTTATCAATCTTTTTTAAGATAACTGACATAGTAAATTTTAGAAAACACATACTAAGAAAATGTCAAATAGTCTTGGAGAAAGTGAGGTTGTTAAAATCCACCTGTGTTTAGAGATTGAGCGGCATTCTGTTTCAGTCTTCCTAGTAGGAGGCTTTCTGAGTGAAATACAAAATTACTCTCATGCTCTGCCAAGACCACCCACACCTGTAGCCTCTGCCAGCAAATCGGGCCTCGTGAGAAAAAGTTATGGGAAAATGTTATCTTCCTGTTATGGCAAACATAGACAATCCTCAGGATAAAACCACAAACCCACCTCTGACAAGCTACAAATATTTACAGATTAGCTATTCCTTGATTATTGATTGTGACAAATTTAAACCAACTTTTTAATTCATGATATATTCTATGGCCCTGCCTCCGTCAGACCATGCAGAGTTTGCAAGATGTCCTCAGCCACTGCCAATGGGCGCTCCCAGTTTGCCTATCTCCAGCTGTGAGCTTAATAAAAACACCAGACGCTGCCACCAGCAGCCGCTGGCCACTCACCTCTCCTGCCGGCTCTACCAGACCTGTGACCATGCTGTGCTCATATCAGGTAAGACAGTAAGACAATCCTCCTATAGCTGAATGGAGAACGTTGCAAATAGTTTGTACATTACGTTGTATCCCACTGTGAGGCAAATTTTAGAGATGGTGCAACTGGAAAGAAGCACAAGATGTGAGCTGTGCAAACTCCTTGATGAACACAAAATAAAAAAGGGAGAGAAACTGAATTCCAAACCAGCTGATATTCATTAAAAGTCTTAAATCTGTACACAAAGTGTAGCTGAAGGAATAAAGCCTGTACCTGAAAGCCTGTCCTCCACTTGTCCAGCTTCTGAAAACATTTCTTCTGTGGAATATCTCCTGCTGCCAGTAAATGTGGTCACTCAGGTTGGAGGACTTGTCGATTACTCAGTAGCTGTTAAACTGGTTGATGTGTGCAGGTGGGTGGCAGCAGCTGATGACGTTTCAGCGTCACGTTCAGAACCTTCAGAGGTTCTACCGAATGCTCCGGAACAACGGCTTCCATAAAGATCACATCAAGACCTTCTTTGCCATCAGCGGACAGCTTCCTGGTAAGGACGGTTGCTGATTATCATCTAATCGTGATGTTCATTAGCATCTAAACAGTACTCTGATGAAGTTACACACCGCGGCAAACATTTGAGGAGCTATTATTATCTGCTTCATAAGTTCTTTTAGGAAGTTTGCAATGTAGTCATCAAGGCTGAAGGAAGCATTTAAAAGTTCTCACATTACTTGGAGCGTGGTAGATCTGTACGGTCTCTGATTATTCCACACAAACCGAGTATCCAATGCGTTCTTCCAGGCCTGGTAGTTGTTGTATCTTGAGAGCATGGTGCCAACTTTTTGCTTAGAAATAAGACTTTTTTCACAGTAGGCATAGAAAAGCGACAGTGTTTATGGTTGTCCTCTGTTTATGAGCAAAGTAAAACAGCAAGACACCGAGGACTGGGCTGACCCAGTCAATAACCCGTCTGACTCTTCTCCACCCCCCCAACAGACGACGTGGAGGCTGTGTACTCTGCAACAGAGAAAGCGGTGATCCGTAATCACGTGTCGTACGTCTGCAGGAAGCAGCACTGTGCCGACACGCTGGTCCTCTACCTGAACTCACCGACACGCAACGATGGCACCATGCTGCTATGGGACGCCAACCTCAACGGCATTGTAAGAGACACACCAAGTGATCAGGCACTGAGCATGAATGAGTTCTAATGAATGTGAAGAGGTGAAGGATGTGTGTGTCAGTAGTGAATGTTCCATTTAAATGTATCAAACATTTATGCAAATTAAATGTGCATAAAAAGTTGGTGAAAATGCATTTAATGACACGAGTCGGGTCCCACAGTGGTCTATTTCCCACGCTGACAGACAAAAGCACAGGAAATATCATGCAACAGGGTCAACGCACAGGCAGAGATGCAGACGTATACACACTTTCAAAGCTCAACAACACACTGGTGTCTCTAAAGCAGATGACAAAACAGATTTATCTGACACACATGGGAGCCATTATCAGCCTGATAAGTTGATTCCTGACCACAAACACAAGGACCACCCAGATGACAGTATTTCTTTAATCTCATTTAGATTTTCAAAATGAGGATATGAGCTCATCTTTGAAAGCAGTTATCAGAGAGGAGTGTTCAGCATGAATCAGCTGGTCAGAATGGGTCCAGCAGGTTGCAGCTATGAGTGTAAACTAAGATGTTCTGTCAGAGAGCTCACAACATCTGGAGATACTGAAAGGAGAAAAAGAAAAAGTGAAATTTAGTGGCTCTGCCATAAATGTCAAACTCGTCTAAAACAATATGCTTTGAGTTCGCATAGCTTGTGAACACAGTAGTTAATGTGCTATCAGGATGTTCCAGTGCCTTCTTTCCTGTTCACACAATAAAGAAGCTTTTTTTATCATGTGTTTTCACAGATTGTGACTGTGTTTTTGTTCCCTGTTCTGTCTAATCTCACGCCTCTTTGTGGACCTCCACTATTCTGAATCTCATAGTTAGCTGTGATTTATCTAAAAAATAAAAAATAAACTTTTTAGAATATATATAGTATATACATATATACATACGTCTTTTTCTCCTCTCTCACTCCAGGCTGATCTAAAGGAGCGATACTCGGTCAACGAGCTGCTGGCTGACCTAGCAGGCTGCAGGGCAACCCGTGTTTTGCTGTTTGTGGATCAGAGCTACAGCGGCGTTCTGTCCAAGAGGCTGCGTGGCTCCCAGAAGCACCTTAATGTGGTTCTGATCCAAAACCAGGCACGACAGACCCACAACCACCAGAACCAGAGGTTGAACTCAGGCTGGGAGGACAGCAGCTGGTCCCTCATCAGCCCTGCTACCTGCCTCCTGGACCACCTGGGGAAGGTAATTTATCACATTTAAGCTTTTATTCTTTTTACTCTTCCAAATTTTCCTCTAATCTCATCTTCTGCCAATGATTTTATCAGGGTACAGGGATATCTCACTTCCTGGAACCGTGGGCTGGCCTTTTAAACGTGACGTTGGCAGGAGCCCCCTGTAATGCCACACCACCTCTGACTGATGGCGAGATGCGGCGAGAGTACCAGGGCTGCCAGAACCTGCCGACCGCGCTGTGGCACCAGAAACACAGGCGAACCAACTGAGAGAGAGCAAAAGACACTGAGACTGACGGAGAGAGGATGAGGGAATGACTGACTGTGAACACATTAACTACGGACACACACACACAGACACACAAACATATACGTACGACGGTGTGTCTTAACTTAGGACTTTAGATTCAGTGTGCTTGGTGGACATTGATGTGTGTGTTTTCTGTCCTATCTCTGAACTCAGACTGTAACCATGACGATGACAGCTCATCCCAACGGGAGTGTCCTGAACACCAAGTTAACACTGTGTGTGTGTGTGTTTGCGAGTTCAACAAGAGGACATCCTCTCTTGGAGACCATTGCTAGTTCCCACTTGGGTCAGTGTGTTTGTGCGTGCGTGTACACCACATCTCTTTGGGCACTTTAACATTTCAGAGCCAATCATCTATCTCTATTTTTATCTTTATGACAGTTATTTTTTCTTTCATTCATCTGTCCCTCTTCGGTTCATTTTGTCCTTTGCTTCACCTTTGGTCGGCCATTTTCATCACACCTTTCCCTCTTGATCTCCTCCTCCAACATTGTCTCTACCAGATTTCCATAGTGCCATTTCCTTTGACTGCCTCAGATTTTTTCCTTTCTAAACTTTTCTTCCACGCTTACATTTCTTTTTGTTTTTGCTTTTTAAATATTGCCATTTCTTCTGGAGAGATGCAGCAATTTGGTTGTGAGTACCGGCTCAGACAAATTCACAGTTTTACTTAATTGCCTTAATATCGATTATCTTATTAACTTATTCTTTAGCAGCAAACATAAAAGGAATAGAGGAAATCGTTCATGGCTGTTTAGAGGTTTCTATTCTAAGAGCTACGACATCCGAGATCCAGGAAACAAAGTTGGCAAATAAAATGTCTTCAGAATGATGGCCAACTCTACAAAAATAAGGTGTAAAGGCCCAGGTGTAAAAAACAAACAAGAAAACAGGATTTTCAAGCAGAGTAGTGTCTGAGGTCAGCTTTATTTTTAACATCTAGAAGTGGAGGACTGTCTGTCCTAAGGAGAAGGTAAAGACAGAGACACACACCAAGACAGCCAGAGAACGAGAGACAGACGGACTGGTTGGCTGTGATCATGATTAAGATATGAAGCACTGAGACTGCCCTCGCTGCTACACAGACTGGCTATGGCATTTTAATAAGGGCACAACGTGCAAGTGAGTATGTGTGTGTTTGTGTGTTCTCCATCACAGAGACAGAGGCATCACATGACACGTGTACACATTCTAATATTAACCCATCACCACACTAACAACGTACATGTTGCCCTCCACGTCTGGTGGTTCTGTGTGATTTCTGTCTTTTTTTTCATCGTAGTATATACCACAGCACAGTGTGCTTCTCCCTCCCTCCCTGCTGTGTTTTGTACCAGTGTTTGTTGTTGTACTGATTTTTACATCAGAGGTCTGTTTATTCGAGAGATGAAAGTTGATCAGAAGAAAACTTTCCAAGTGCGTGGGACACTTTGGACCAGAACTGTGTCCAACCAGTTGACATGTGCATATTCACAGTGTGTGTAATGATCTGTACAGAATATGAGATGTAATTTAGCAGATATGTTTCTAGTTGCATGCATCAAATCACGAAATGTAGTCAATAAAGTAGCTTTAGAAAACCAGGGAAGTACATGTGATTTATTTGTCTGGTTAACGTAAGTCCCAGAGTCTGTGGATGCTCAGGAGCTTGGACACCCAGCAGACAGACAAACTGACATAATCATACGTTAAACTGTCAGTTTAATTATTTGGTTGTGAATATTTTGCTGGCAATGACTGCCTGGAAGCCACAGAGCCCAAACCAGATGCTGGGTTTCAGAGACTTGGCCACTGCAAACCTTTCTACTTCTTCATGTGAAAGAAGCAAATCAGTGAACTCTGGAAGACCAAAAAGAACTGGAAGACCACAGAAAACTGGATCACAAAAGAATTCTTCACAGGAGAGTGACCAGATATGTGAAAGTCAAGCGTCCAGACAAAGAGTTTTACTTTTACATGGAAATAAGGTGCAAACCACTGGTACGCCTCAAAAACAGGAAAACCAAATTAAAGTTTATGAACATCATCTCATGGACAGATCAGACAAAGATCAAGAGTAGTATAAAGAACTGCTCATGATCTGAAGCAAACCACTTAATCTGTGAAGCATGGTGGAGGTGGTGGTGACATGGGGCATGTTTGACCTCAAAAGAAACTGGTTCTCTTATATTTATTGATGCTGCGATCCCTGGATGAAAGCAGCAGGATGAAAGTGTTTTGAGCTATACTATGTGCTCAGATTTAGCCAAATGCTTCAAAATGACATGCGGAATACCATGAAAGCGAAAACAAAACACACCAAACACAAGCAGGAAGTGAACACAGCTGCAGTAAAGACCTAGCTGAGTATCACCAAGGACAAAACCTAGCACTGGGTCCCAGACTGCAGTCAGTCATTGTCAGTCATTGTGTGCAGAATATTTGCAACCTAATTTAAAAACTGACAATTTAATGAATGATTAGGTTAGTTTGTACATTTCTGCACGGTTCATCTGAATATTTTTAACCAAACCTTAAAATCAAGCAGACAGTATATACTTTGAGCACATCTTGACTGTTTAATTTCAAAGTCATTGTGGTGGCAAACCACAGTAAAAAATTGTATTACTGCCTAAATGTTTATGGACCTGTATGAGAGCCAGACTGTGGCTACACAGGCATTAAATTATAATAGAATATATTTATCGTTGATTTTGGTTGCAAAGAAGGTACAGACCATTTTAAGCCTTTTATTTGAAAGTAAACTTACATTGGCTCTTGGTAGGAGATGGAAAACTATAAAGTGGTCTCGGAGGTCAAAATCTAATATTTTTCACATTCAAATATCTTAAACATACTGCAGATTATTGATATTGGTTTAAACAAACAATCTTGTGTTATTTATCATCTAAATCAAAACGGTCTGAACACCACAACGGTTGCAACACAGCACATCAATTTTACTTTTAGTGAATAGAAAAACTGACTGGGACATACTGTGGACGTAGTTGGAGTGAGTGGCAGCCAAACATTAAGCATGAAGTTGCTTGCTTCCACCTTTAAAATACATGCAGTTAGAGTTAATTGGTGGCTTTAAACTGCCCGCAGGTATGGAAGTGAGTTGGAATGGTTGTGTGTATCTATAGGTCACCTGCCATCTGCCCAGGGTGTACCCTGCCTCTTGCCCAGTGGCAACTGAGATTGGCCAAATCCCTTTGCCAACACTGTAAATGTTGTTGGAAATGTTATTGGATATTTATTTCTAAGGTGTTCATCACTACAGATGACCTAGTCAAATTGCTTTCTTGACTTCTATCTAAACATAAACTTGACAGCATACTTACAGTGTGCAGGTACAACAGGGGTTAGGTCCTGTTGCATTGCCTTAATAAGCCACATATTGCCCATCAATCTACACTTTACAAAGAAAAGCCATGACACACTTGTTTGTTCAGAGGCTTTTATTGCTAATGAGGCAGTTCTAACTGAAACACTTACTCCATCTGTCTTTCTCTTTCTGGCCCTCAGGCTGCTGAGATAGTTTCACTCCAAACAGTAACCTTTGACACTGGCACTTTCAGCCAATCCAGGATGTTTTTACCAAAACAATCCCAGTAACATAATCACTTCAGTTCAGGTAGAATCTTCACCAGCAGAGTATTTGGCCACTGTCACTGCCAGCTTCTTCTGTTCTCATAGTTCATTAAAGCTTTGCTAACTATGCTAACGTTCGGACATCCAAACCAAACCCAAGGTTGGACATGAAATACAATATGCTTGGTGGGTTCAGATTTAGCGATCATAGGTGGCTTCATGCGTTTCACATTAAGTAAACTGTCTTCATCCAACCGGACGACTGAACATTTCTGCTAACTTCTAATGTTACTCAACTCTATGCGTTACCTAACTGAGGGTAAGCAATAAAAAATACTCGGTGTAAGAAAAAGGATGAACCTGGAGATTCTGTATACTGTTATAGTTAAGAGATGGTTGGTACTGAAATAGAAAATCCTTCTTTGGAGGGGTACCAGTGGACTAGAGACAGCTACTGTTTCTTACTGTTACTACTGCCTCTCAGCATCATTGTCATTTGGCAGGTATTACCGATAACAGCACTGTCAGTGATGTTTTCTCTAGACTTTAGCCACAGGTGCAGAAACATTAGAATTCCATACATAATATATAAAGTATTAGATATAATACTAAATCTAAAAATGTTCATACTCCATTCATTGTCAACTGTCTTGAATCTGTGCTTCTGCTTCTGGGTCGAGACTTTTCCGCTGTTTCATCCACATGGCTGCATACAGACCGCCGAGGTCCAGCAGCTCCTCATGTCTGAAAAGAACCGAAAAAAAAAACAAGAGAAAATGAGACGAGACAAACAACAAAGAACTGTAACTATATCAGTTCAGATCTTGTTTTGGTTCTTAGAGTTTCCAGAAGGTAAAGCAGAGCGTTTAGCTATCAGGCTCCTCCTCTGTGGAACCAGCTCCCAGTTCAGGTTCAGGAGGGAGACACCCTCATTAGCTAAGCAGGATGTTTGCCCAGAACAGAAGGAACAACAACTTAGGACCAGAATTAGCTGTGTACCTTAATGTGAAGGACAAAGGACACTAAGATGCTTTGAAACATCTCCAGGAAAACCAAGACCACTTCACACATCCACCAGAAAGGCCATAGGTAATAACCAACATTAATAGGGTCAGGAAGGGTTGTAGGATTCAGGTCAGGTGAGACATGAACAACATTGGAGGAAGAAATGGAGATCTACCATTTTTTCCTCAGACTGAAGAGGCTACTTGGATGAGCAGTGAAACGTTTCGACCTAGCAAGGAAAATGTCCAGTTGCCATGACTCAAATTCTAGACACCATTGCATGTCATTAACTCTGTGTACTCTCCCTCCTGTAGCTGTGCTTACAGTAGGTTCCCAGTGTGAACCTGCTGGCCCTACCAACCTGCTCGGTGTTTTGTCTGTCACTTGCTTGTTCTCTGTCTCCCTCTCCACTTTCTGTTCACCCAAACAAAACGAGGCAGACGGTCGCCTCCTCTCTGTTGCCTAGTACTGCTCAAGGGGTTTTCTATATACAGTAACTCTGTAAGGTCTTAACCTTACTGTGTAAAGTGTCTTGATAATTTTTGTGATTTTGTGCTACATTGATAAAATTTAACTTCAGTTGATTGAGCTCATGAGCTAAGGAGTCAGTAAACATGTAATTTCCTTAAACTGTGCGCACATCAGTTACATTCCAGACAATGGTTGTAAAGACCTCTAAACAAATATTTATCATGTGGTCTATTAAAATATTTTTTGTATAACAGATGAATAAAGTACCAGTGGGAGTAAAATAACGAAGAAACAAAAATAAAGGAAAAGAGGAGTAGGCAGAGGACAAGGTGGGTCACTCATAATGCCTTGTGACACAAGAGCTACTTTAAGAACAAAGTTGAGTTGTCTAAAAACCTCCTGCAGACTTTAACCAACTTTACTATGAATTAATAAAACCGCAAGTCTGCTACTGTCTGGACTGCCAGACGGAAGGCAAGAGAGAGGGGGTCAGAAATAGAGGATTTATTCAGGGGTGAGAAAAACAGAGAACAGGTTGGTGGAGAAGAAACAGACGGAAACTAATGAAAAGGAGAAGCAGGGATAATGGAAAAGAAAAGGTAGGAAAAAGAGAGACGGTTGGATAGAGTCATAAATCTGAGACAAGAAATAAAAAAAGCAAGAGATGGGAAAGGTGATGTTTGCTTTTCTGAATGTGTGTGATCTATAAAGATTTACACAATATAACAGCTAAATTTGCACACACTTGTTTTTCTCTCAGTGATACTCCACTTATTCCATTTATTAAGTTTATTAGCTATCATTATCAGTGCTACAGTGCAGGAGTTAATATTTAGGGTATATATTAGTGTTGGATAAGACAATTTTTATTTTACATTGTATACTGTGTCATAGTAAACATTTGATCCTACATCTGGGACGCTTCACAATGCCCTGACCAAAGACTGGACATTGGACACTGAATAACAGGAGCACAGGACACTTTCCTGCACCCAACTGTAAACATGGTGAAGCAAAAGAAGAAAAAATATGATGTTGCTGCCCATGCTCTGAGGTGGAAACCATGAAGTGTGTGTGTGAAGCAACTGTTGTCGAGCTGTGACAACAGAGACATGGGTTTTGATGTGCATTAAGTTAGCAGATGACATTATAATGTCCTAAACAGTAGTAATAATGTACGGTAATAATCAATGGAAATCTGTGTTTGTTAGGCTTTAAACTAAACCACAGCCTTTCTCTAATCCTGCACGTTATACAACCACCAATCAGCTCTTGCGCATCGCTCTTATGCTATTAAATACAACGCTTCATTCATTCAAAATATTACATTTGCTTACAAAAATCGTATTTGTGATTGCAGTTTAGTCGTCGGGAGCGGACAGAATAAAGGTATAACAGGCTGAGACTCAGCAGATGTGATGAAACAGTTGTTTATCCATGCTTAAACACCTGAACAATAGGTTAAATCTGTTGTTTTCATGGATAAAGGACAAGAAGCATCTAAATTGGACTCACATTGTTTTCACATGTAAGCAGCGTTTTCTTAATTAGTGGATATTTCGCATAAAGCACGTTAAGCCCAGGACAGCCCTGGGGACAGGATGAGGCCTCTTCCTGCTTCTGTTTCACGATACATTCCCACACTTTGTGGCAAAAATCGTGTGTAACCTGACACCGGAGGTTAAATAGGTCTGTCCTGTGTTTACATCACAGTGTCAATCAAAAGATCAATGGTTTTTGGTTGGTGTTGCCTGCAGCAGCAAGCTGAGTTCTGCAGTGAGGGGTGCGTAGACGCATGCTTGTATTTGTACATCCCTGTATGTGACTACCTCATCTCTCAGGTGTGTTCTTATCGATATCTTTGTGTTATCCTTTGTGCGCATCTGTGTAATCAGAGTGTGTGAGAAAGGAAGTATTCATACCCAGCTCCTATATCAAAGGATTTCATACACTGGTCGTTAAATGGCAGCTCTAATGTGTGTGTGTGTGTGTCTGTGTGTGTGTGTGTGTGTGTGTGTGTGTATGGTCCATCGGCCTTTGGGGCTGAGACGGATACCTGAGGGTCACACAGAAAAACACACTGAGGTTTTGATCTAGAGATAACAAATTAGCAAACACTTAGGACACACACAGTCATTCAGGTGTGCCCAACACACACACACACACACACACACACACACACACCAGAAGCCATTGTTGGTAGATAAAATGGAAAAGACCTGATGACATCCCACAGCGCACTTCTTAAAATACCTTACCTTCCTCTCTCTGCTATCTGCCCATTGTGAACCACCAGGATTTGGTCTGCTCCAACTGCTCCAGATGGTGGACAGCCTGCAACATCATACAAACATTATTCCTGTACTTTGTGCTTTATCTGACAGGCATCACCAGGCAAAGCATATATACATATTAACAATAATACTTTAGAAAGATCTATCTAAATTAAACTCACAAAAGCTTTAAACGTACAGTAAATCTAAATCAGTGAAAAACATTTTAAGGAATTTCAATGTAATCTATTGAGACATTTTGCCAGAATAATTTGGAGAATGCATTATTACAAAATCAACTTAGCCTTAAAATGCTGCTTTTGTTTCATGGAGTCCTTCTCTGTAACCCTGTCTCCTAAAAATAACGTTTGTATATGACAAAACTGCAATCGATTACATTTTTATACAGGACGTATTTGCGACCCGATTATGTTTTCTGTTTACCTAATGATCATTATGTCCACAGTTAATGTAAATGACAAGTCGCAAATACGTTGATAGTCAACATCCATCCATCCATCCATCCATTATCTACCGCTTAATCCGAATTCGGGTCACGGCGGGTGCTGGAGCCTATCCCAGCTGTCTTCGGGCGAGAGGCGGGGTACAGCCCGGACAGATCGCCAGTCCATCGCAGGATAGTCAACATATTAATGACATATTAATGTCCACAGGCAAGGTATTTTTTCCCCACTAACTTGTTAGTCTGCTTTAGGTTTTTAGACTGTTTTGCAATCAGTTTTCTGCCGGCGAAAATATCGAACGTTTCATTTCAACATCCGGATATGTGAGTCTAGTGTTATTAAAGGGAAAATGTCTTCACACGGTTCACCCGCACAACATCTGCATTAAAAATGAAACCAAAATACGACCTTTTCTCTAATCCTAACGTCAGTACTTTTCTTACCTAAACCCAACCTCACTAGGGTCCTTTGGTCTTGAACTCAGGTCTCCAGCATGTCAGTCCTGCACAGTGAATGCCCTCCATCCACCGTCAACATAACAATTACATTCTCCACAAAACATAATCAGGTCGCAATTATGTCCCATAGAAAACCGTAAACGGGATTGCAGTTTCGTCATATACAAACGTAATTTTTAGGAGACAGCGTTTTTCTTTGCCATGTTGCTGATTACAACCTCAATGTAATAACTGCAACTATTACTATTAACAGAAATAATTTGTCTCAGAAGATTTTGGAGTGATAAACAAAAGACAGACTATTATAGATTTAGTCAAGTGGTGTAAAATGTCTCAACATTATTTTTTATTTATTTGTAAGTGTTTAGCTGTAAAGAGTTAAGAAGTGTGCTGCCAGAAGTTCACACACCATAACTAATTTTGGTCACATGGGGTCAGCACAGAGTTAAGATATGGTTATTCTGGCAAGACACTGCTATTTGCATTGATGGTATTTCTTATTTTGGTGAGGTATACCCGAGGGTTGCAGGGAGAAAACTGGTGATGCCAGTCCAGTCCATGTAAAATAATTGGCAAATAAACATGTTGCTAACATATGCATAATAAAACACTATAAAAGTGGTTACGTGCTAATATTTCAACAGGACGGTACAGGACTTGACTTGACTTGTTACTCTGCTTTAGGGGAATCACAAGTGGGTTGAGATGTGGACTCTCTAGGAGCCCCATTTGGAGTGATTGATTTGGAATGTAAGTGTCATGTAAAAGCAGTATACCAATTAGGGTTATTTTGTGGTTCCATGAATGAACAGTGTGTCCTCATTTGGTTTTGTTTTGGATTTATTTGTGTTTTTTTTGTGTACCGCAGTGTCAATAGCCACTTTTGTTTTCATATTTGACTTTTATTTGTTGCTGTGTTTTTTATGTATTATTAAATTTGCAAAAACCCCATGTCTTATGTCCCGTGTGCCAACTAATTTTACCGGGGGAGAGAGAGAAAGAGAGAGAGAGTGGGAGGGAGTCATAATGTGTGGTTAGATGTTAAATATGTTCAGCTGTCCTGTAAAACTGAAATACACAGTCATTCCACATTAATCACTAACAGCAACACACAAACACACTTCAGTCCTTACGTTTCTGTCATACATGTGCAACCAACCAAAGCTCTCTTACACACACACACACACACACACACACACACAGCTGAGTATGTTGCTATCGGTTGAAGAACTCTGTATGAACCTGTCTGTAAATTATTAAAGTTAATATTTATGATTGTGCTCTGATGATGAGAGTCTGATTAAAGGCACACTCCGTGAACTAAACAGCTCTCAGCTATGGCCTCTTTGTGATGTGACCCAGTGGGAATCACTTAGAATTCTTCTAAGATGCACAGATGAAAGTCTTCCACAGATGATGTGTTTTTAAGTTAAATGTATGAATCTGGAAATAGGATTATGAAAAGTGAGTGGATGTGTTGTCGATATACGTACATGTGCATACATAACAAAAAACTCCAAACCATAAAGCTTATGTGTCCTCAAACAGCTTGATGTCACTTTAAGCTTCTGCAGAACTACTGCTCTGCTCCAATGTCATCAAGACTATCTTTGGACGTCCACCTTCAATATTTGATAAAAAACCTCGGTCACAGGTAGGAATTTCTCTCCCCAGAGACTGCAGACGTCAACAGCAGTATACTCAGAGTATATAGTTCATGTCCTGGTTTTAAGGTTAGGTTCAGGATAATTTACACTGCACGTATTTTCTGGGATGAGATGAAGAAGTACACGATTACATGTTTGTGTTTCCCATCTTCCTAAGAGACGTACCCAACATGTTAAAACCAATTAAATCACTTAATAAGTGAATCTGAAGAGAATGAAAAGCAAGAATTCCTGTTTTACACATACATAATGTGCAGATTAGATTCTTATACCAACGGCATAACACACTTTTAATACATACCTTAAATAAATACAACATTTATGCACCGTCTTGAGTTCAGCAAATTACCTTTTTACAGTAGATTTTTGACCCACTGCAGTAAAAGCACAGGTTTGCACAGCTTCCTACCCAAAGTTGTGGTTTCCATTTCTCTAACACACACACACATACACACACACAGGCAGCTATAGTGCACCTCATTCTTCAAAAGCGAATGCCATGTCTGCATTAACATACACTCTCCATCTTCAGAACTTGGTAATGACAACACCTATATATGGATACACATCCGTAGGCAAATGTTAGAACTGTATTATCTGCACTGGTCATCAACATATTGTGCAAGGTTTACATACTCAGGAATGTTTCTTCTGTTTGCTGTGCTCTGTTAAACTGATTTTGCCTTGTGCCTCTGTGTTATTTTGCACTAGTCATCTACCTATTCAGTAATATTTACATGTAGGCATATTTAACAATGTGTTGTGGGTTGTTGATGCATAGATAGTAATGCTGTTAATGCTTCTTTAACCTGGACTCTATTAGTCCATGTATTTATCACTTCTAGACTGGACTGTAATTCATTACTAATAGGATGTCCCAATAGGTCACTCAAAAGCCTCAAGCTAATCCAGAATGCTGCAGCCAGAGTTCTGACTGGAATTAACAAGAGAGATCATATTTCTCCTACATTAGCTTCT
>JAUYWH010000013.1:3130172-3147596 GCA_034779795.1 Ctenopoma multispine
TGTGTGTGTGTGTGTGTGTGTGTCTGTGTGTGTCTGTGTGTGTCTGTGTGTGTGTGTGTGTGTGTGTGTGTGTGTGTCTGTCTGTGTGTCTGTCTGTGTGTGTGTGTGTGTCTGTGTGTGTGTGTGTGTGTGTGTCTGTGTGTCTGTGTGTGTCTGTGTGTGTCTGTGTGTGTGTGTGTCTGTGTGTCTGTGTGTGTCTGTGTGTGTCTGTGTGTGTGTGTGTGTGTACCTTGGAGATGTCTTGGCCGTCGATGCGGATGCAGCCACACTGAGGGTCGTAGAATCTGAACAACAGACGCAGGATGGAGCTTTTCCCTGATCCAGACGGACTAACCTGCGCGCACACACACACACACGCGCGCGCGCACACGCACAGACGCACAGACACACAGACACACACACACGCACACACACACACATAATATTAAATTGTTTGATATTTGATTCACTGCAAAACTTTGTTCTTAGAAAAAAAATGAATTAGAAAACATACCAAAGCAACTGTTTGTCCCTCCTCCACTGTGAAGGTCACGTCCCTAAGAACCTCAGTGCTACACACACACAAACACACACAGACACATGAAAGACACATTTTTTAAATGCTCTAATCATGCCGGGACATATTTTATGAAAGATCATTGTTGTTCACTGAGCTTCAGTGTGATGTATATGATGTACAGAACACCGTCTGTTCTCAGGCCATTACCATCAGGGACTCATGCTGTAAGATAAACTGTGAACAGACTTGTTGGCTACACACCCTGGCACGTAGCTGAAACAGACTCTGTCAAACTCCACCTGACCTGCTGTGAGCTGCAAGTCCTGCGCATCCTCTGAGTCCTGCACCTGTAAGGACGACGGGGGAGAAAAAAAACACAGGAGGATACAGGAGGAATTCAACTGTTGCCCAAACATTATCACTAATCAAACATCTTGATAAGTGAATTACGTTCTGATGTTTCCAAGACTGTGAAGGAACCACTGAACCCAACTTTTACATTTACATGGACAAAAGGTTCAAAAAGCTTCAGCCAGACAGAGTCAAACTAAATCATCAGATTTTCTCCTGTTCCACAGATGAGGTGGTGCTTTGAGTGTCTTCTCTTCTTCATCCATACTTTATACTTCTTTTTTTCTTGCACTGCTTAATCACCCATCCCGTCTCCTACATAACCTGCCCTGCTCCCTCTACCATCACGTGTGCACCATGGCCTCTCAGGTTTACGGTGCAATATGGCTCAACTTGGCTCGTAACAAAAAGTGTTTGGATTGGTGGAGCAGTGTCAGCTGGTAAAAGTGGTCTCAGAGGAAGAAGGAGGGGTGGGGCAGGTGCACAGGTGAGCCAGGTACAGAGAGAGAAAACGAGGCCACCTGGTGGCAGGGCAGAGGGACTGGCTGAAGGCAAGCTGAAGAAAACCACGAAGTGAAGAGTAAAACAGCAGGACCAGGGCAGAATCACGACATTTCCAGAAAGGTGACCTGTAGTTTGACTCTTCAAATCACATTCAGCTGAGGCTGAAGCTGAACATGAAGACCAGGTCCAACAAACGCAGCGCCACGTTGTTCGGCTTACAACAGGCTAACCTGCACACTGACCTTCACACTGACTGTATCTGTGGTAATAACCTGTAGCTATGCAGCTGTTGGTTCTCTGGGTAACGTAGTGGTGTCACCCTGGTCGCCTCCAGCAAACGTTAGCTGCTGCATTTTACTAAAAGTAATTTAAGATTCATTACACCTCTACTCTTCATGCACAAAATTCCAGACAGAATCTCCTCCAGCCACGTTCTGTCTTCTCCTTTCTCACATGTTCCCTCTTCATTTTTCACGTTTCCTTTCCTCCTTCCTTAAATCTTCATCCCTTCGTCCGTGCACAGAGCGACCACGTACAGCAATCGGTTCTCACAACATGAAAAGGAAACCCTGATTGCATGTTTGATGATTTATCACCATCAGTCGTTGCAGTTCCTCTCTCCTTCCAGACCTCCACCCTCCTCCACCCTCCTCCTCCCTGACTCCCCTCGTCTGCAGCTTCCCAAGCCAAAGAAAAGGACCGCTGTGTTTTTAAGGTGCTCTAATGCTTTTGTCTACATTCATGTGGCTGTTTACCATATCAAGGGCCTGTGAATGTAGGAGCCTTTAGTGAGGCAGCCAGAAGACGCCTTTTCCCACCGAAAAACACACACAAAGACAGACACACACACAGACATACACTCACACTATGTGTTTGCACAAAAATACACACAAAGTCGCACACAAACACTTGTTGACCTCCTAATCTGCTGACCTCTGACTGTGTGAATGTGTCTCCAAGCAGACTGACTCACACTGACTCTTAACACCATGAGGTTGGAGTTTTTATCCACCTATAGAATTATTATAATCAATTTTATACCGTTATGTTTGAATGGAATTATTTTGCACTTGGCGTCTTAGTGTGTATTGTTATTTTTACAGTAGAACATAGTGAACTCTCCACGAGAAAATTTGTTCATAGATCATTTAAAAAACCAACATCATGTTACAGTATGAGCCTGTTTTGCCTTTTTTAAAGTGTGATCATCAGTTTCGTGCTGCTGAATTGTTCTTGACAATGCACCCAGGATTTGACCCCTGCTCCTGTTTGAGGGCAGAGGGGCGACAAAACAGGACCGCCGTCTTTCCTTCTACAGGTGCCAAGGAATTCTATTCTAAATTTCTATGACTGGGTTCATTAACGCTGACTGTGGAGTTCAAACTTGGTCCAATATGCATCAAACCACATGAAATGAAACCCTGATCCACTCATTACTCACCTCTTTCTGCTCTGTCAACAGAGCCAGCATGTTCTCCACGTCAACAAATGCGCTCTGAACGAGCCTGAAGACACACACACGAACAACAAATGTTTTTAGATGAACCAATAGTGGCAACAGCAGCCTGGTCGTAGCAGCTTTAACAGTTCATGAAATGCTCGATGCCCTGAGCGATCGTCTCACCTGTAGTAGGTACCAAACCAGTTCAGAGGTGTGTACAGCTGGATGATGTAGGTTCCAAACAGAACATAGTCCCCGACCTGCAGGAGAAGGAAAAACATGCAGCTGCCTAATCTGAATTGAAGTTGAAGTTTACTCATCCTATAGTCGAACTGTAGTCACTTTAAACCTGTTACAACATGCAGGTGATCACAAATGAGCCAATTATAGGATCATTTTAATTTTATTCTGATCAAGTATCTGTTTGGTAAAAGGGAACGGTGCAGAAATGAGACAACAGAAAATCACTTTTACAGTTACAAGTGAATGTGGTGATGTTCTGTACTGATACCTGGAACTGTCCTTCAGAGACCAGGTAGGCGCACAGCAGGGATCCAGCCAGCAGTCCCGATCCTATGATGATGTTCTGGGTTTGATTCAGCAGAGCGAGTGATGCTGAACTCTTCCACTCACACTGCTGTGTAAGCAAAACCAGAACATGGCTAAATAAGTCTTTGAGAGGGAGGTCTGCTGGTAGCTGTGTTACGTTTAATGTGATGGAAATACAGGCTCACTTGATATTCCAAAATGGCTTCCTCAAAGCAGCGGACCTCATAGTGCTCAGCATTGTGATATTTAACCTGTGAAAAGAAATCAAATCCAGTGAGTAAAGGCTAAAAATCTTCGAAACATCCTTAAATCTACAACAGTTTTGGAAAAACCCTTGAAATGGAACATGAAAACGCATCCTGATACAGGCCTTTCATTGTTCACGTGTGACTGTGCACTTATGTTTTCTACCGTCTCAAAGTTGAGCAGTGAGTCTACAGCTCTGGACTTGGCATCGTTGTCTCGATTGTTCATCTCTCTTCTGTACTTGGTTCTCCACTCTGTGATCAGGACGGTGCAGGCTGCAAACAGAGAGCAGCCTGATGAATGTCAGCGTGAAGCTGCATCCTGATTTAACTCAGCCTTATATGTCGTGATTACCACAAAGAGATGGGAAACTCACTGAGATAGAGAACCATGCAGGCGGAAACTATGAGTCCAAACCAGACACTGAAGTAGGACATGAAGTCGATGATGGCGATGATGATATCACAGATGGTGCGAAGGATACTGAACAGGATGTAACTAAAGACAAAAACAATCACTCAGGCATGTGAGCGGAGGCTTTAACTCTCCACCCACCAGCGTCCTCCTGTCCTACCTCAGCAGGTTGTTGATGGAGGAGGTTCTCCCGGTCGACGCTCCTTAGCACGTCCCCCGTGCGTCGCTCCAGGTGCCAGCGCAGAGACAAACCGTGCAGGTGGGAGAACAAACGCAACTCAAAGTGTGGAGGGAGAGAGGGAGCAGAGAGATAAATAAAGCTGACTTGGTAAGATACGTGTGTACCAATGTTGCTTTCATGTGTAAACTTTGGTTCACATGGTTTCACATAACCAACATCGAAAGCAGTTCACTACTGCTGCAGTCCTCCATCCTGATTCCTTCTTTCTACGGGTCATTTGAAGAGTTAAACGTTTGAGTTAAATATCATTTAAGACTTTCTTAAAAAATGACTTTCTTAAAAGCCGTTCTTTACGTGGTACCTGAACGCGTCGGCTGGTGAACTGCTGAACTCTGATCCACAGAAACTGACGAAGGTTGCTGATGAAACCAGAGATGAGGGTCAGGGAGGAGCAGAGACAGCAGTTAAAGATGCAGGAAGAAAGACTCGGGTAACAAAGAAACGAATGCAGGAGTAAAACAGGTGCAACAGCTTGTATCCCACAGTAAATGCATTGCTCCTGCTCACCTGCACTTCCTCCTTGTAGGAACCTGAGCAGTGTGTAGATGCAGACGGTGGTTATCAGTGAAGTCCAGTCACCTCTTGCAGAAAGTTCATTCACTGTACACACACAAAACCTTTTCAACTGGACTTCGATTACATTTTTTTTGTTTTTTATAGGAAAAGTCCAGAATGTTTTCTAAACTGTGTCAACGTGACATTAAACACACAAATGTTTGACATTAAACTGCACATTGATGTTTCTGTAGACTCCATCTCCGTGTTCCATCTGAAACAGGTTGACTTTCTTCTTGTGTATTTTATATAATTTGGGAGCATTTGCAAACTGAAACCTGATTTCTTTGGGAAAGTGGAAACAAAGAGTAAACTTTTTAATTTTAATTAAAAAAGTGGTGTCTGCCTGACACCACCTACCTTTTGCTTGGGGGTCACACAGCTAAACATGAATCATGCTTCCACAGTATTTGAACCAGTGTCTGTGACCTTGTCCTTACAGTGAAACCTAACAAACACACACACACACACTCACATTCACATTCATTACCATTTTGTACAAGTGCTGGGAATCAGGCTGAAATGAATAAAGAGACAGAAAGAAAAAGAAAACATAAGAACGATAAAGAGGTAGGAAAGCGGACAAAAGATAGAAAATAATATTTAAAATGATGGAGAGAAGGGAATAAAGACATGTGTGTCTTCCACATTCTTTAACTTTCTAGTGTGTGTTTACAGCGGGGGGTATTTTCAACCCATTGGCATCAGGTCCTGGAGTTGGAGGGTGGGAGGTGGGGTCGGACCATAGAGACAAAACGTCCGTTGTACCGGTGTGTTAACTCTACGAAAAGGCCACTAATGCCGGCTAAGCATGACTGGCAGGAGGGGTGACCTCCCACAAAACCCTCCACACACACACAAATATACACGAATAACAACCCCCCCGCCCCCACCCCAAAACCCCTTCCACGCCTTCCTCATCACACAAAGCTGCCTCATTCTCGCTGCACTGGCTCAGACTTTCATGTCGCTCCAAAAGCCAAATGGCCAGTTTTCTCAAAAGGAAAAGTGGCTGAAGACAAACTGAACGCTGACTTCCTCTGAAGTGGAGACTTCTGGGTTGTTGCCTTGTGTGGATGCAGTCCTGCATACAAAACAGGACACAGAGGACCTTGGCAAATGATGACATCCTCTGATGTTTCGTACCAAAACTCATCTTTCGTGTGAGACAATGAGGTTCGATTTCACCTTCAAAAACCAGTCCTGAGATCATCCCACACGGATGACCCGCTTTCTAACAACGGACCAAACTCAGTCCAAACTGTTTTACTGTTATTTGAGTCTTAGGTCTCAGTATTATTTATAAATGAGTCTGGTGTCTTTTGTGTTTAAGCTAATTGTTGTTTCTGATGTTACAGTTTTTTCTGTGTTGTGCAAAACTCCAGTTAATTTTTGACTGTCCCTCTTTTGCAGGTCCAGGGGTGTAAGAGGTCACAGACTCTATCGGCACAATCTGACTGTTTATACTTATTCTTTAAAATAGTGCAGTTAAGAAATGGCAACAAATACATACAGAATGAGCCAAAAGAGAGGTAAAATGTGTGTCAGAAAAACCGCAAAAAACATGAACAAGGACCTAGATTATGCAAAAGAACAATCGAAAATGCCTAAGAACAGATGCAATACAACTAAAAATGACTAAAACAGGCACGAAAAACATTCAGAAACTGTACAAAATGTCCACAAATACTAACACAAAGACAAAATATGACTATTATGGACAGAATATGACCTAAAACAGATGTAAAGAACCAAAGAAAGTCAGTCTGTGGGTGGGATACAGAGGAGTGAGGGGCCCCTTGTGTCTGCGCCCAGGGGCCATTTTCACAGTCCATAAACAGTCCACGTTCTTTGTAGCAAACATAGACTGTGTGGACACTGAGTCAAGTCCGGAAAAGTCAAACTCTGAGTGAGATGAGAAACTAGTCAGACACCGTTTTGTCACATACACACCAGTCGCCAAAGACAACAGAGGTCTTTGTTGTGGGAGTATTAATGTGCACAGGACACATACAGGACACAAGGTAGAAAAAAAGATTGTGCACGCTGCCATCTAGTGTTGTAAGTGAGACGGAGCAGCAGGACTTTTCTACGTCCATGTTTATGTTTTTAATATCATATAAACCAATATTTATACCTTATAACTTAAAATTCATTTATAAGTTATGTTCAGTAATTATTTGAGGATCCTACCAATGTTCTTGGAGTAAACAGGCACCAGCACATTAACCAGTCGCTCTGCAGCCAGCAGGCCAGCACACAGCAGCACGACTCCTTGCAGTGCCGCAGAGCCTTTGGGCCAGACGTACGGCAGCAGCAGTCTCACCTTCCTCCCGAAGCCTTGCCAACTGAAAAAAATAATTTCACATGTGAACAACCTGATGCGTAACAACAATGTAACTCTCACAAACTGTATGAGCTATGTAGTGTAACGTGTGTCTGACATTTGTTAGAGCAGAATCTGTAACACACTCAGTGAATCTTACCTCCACGTTCATGATTTCTCTTCTTCCTCCTCTTCTCATCGCAGCGACATCTGACATTTGACAGCTCTTTACTGTGTTGATGTGTTAGTGCCTGAGAGCTGTAGTACCTGCAGTGATACACACACCAACACACACTTTGTCCATCTCGGGGGTCAAAGTAAAATGCTGACAACAGCTACTTTAGACTGAAAGCTGAGCCAAACACAAACGTGTGTGTGTGTGTGTGTGTGTGTGCGCGACCAAATCCTGTTTACACACTGAATGGAAACAACGCTGTCCTCATGGCGACCAGACGCTTGTTCAAACCACAGTCAGTGACTTTTAGAGTTGTTCAGTCAGGGTTAGGCAGGCAGTGGTCAGAGTAAGGTTCGGGGTCAGGGGCGTCTCCTGTGTGTCTTTCCCTGTCAGCATGGTGTTATCACACACCTGAATGCTCCAGACCAGCAAACTGCGTAAACTTCTGCTTTCATACACGTCTGGAAACCTGCTGATGATCAATGAACCAACAGATTAGGATGTCAGAGGGTAAGTTACAGTCAGGTGCTGGCTGCAGTCTACCCTCTTAAATCCTACAGCAGGAGTAAGGGGCTACCTTTGAAGTTGATGTTTTGGATCATCTGATGCATTTTCTAATACTAAGACCTTCTAAGATCAGATGATTTTTATTATGTTTCACACAAAAACTCAGAAATAAAAGAGGAGGTACTAACTTCGGAACATGAATGTACAGATATTGTACAAAAATTAATCTGAAAAAAGAACTGTAAACAAACATGAACATGATCTATCTGCAGATTGATGCATACAGCACCGGTAGATCAATGGCTACACAGGAAATCTCTTCTTCCACCCAGTGCTAAATCTTCTGACTTTCATTAAATGTTACAGCACCACCTGCTGGAGATACAAAGCAAGTTCACACACCAGCTTCAGATTTACCTTTCTTTACAAAGAGCAGCAGATACGTATGCTGTAATGGTTGTGGTGAGTGTATTTCACTTCTCCAGGGGTACTTTACATGTATTATTATTAAAAAAAGTGTCCGTTGGTGTAAATGATTATCGGTTATCTTAATATGTCAAAAACAGACCTTAGTAACAGGGTTATACCTTAAAGGGGAAGTGAAGAGCACAGCTTTAACTTAAAATCTAAACAGCAGGCTACAGCTGCAGGGAATCAGCAGAAACGATCTGATTGTGAACCTTAAAATGCCATCACGTCTGCCTTTAGACCTACATGTTTATCTTCATGATTGTGTTTCGCTGTAAACAACATTTGTTTACATTCAGTGTTGGTTTCAGTTGTTGGCAACTTTTCACTACATTGTCTTGTTGGACAATTGAAACACGGTGGTGTAATGGGAAGTTTTTATGTCATCTAGACGGTTTTATTCAAGAAACAAAACATAACTGAGTTTCCAGCAAGTGCATTTCAGTGACTGAGACTGCAGAATATGGAGGCCAGAAGTGGTCAAGTTTAAATAAATAAATAAATAAATAAGACGTCATAGAATATGTATCATATGAATAAATACAACATTTCAAAATAATAATTATTTTTTATGATTTTTTTACTTAAAACTTTTTAAATTAATTTTCGTAATGGAAAACAAAAAAAAACTGCTCTATCAAAATGTTTTAATTAATACATTTATTGTCTCAGCACTAATGTTGTCAACATTTAGCAATATCAGCTAGTTGATCCGTGCTGTTAGCTGTAAGCAGCGGGCAGCCGTGGCTCAACCTCACTGTCATTACTACATGTAAATATAAGTCCACTGGTGTGTGAATTACCCACATTAAGAACATGTTAACTGTAATGCTGTATATGTTATTTTATATGTAACATAGTGCTGCTTCAGCGCTGCAGTCGTGTGTCAACGTCAGTGGCGCTTTCCTCAGTTTCTTGGCCACCAGCTGACTAGTAACAGTCACATTGAGGCAGGTGTACAGTATGACCATCATAACCTGGTTTTCCCTATTTCTCTGCCAATATGCTGATGACATCCCCGTTTCCTTCTGTAACACCGTTTACCTCGCTGCTTTTGGCATTTGTTGGTTTTAGGATTTAACATAATTGTGTGTGTGTTAACAGAAAGACTTAAATCCCCATTAGATTTTTTGGTTAGTCTCCCAAAGAGCAGATATTTTGCCACAAACTGTAAAATCATTTCTCATTAATGGCCGAATCAGTTTCTGATTGATTGTTGCATCTTTGCTTTTAAGAGCCTGAAAAGGCCTGGAGTTTCTTTCTCCGTTTACAGCCAGCAATCCGTTGTACGACTTGTTCAGATCTCTCTGTGGTAAGTACTGATCCAAAGTCCCTGCTGAGAAGAAACTGAGACAAAACAGCAGATCAGCATTGAACAGTACCTGAATAGATTTCATTAACTCTTACACTTGCAGATTTGTATGGATGTTTCTGTACTAGACATCAAAAGTGAAAGTTGCCTCTAGAGACCTGTAGGTCACTTAAATTTGCACCATTCTGCATCCCTTGCTGCATGAAAATAAATGCTTACTATTATAGTACACTAAATGCTTACTGGGGGATGCAAAATGGCCAGTGGGGGAGCGCTGTGAATGCATTTGGCGAAAGCAGACAGCACTTGTGATGGCAGAACATATTCTACAACAAATTACATTCATCAGTAGAAACAGGACAGTAAAGAGGCTCCTCCGTCTGCCAGCCACATTTTACAAGTCAAATGACTGAGACTCAAACACTATACTGTAACTGGTGGTTTGCCACAGTGGCTGGTAGACAACTGTACAAACAGTGGAGTTTATGGGTGGAGCTGATTTCCCACCTTCACACCAAATGTCACGTTTTTGTTCTAGAAACAGACAAATTTCTAACCTGATTTCTAAACCATCCCTGGTGATTTTTTTACATGCAGGTTTTCCCTGATTATTCTACTCTTTTGTAAACTATCTAAGCAAGTTTTTGTAAACAGTGATATGAACAAATGATGCGTCCTTCGGAACAGACGTCAGTCCTCATGATGCCTTCACTGTTCCTCCGTTAGTGCCGTTTCCTGAAAGTAGGAGGAAACTTTTTCACCTTTGTAGCAGTGATTTCCCCATTTAAACCCAAATTCATTGCCAATCCCCTTCAGTTGTGTACACATCAGTCTGTGATTTGATGAAACCTCCAGCAGCTCACAAATGCTGCTGCTCCACAGTTCAGCGTCTGTTCGGCGATGGTTCAGTTTCATTTAGTCTTTCCTCAGATCCACTTTGCACTGACCAGACTGATCCGGGCCACTGTTGCAGATATGACGTCACTCTCAACCTCAGTCCAGAAGTAAATACACATTCGATAAATAAAAATGTATATCATAGCGTGGGTCAGTCCTGTTGCATCTAGTCCAAAAACGTTAGCTGGAATTACACACATATCCGCTACGATGATGTTATCCTTGATACCAAACGGTCACACGTCTTTATTCATCCATAGTTCTTGCTTCATTTAGGAAATAAACACAAACCCCTAAATTTACACACGCACACATTTACAGTTGGTAACGATGGCGACTTTCACTCCTTAACAAATCACCACAGCACTGACTCAAACATCCTTCTAATGAGTAAAATGTCTCTTTTCCACCTCAATGCAGAACTGATGGTTTGCTGTATTTGACTCCTTGTGAAGTTTCCTGCAGTGTTCTTGATGGTCGGCAGAGACTCCCCCACGCTACAGTTTCCAAATCACCAGCCTTCTTCATCTGGAGAAACTACTTTCTAGTAACATGTCCCAAAGGCTGAAATGCTCATACTTCTGAGCAAGACACTGAACCCTGACCCTGCTCTCTATCCAGAAAAAAAGCTTAACTGTGTTTTGTCACTACTCTAACACCTACAGTATCTCGGTTGTGATCAGTCTGATTCCACTAGAGTTTCTTATTATCGTCATTTAGATCATTAGAAACACATGTGAACACATTTCTCACAGTGTGTAAATGATTTGCCACTGATCAACAGGCTAGCCAAACCTACAGCTAATTTGTGATTCTGGTTGAGAACATTGGAGAACCTCCTACTGGGCACAAACTTCCGCTCTTTGCTGTTTAACGTGATGTTCTGTTAAATTAACATCACTGAGCGTGGCTGGCAGCGAGCTCCATGCTGCTGCCAATTCTGTTGGCACAGCGAGGCCAACTAAAGGCTACCCCCAAGTGTCTCTGAGCAGGATCTAAGATACGGAGACAAGAGAAGCTCAACAGTGGAATTTACACAATGTGATGGGCCATCGCTTTGATAAATATATTCTCCTCTGCAAAAATAAACATATGAATGTAAATATAACCATATGGTGCCGTCATGGCTGGTCACAGTGGTAGTTTTCTCAACTTTAAGTCTAGTTTCTTTGGGTTCTTGTGGGGTATCTAGGCTTTATTTATCAGGCCTGCTTTGTATGTAATGGTTGATACTACTTGAACAAAGACCAGATGAAATGTTATTCTACAGTTAAATATCGAACAGCCATGATTTGATTTGATTTTTTATGCTTATAGGTTTGATATCGAGGCCTAGTGGTCCTAGCAAGAACATTAAATCTCACACCACAGGAAAAATTCAGGCACCATACATTTGTCCTGCTCAAATAAGATCATTAAACACTTAAAATATATTGTAATGTAAATGTTACTGAGGTCTCCTCCCATCACAGCGTGTTGCCCATGCTGCTGCTCACCAGCCCTTTGATATTGGTGATGGGCCGGATGTCATGCAGCTGTCTCCTTCGGTCAATGAACGTGGCCAGCCGTGTCGTGTCCAGAGGTGTCTTAGAGTACTCCCCACCATGTGCACCCCCACGACCCACCCAGGGGTGCTGCAGACAGGAAGTGGCACTTGGCCTCTTCCTCTGATCCTGCTGCAGCACTGAAGAGACAAAATCTCGCGCCGCCTGGCTCACGTCGCGGAAGTATTCGTCTGGGAAGCAGAAGTCCAGGCGGCAGATGTTGACGCAGGTTTCTTCTGGCGATTCGTCCAGGAATGGGGAAACGCCGCTGAGCATCACGTAAGCCAGCACTCCAACACTCCACAGGTCTGTAGCAACAGAGACCGGTGTGCCTCGGATGAGCTCGGGCGCAGCAAACTCTGGATTTCCAAGCAGGAGGTGGACGTAACGGCGATGGGCCGACAGCTGGACAGCATCGCCGAGGTCGATAAGCTTAATGCACGGTGTAGGGGTGTGGAGGTCGACCATGATGTTCTCAGGCTGAAGGAGAGATTCAGAATTGATTGTAGGTTACATAAAGCTGATGAAAAGTCTTTACCAATAGGCCGTCCTTATTTATATTACGTACACATATCTTACCTTCAGATCCAGGTGTGCTACTCTGCAGGTATGAAGGTGCTGCAGAGCCTCTAGTGTTTCTCGGATGAAGAAAGCCACCTTCTCCTCCATCAGCTCGTCATGGGCGACCAGGTAGTCGAGTAAACGGCCGTCCTCCAGCCTAACACACACGATTTAAGTAAATTTAAAGAGTGAAAAGAAAGTGTGTTTACCAGAAAGAATAAACTGTTGGTGTCAGACTTACAGCTCCAGGATCAGCATCAGAGAGGTGGGAGACTCGTATGTGTCTAACAGCGCCACCAGCTGGTGATTCTGGACACGTTGGAGGATATCCGCCTCATGAGCAACCTGCTCCTTCTTCTGCATCTTCTTACTCACAAACTTCACTGCAACCTAAACAGAGAAAAAATTATCATGCAAATTAACTTTAAAGCTGCAGATACACTGTTAAATACATCACGACAACTTACTTAACCAAGAACAACAAGTCAACACAGTGAGACACACTATGATGCCCTACCTCTTTCTTGGTGGACTTGTTGAGACATTTTCTCACCACTGAAAACCGTCCCCTAGTGAAGAAAGTGAAGGACAAGAAGAAGGACTTCAGACCACACCCCCCTCACAAAGTTCTGGATTCAGTCATTAGAAACAATCTGGGGTTAAACGAACAAAGTGTTGTTTTACCTTCCAATCTCACAGATCTCAGTGAAGGTGGACTCGAAGTTTTCTTTCCACTGGATTCCCGTCCCATCGTATCCAGAATCTGGGTGGAGAAAAAACTGAAATATCATACACTCTTAAGAACATCTAGAACTGAAGTGAAAAGCTATTTGTTTAGTGTTTTAAAGGTAGCTGAAGCCACCTCCACAAACCTTGTGGAACAATAGTCAGAAATGGTAGAAATACACAACAGTTAGAGGACTGAAGCTAAAGTGTGCTGGTGTGCACAGACTTACTGCTGCTGGGCAGCGTGACCATGTTCGAGGGCTCGGATGGAGGACCGAGCCCCCAGCGGTTGGACGCTCGTACTCTGAACTGATAGTGACCCCCGGGGATCAGAGCATCTATCTGAACACACTCCTCTCTGCTGCTGGCCACCTGCTGCCATAACAGTGAGTCTGAGGAAGAGGAAAGAGAAGAGGTTCACGCTTCTAATCCCATTAACCTTTTTTTTATCATTCTAACTGGTCCCACACACACAAACACACCTTCCTGTCTGTACTCCACCGTGTAGTTGCTGACGACAGAGTGAGCAGATGAAGCTGGAGGTGGCCAGTGGACCATCACAGCCGTCATGCTGGCCTCTTGAGCCACTGGCCTCCCAGGAGCTGCTGGGATTCCTGCAGGGAGCACGAACACACACAGCAGGAGCAGATTATAAAGAAAAGCTAACATAAAAAAATGTGAAATCTTTATTTTCTTTAATGGTCTGTTAAGGTGAAATGCTCCTTTAATCCAAGGTGTGTTACCTTGTACTTTAATGGAAGCGGAGGAGGAGGCGGAGCCGTGGTCGTTAACAGCCACGCAGGTGTAGATCCCTGTGTCCTGAGGCATCAGATTACAGATCTTCAACAAGATGTCACCAGTATCCCTGGAGAGGAGGAGGAGGAGGAGGATGAGGAGGGGGAGGAGGAGGAGGAGGAGGAGGAGGAGGAGGAAGATGGTGAAAAGGAAAAATAATTAAATGACTTAAAGCCAGTCACAGCGGCCGCAGTCAGTAAATCAAAGACTACAACATATCTACACCTGTTGTTACCTTATGTCGATGGTGAAGCGGCTGTTGCTGGTCACTAAGTTCTGGTCGGGGCCCTTCAGGGTGACAGAGGGTTTGGGTCGTCCACAGACTTTACAGCAGAGCACTACGGTCTCCCCAAACGCACACACCACGTCTGACAGTGGGACGAGGAACTCGGGAGCCACTGCACACAGGGTACACGTCAAACTAACGCACCAATCAGCTCATTTTACTATTTCTATATTTTACAAAATTAAAAAACACCTTAATCTACTGAATGCACTATAGTCTTATACATATTCTCCATTATATCCAGACCAGCACACAGTACATTTATCATTTTTCTCTAACTTTAATGTTCTAGCTCTATTTACACTGTAAACTTGTTTCACTTAAAACTTTGAGTGAATGTTGAGAAGATGCAATTCATCCTTTTAACTAAACGTCATCTTGGTTAAATGTTGCATGTTGTGTGAACTTTGGTTGATGTAGATTTGTTAGTTTATTGCAGAAAAAATACAGTATGTCAGCTTCATTTGTGTGATCTGTGGTACAAACCTCATATTTGATTTAATTTGTTTATTTGAACATTCTTGCTGTGAACGTAAAAAAAGGCCACAGTGGCACGACAGGAAAAGCTCAGCTTTATGCAAGCATGCAGTCACAGAGTTAAGTGACCGTTTCTAACAGGCGTTAAAATGGTGGCTACTGTGACTATTAACAGCCAAAAACACTGAACTGTGGAAATGATTTGTGTCGGGATCCAGCACTAAATAAAGACAGTTAACTTCACGTGGCGGCTACAATAACAGGAACCAGCAGTCGTGTGGCTGCACTCGGACTACGGCCTCCTGTGGGAAAGTCTTGGTCGTTCAGATGTTGGGGTGGATGGTTCAGGAAACATTTTCACTCCATATGTAGATATGTATGTACAGGTTGTTTTTGGCTGCTGGTACGAACGAACTGAGCAGCCAGGTTTTATAAGAGTTAACTGATCAAACAGGTTTTAATGAGTTGAATGAACTCATGAATGAATTCCTTCAGCTCGTCATTTTAAGTTCGATAACTACAACTATAGGTTATGATGAATAAAACTAAATTTTAAGTTGAATTAACTAGAAAATGTCAAACTTAGATATTTATGTTAATTGACAAATTCCTGAATGAGAATTTACAGTGTCTGCAGCTTCTCTCTCAGACTTTTCAGGCATAAAAATAAAACGTTTATACACACAGCACTGGCTCTGAGTGGACGAGGCTGGTGCTGTGTGTGTATGTGTGTGTGTCTCTTACCTTCCTGGATGAAATTTGGGTTGAGAAGCTGGAAAACAGACGAGGTCAAAGTTAAAACTGAGCAGCTGTGTTGTAAAAGTTTATTTTTTTGTCATTTTAATAGAAACATGTTTTCACTAATTAGCCCCAGCCTCATGCAAAAACTGTGAGTGAGTACCTCCATGCCCGTCTTTGGATCGAGGTCATCGTCACAGTCTGACTCGTCTGAAGTGTGAACGTCCTGGTGGAGAACGAAGTAAAGAGACATGTGGAAAGCAGGAAAACGTGAGGGAGATGTGTTTAAAGACAGGTTGGGAGGTAAGGGAAAAGCAGAAGGAAGGAAGGAAGGGGCAGAAAAGGAGGTAAGGACATGGAATAACAAGAGAGGAAAAGTTAGGAAGTGAAGGACGCCAGAGGAAAATATGTCAAAGAAAAAGATGAGAGAAAGAGGATGTGCGGAGGATGAAGAGAACAAACGAGTGTGTTTTACAAACTGTGGACAACCTGCCTGTGGAGGTCATGACCTCTGTTCTACCCAGGACCCTGTTTGTTTGACTGATACTCACCTGAGAGCTTCAAGAATCTCAGCACTTCTTTGTATCTTTAAGAGCTTTAAATTCTCTTATTTTCTTGTCCTCTTTAGGAAAAATGACCTTTAGATCATAATCAACCATTGCAAATGTTTAATATGAACATTTTAATGTAATTACCTGAACATTTGTGCACCTTTAAGACAATATTTATTTTAATATATCAATATGTTTATTAATCAACCAGCAGGCTACATGCAGAGGTGCTTCAAAGTCTTTCAACCTTCACAGTTACAGAATATGTGCTTTCATGATTTAATATGAGATCTGACACAATTCTATACTTTTAATCCATAACAGCAGCTTAAATCTGCAGCAACTATTCACTGGAAATCTTGATATGAACGCCGCGTCAGAGCCTGGACGAATGTTAAACCTCCTCAGAAAGCACAGCAGAGTAGGTCACAACAAACTCCAGTTAAAACAGTGAATTCTACGTCTACCCATGCAGGAGGGAGAAATAAACCACAACACAAACAGAAACCAGACTTTATTGTCCAATCCAAAACAAAAAGATTAAAATAAAACTTGCAGTGTTCTTCTTGTGTGAGTGGTTCTCAACCGTGTCATAGTTTGGGTGTTTTGTAATGGTATTTCTGTCTACATATTTGTTTTTTTTACCCTTGTTTAAACTGTCTCCAGCTGTCTCAGACCTTAGGGGGGGGGGTTCACGCTGAATTTTTAACATGCCATCTTTTCCAGAAATCTGTGGCACTGTTGTGACTGGTGGATAGTTCGACACGCTCTTCTGTCTGTGAACGTGTCACAGCGAGGTGCTTTCGTTTTGCCACCCACACTGACTCAAACTAATCACAAGCAGCCTTCACTACTTTTTTGTTGTGCCACTCATTGGTCCGTCTTGGCAAGACATAAAAAAATGTATATGGCCAACAACTACTATAAAGAAGCATTTTCAGTAGCTCACGTCAGTATTTTTATAGAAACTTAATTATTAATTATGTAAAAATAAAGTGAATACACACTGAACCCATTAATAGGCAATAATTCTCCTAACTCCTACCTGTTACTATACAGGTGACAAATACAAAAACATTTCATACGTTTATGTTAATTTATAAATTAAGACTTTTATGTTTGATGCGGGTTGAGAACCACGACTGGAGGCGAGACACAGAAACTGCTGTGTGTGTTTGCAGGTTTGCGCGCACACACACACACACACACACACACACACACACACACACACACACACACACACACACACACACACACACAC
>JAUYWH010000013.1:3148235-3201538 GCA_034779795.1 Ctenopoma multispine
CACACACACACACACACACACACACACACACACACACACACACACACACACACACACACACACACACACACACGGGTTAGGAGGAACAAATAAAAACCAAGTGGGGCACAGGGGGCAGGTGAGGGGGTTCGGCACACATGACATCATCAGCGTGCGCCGTCGGCCTGCTTTACTCACTTTGCCCTTTGCCCCGGGGGCCGGGGAGGCGAGCAGGGGAGGGGGTGTGGTTTCTTTAGGTTTGTGGAGCAGGCTGTTCTCCTGACCTCTGACCCCCACTGAGGAGACATCCCTGGCCTCGGCGCGCTTCCGGGCGCGCAGCGTGTTCCACGACAGAGACTTCCTGTACGGTACAGGAACGAGAAACATCAACCAGACAAGTCAGAGAGAAGCCCAGAGGAGTCCAGCTCAGTCTGGCTGCAGAGCAACACGGGTCTCACTTTATTGAGAGAGTGGTGAAGCTGGACTTCTGCAAGAAGAGACCGTGAAACATGGGAGAACATACTGCACCTTCCTCTAACACAACCAGACCCCAAACACTAATAACTAGTCTGTGTTCATTTATATTCAACTCAGTTGCTCTTGTACATGAGCAGTGAAGAAAAACTGGTGGCAAAAATGAATGTCTTATATGAAGGTGCAACACGACAAAGACACAAGTGAAACACAAAATGATTTTAAAAAGACGATAAAAAACAAAAAGAGACATCATGATCAAATACAGACACAAAATGATCCCAAGGACAAAAGAAATAAAAAGACATTTATGAAATAATAAAACGCACAAAATGGCCAGAAGACAAAAATGTCACATGATGATATAAAATAGACAAAGTAACCCGACACAGATAAGAAATGATTACAAACAATGTGACAGCCTGGTTTGTGGTCATTTTGTGTCTCCTTCATTTCGGGGGTCACTGTATCCGGTTTTTCCAGTGTTACTGCTCACATACAGTCATTTTCGAGTTAAACACACTTTAAAAACACCTCAGCTACATAATCATCATCGCGTTCAACTAACACTAAATCAAAAAGTGTGTTTCACTGGATTTCTGACTAATTTAAAACTTCAACTTAGATTTTTAATTAGTACCTTCTGTGGAGTGTCAAACCGTTGAGGTTAGTAAAAACTGAAACAAAAATGTCAAAAGAAATGTCACTACAATAAATACAAAAAGAAGAAAATAACCGTACAGGGAAAAGGTGCAGACAGTGATTTTATACCTGTTCTAGTAGACTTTATAAACGTGAATCCCTCCTTTATATCTATTCACTTTCCTCTATGTAGATGATGTCGCTCGCTTTCATAGCTGCTGATTTTATGTTCGTCTCATCTCAAGAACGATTTGCTCTCTCGCCTTAAACAGAAAACACTTTATCTCATGTGTAAGAGTGCAAACACAAGTAGGCAGACCGCTCACGTTCACGTTTACTGTGGTAGTTTATTTACAAATATTAAAAACTACAAATTGTCAAATCATCTTCAGCCTAACGCACAACAAAACAACTTCACCTTCACGTCGCTTTGCTAACTCATGCTCAAGTCCAAAAGGTTTATCTTACATATTTAAAATGCATTTTAAATCATTATTATTTAGACTACCAACAGTACACTGCTGACCGTTGCCATTAAATGAAACATATTGCACAACCTGACTTCATTCATATTTTTCTCTTCTTAAATAGTGCAAAAGGGATTTTTTGACAGGAATGTTTTAGAGTCTCAGTGAAAAAAAAACAACTTTGTACAGTGACTTGCCGACATAAACATAACCAACATTAAGGAGGAAATAAATCCAACTGTGTCCGTAAAATAAAATAATATTTAACAAGGCAGAAACACAACAACAAGAGGAACAAACATAAATTTCTGTATAGATTGCCACAGACAACAAAATAAATCTTCTCCACTGCGGAGAACAGGGCTGAGTCCACCTGAAAGCCCCAGGTGAGTTTTTTCTTCCAAAAAAACATTAAAAAGAGAAAAAAATACAAAAAAAATTGACAAAAGAAAAGCAGGGTGTTAGGAACTGAAATAAGTTTCGGTTTTAGCTCCACATGAGTGTCAACGGTTTTCTGTCTGGTTTCCAGAGTCATCTACAAATTACAAGATTTTCTATCCGGTCTATTTAAGCAGGATAATTCCTCAGTACTTGTTTACATGACAGTTTCAGTGTATGTGTGTTTTAGTTTGTTTGAAAGCCTGAAATCCGTCGTCATGTTGCCACAGAGCCGTTAAGTGCCAGTGGCTCAGAAATAAAACTGTCACTGCAGCAGCTTGATGGACAGTAACAGTTCTGTACCCTTTACCTCCAGGGAGCAGAAAGTCAAGAGTTAAAAAAAACAGTCTCCTGTGAGGTCCAAAAGGTTGGGAGAAGGGAGGAGGAGGGAAAGGCTATGAAGGAACTAGGGGCTACGAGGTGAGGGCAGATAGGAACTGGGGGTGGGAGCTTATTTTAAAAAACAAACAAAAATGAGAAGGCAGAAACTCGTCACCTCAATTATCCAATCCAAGTGCTTGGTTTCAAGCCCAGAAGTGCATCTGTCTGCAGGGAGAGAACTACCAGGTGGATGGGGACTTACTTGATGTTGTTGGCATCTGCCACTGCTGTTGAGAAGGAACACGTAGAGGATGAATCTTTTATGGATTTTGTGAGCGGGCCCAGGACGTGGCCCGGCACCCAGCCCTCAGCGGCAGGTGACTGGCTGTCGGCCGGCCGGAAAACAAGGTACATGTTCTGCTGGTTGGTGGCCAGGATTTGAACTGTCTCGCCCTGACTGACAGAGATCTCGTTCTCCTTGAGCGCCGAGTAGTCCTGAGTAACCAACATGGTTGAGGAGACGCCGTTACAGCCGCCATCGCTGTCCTAATGAGGAGGGAAAATATGGGCGAAAAGAGAACAGGGGAGGAGAAGAGGAGAAAACAAAACGAGGGTGGGGAGAGCAGGGGGACAGATGAAAAGGATGCAGGGGAAGAGGACGAGGACAATTGAGGGCAAGGTTAGGGTGTGTCTATGAGGGTAGGATAACAGTCCTGCTGACTGTGATGCTGATACAATTGACCCCCGCCTGGGTTGGAGAAGAGGGTCGGGACCGAGGAGCAGGAGGAGGAGGAGGAACAGTGACAGTGCAGAGCATTAGCAAACTGTTCAGAGTGTGTCTTCAAAGTGTCTAACGCTGCCTCTGTTATCTAACAAGCACAAGCTGACAATACCTGCTGAAAAGGAAGCTGTACTGTACTGAAACTGTTTGCGAGGTAGGATCCAGTTCAGTAATCTTTTTGTTCTGAGTGATTCAAACCAGTCTGGGATGTGCTAACAGGTGTTTATCGGTTTCGAGAATCAGAGCTTTATTGGTGGTGGTTTAAAAATTAGGAAATCATCTTTCTGCACCACAACCACAAAGAACAAGCTCAGAAAAAATAGGTGCAGCGGTACAAGACGTCATGAACTGAATTAAAGACATAAATCTGCATGCCAAATGTAAATAAGTGTCTCAGCACCCTCCTCCCCTTTGGGTAGTCAGTTTCCATCCACGTGTGGTCAGAAGCGTGCGCTGTTGCACCTGTAACCACAACCAACAGTGAAGTCACGGGGCCCTGGAGTAAACCTGTAAATCTCTGTGGTGAGGTGAGATGTTATCCCAGCAAAAAAGACATCCGCGTGATAGACACGCCCCCTCCCAAACAGACGATAGCTACACGGAACAGGACAGTCACACTGAATAATGAGAACATTTCCTGTATTAAGCTGAAACGTTCTAAGTGGGCAGAACTGTCCAGTTTCCTGCAGGCAGCAAAAGGTGTTCAGTCAAAGTAGGTCAGAGAACAGCTTGGTATGTATATATAAACCTAAACAGTTTGCTGCTACACCTGCAGCAGCCCAGATTTTAACCTTGCCTCTTAGGGACAGGTAACAGACTCCCAAAGAACAAGAGAAAAAGTTTACATCATGACCTACTTCACTGCCTGCTGCAGTCTGTGGTTAATGGCTTACAGGAAATGATGTAAGTGTAAAGTGATGAGGAGCTGCATGTCTCGAAAATAATAATCAAGCATCATGTAGTCAAAGGCAAAGTAACCGTGCACAAGTACGAGTCACCAAACTGCCGTTTGCAGGAACCCACCCTGGAGTCGAAGCATGACGAACCACCATTGGAGGTAGACACTTTCATCTGGTTCCTCCCTCTCTCAGTCTCCTTGTCGCCGAGCCCAACCGCAGAAGACGGCCGGCTGTGAGGGGACATATTGGCATGGGTCCCTGAAGCCGAGCGGGTTCTGGTCAGTGACGAAGTGCTGCCTCCTCCACTCTTCTGGTACTCGATGGGAGACTGGAGAGCTACAATCACACAGTTAGAGTTAGACCTGACCTGGGAATGAATGACAGCTCTGCATCTGTTTCTTATTCTGTACTAAACTTACATAAATTACAGCTACAGTAGTTTTTCTTATCAGCATTAACTGAATCTGGACATCGTTTTAAAATCTTCTTGTCCAACTGGTGTAGTCATTTATTTACCACATATAGATTCAGAAAAGAGGAACCTCATCTGTTCTCTAGTTTCAAGTTCCACAGTCATCATGGAGACAAGAAATGAAGCTTGATGAGGACGAAAGGACCAAAAATAAGCCTCTACTGAATTCTCACTTTAGAGCGTGACTACACTACATCTGTCCCGTCCATCTATCCACACACTGCAAAGGTTCACTGAAGCTGTGGAGATGTAGAGAATAAATACAGAGTGTCAGGAGAAAATGTTCAGTGTGCCTTTTCTCACCAGACAGGAAGTTGTTTTGGGCGTCCAGAAGTTCCTGAATGTGTCCGACCCAAACCTGCTTGATGTCGACGTTGGCAGCCTGCAGGGTGACCCGCTCTGACGAGCCACGACACGACAGGACGAACTTACAGGGATCATTGTCCACACTGTCCTCCAGACCCAGGAAGGACACCTGAGGGGTCGGCAGGAGAAACAAAACGCCAATAAATGTCCATCTTCAATGTTAGTGTAGTTAAGCTGAGCGACTATCAATTATTGATCATGATCTCCTGGAAATCTCTGCTTTACCTTGATGCTCTTCTTGAACTGGTATCCGGGCGTGGACGATCCCTTCCTGAGCAGCTCGCTGAAGATGACGATCTGCTCAAATAGAAAGACTCGCCGTTCTTTGGAGCGCGACAAGACGCTGGCCTCCTGCTCCGTCACAAAGAAGGTTTCCTGCTGCAGCAGTTTTCCCTGACTGGTCAGTTTACCCTGCAGAACAATCACACTGGTTAACGCCTCCTTCGGATCAGCCATGAGAACTAAGGGTCTACTCACAAATACCTCACTGGATTGGGTTATGAATTGTGTGAACGTACCTCGTAGCCTTGCAGTCGACCCAAGTTCATCATATCATTACACAGTTTGGGGACCTGAGACATGAAATCTACGGCTTTCTGTAGGAGCCAGAGAGACAGGTTTAAGTCACTGTGTTGATTTTCTTTCCTACCTCAGTGTAACTCCTTAACTGTGTCCTGGATTCAGGCGTAAATAATAAACTGTGATACTGCAGCACTTAAATTACCTCAATTTGTTCACAGTCCAGTCCTGCCTTGGAGCTGTACTTTAGGAAGTCCTGAGAAGAAACGCAAACACAACTCATGTGTAGTTTGACTTCACTACAGGTTTCTAACGAATGTGTCCATTTCTTGCTCTGTGGGAAATGTTGGAGCTGATACACATGAGTGACGGTTATGTTTACCACCACACTCAGTTCTTTCCTTCAGGCACCATCAGCATTTTATTTGACAAAGCTCAAAGGCAAACTAAACAGCTGTGTTGAAAGTGGCATCAGATCCTTCACTTTGCCTATTTCGCTGAACATAACCGCACAGAACAAGAGTTTAAACGTATGATACATTAAATTACAGGTTGTTCTGCAGATTAGAGACTTGTGTGGGTTACCTTCAGCAGCAGCTGGTATTTGGTGATTCTCTGGATTGGTTTGATGAGGAAGTCACTGATGCTCAACCTGGACTGGATCTCCTGCTGGATTCCCTGGAAAACAAACCCCAACAGCAGCAGAATGTTTATTTTCTTTCTTTCTTTCTTTCTTTCTTTCTTTCTTTCTTTCTTTCTTTCTCTGTTTTAATGATGTTTGATGGTTATTTCTGTGTCTAACAGTCATATTTTAAGACAAAATCAGTCACTTACTTCAAAATATGAGTCATATTCTGCTACGATGAACTCTGACTTGGGCTTGTTCTGACAATAAACCACGTACATATGGAGTCTTCTCTCCTGCAGATCACAGGGTTTGTCATGTCAGATATATTACAGTACAGATCATAAAAACTGAAAATGTTGTTCATTATCATCACACAGTGTCCCGCTCACGTGTTTGATGAAGAGCTCGGGAAGGCGTTCGTGGTTTTCCAGACATTTCTCCAGCTCTCCTACGAAGAAACTAACACAGGCAAAGGAGAGATGTAACTACAGCAGTTAGCGCACACAATCAGCACAAATCAGAGAGCGACTCGCGTTTGGGTCCACTCCTGGTGTTTGGACTAGAACTTACTCTCTATGCCAGTCATATATCTGATGGATGTTCCCGAAGACGATTTTGTCTTTTCCTTTCATATCCTCGGGGACGCCCTTCTCCTCGATCTTCTTCTTAAAGCCCTGCAGGGTCACAAACAGGTTGAGATACACTGCTCACCTCTCCTCACTTAAGTCATGACAACTCCAGAGGCATGTTTTACATCTAGCTACAGGATAGTTCTGTCATGCAGCTGGGAGGGTTTCTACCCCAGCAGTGAGTTTTATATTTTCAGGCTCAGAGTTTCACCACAGACTTATCAAGATATACAAGATGCAGAATTAGAAACATGAGCACGGAGGAAGAGGTTACGTTATGGGATGACACTGACACTGTACACATTGTACAGAATGGATAATGCTGAACCAGCAGCCCATGTGAGCGATGAGTGTATTCCCTCAGCAGTGAGTGTCTCACCTCCACCACGATGCCCAAGTCTTTGACATAGTCCTTCTCTGTCTGAATCAGCTCGTTCAGAACAAACCTGAGCAGAACAAACAGACCACTGTAACATTAGCTGAGGTGAATGCTATCACTGTGAGCACTTGTGCTACCTGTACTAGTAATGCACTCACATTCGCCCTCGCATAGCTTTGGCTCTCTGCTCCAGCTCATGGTTTCGTGGCTGGACGGGAGTGGTTTGCTCTGGCGGAGAGAGAGAGAAGTCGGGGTACGCTCCTGGTTCCAGGGACTGACGAAGAGGAGATGGTCAGATTTTAGTGGTGGAATAAAACTGTTTGTCAGAGATTGGAGGTCTCTTTCTGTGAAAGAGAGCTTTCCCGTCCGTGAAACCTCCGTGAATAAATAAATGTAAATAAAATGTGAAGACATGAAAACACTGCAGCGTGTTTTGAACATCACATCAGTGATGTGGCAACAAACACAGGACAGAAGGTTTTGTTCTGTCAGATCTCATGGCTTCATTTCATGCAGACCGGCTGTACGCCAGCACACCACACGAGCAAACACAAACATGTACTGTACGCTGTTTACGCAGGTTAACAGCATTTTGTTACTGATACACAGTATTACAACTCAAACTGTACACATGCATATATACGAACACTAAACACATTTTAGCACTAAGCACATGCAGGCTGATATAATACTGAACTTTTCACACATCGTTTTCGATTGTAAAGAAAAGCAGTTTGTTCTATGGCTCATGCGAACTGTGCGTCCCACACCACAATACACACTCACCATCTTTGTTTTAACCAGTTTTTCTATGGCGCTAACCAGCTCTGCAGCGCTGGGCACCTCAGAGGACGACTGCACAGACGTTAGCAAGGACGAAGACTGAGAGAGCAGAAGGAGGATAGACAGCAGCAGCGTGGCAGAAGAATCGTGAATAAAAGAGAGAAGGCAGCAAGTTGAAGAAAACGGAGTCAAAAAAAAAGAAATGATAGATTATATTATTCTAGAAAGAAAATTAAGAAGAACAAATGGCAGTGGAATTTGGTCAGCAGAGGAAGGAAGCGGCTAGGTGTTGAGCTGCAGGTGGACACAACTAAACCAAATAACTATTTTAACCAATTTAAATGTAAGATTTAGTCTAAATTAGTGATTTATTCACCTAATGAACTAAGTACACAAAAATAAACAATAACACCATAAACCGAGTATTTAGTATATAAATTCATGCTCATTAGTAGCAAGCATAGAAGCATAAGATGTGACAAGTATTAATTATAATAAACAGACACATTTAAACATACAGTATCTAAAGCAGATCTCTTTCCACTAAACCCTCACCTTGTCGTCCTGAGCTGAGGGGTCCTTGATGATCTCCATGCGGGGAGGCAGAGGAGTGTGGGCCTCCTCATCCTGCTCCTCCTCCCCACCGCTCTGCATCCCAGAGGACGCCTTGGAGAGGATGTTACCGTCCTTACTGAGGACTCTCTGTGGAGGACAGAGACACAAGTCAGAAAGAAAAACATTATCATTGTTTTTGACGGTAGTAAAGTGTCTGTATTATGTAACGCAAATTATCTTTGACTTTGGCCTGTGTGACAAGTGACCGACAGTTTTTATCATCATAGATTTTAGTTTATGTCGTCGTAGTGAACCCTTCATACACCAAATGGGACAAGATTGATCTCCTTGCTTCTAGCTTTGAAGAAATAACTACTCTCATAAGTCTATGAGAGAATCAAACTGAACTAAACTCCTCATGGTTCTGGTCGTCTGGATGTCTATAAACCACTAAGTCTCCATGCTGGTTACATTAAAGAGAGAGGTGTAGAGGTTCAAATTGATCACAAGCTGGCTTGTGGAGGTGTCTTCATGAGTCAGGGAGTTTAAAAAAAAAAATACAGAAAGAGGAACTTCAGCTGCTTTTCTATTACGTAAATGTAATGACAGAGGTAATATATCTCTTTATGACTCTGGGAGCAGATAGTTCATCTTTACACTATAGACTCTATGGACCCTTCAGCTATGGACAACAACAGGAAAACTGTGATACACATTAGAGTCCTGATAAATTATGTTTTCAGCATATCAATCATATGTATATAATTAATTTACACATCAAGCCAGCATGTTACAGTAGATATTTTAATACCCAGAAATAGTGGAAATAAGAGAATAAGTAAAAATCAGGTAAACACTTCAGCTGTTCACTGTGAATAGCTGCCTATATTACTGTAATATTTATCAGGAATCCTGGATCCTCTCTGCTTACCTCATCGATGGTGTCATCCTGCAGGGAAAGGTCAGGTTGTCCCAGGTCAATACTCTTTCTGCTTTCCTCTCTTCCAGTTCCTGGTCCTGTCAGTCAGGTAAAACAGCTCATTACTCAATCAATCACACAGGTGTAAAACTTAAACATTTTAAATGTCTACTGTAACACTGAGCGACATTTTCTTTAAGAAAATTGCAACAGCAACTGTCAGACTGATTTTCACAGCTCACTAAAATAAGCTGACACCAGTGGCTACATAGAAGGAAAAAAAAGTCTCTAAAGAAAAACTGCAGTTTAACTCTGTAAGGTTTCATTCCTGTCAGGGAAACATACAGCTCCATCCTGTCAGTAACATCACTGCCTTACCAGTCTTCTTCTGTTTGCTGTTAGGCAGTTTCTTGACGGAGCTGCCGTGGCTGAGGCGGCGGACCGGACTGGTCAGCCATTTTCTCAGAGTGTTCCCAGAGCGTTTGGGACCAGGAGAGCTGGACTGCAGTGAGCTGAGGGACGCCTGCGGCTGAAGGTTGGCCACTGACTCCGTCTTCCCATCTGAGGCACCGACGGGATAATTTTCTGAAAGTATGCAGACAAGGTTTACACTTTAGTTACTTATTCTGTTTCTGCAGAGGGGTTTGTCACAGTCTACAACTCTGATAGATGCCACTAGACACCAGGTTCACCTTTACATTTTGTCGCCCTATTGTCGGCCTGTGCACTTTGTGTTTGACATTTACAGCCATGTCCCTGACTGTGGTTCTCCACTGATCATTATTCACATTACTGTAATCCTTCAGGGTTTCACCCCATTAGCAATTTCAACAAATCAGACAAGCAGAAAAAGCTTCTTTTTTTTTCTTTAATCCGCTTGATCTCTGAGTGTGTGTGTGGTGAGTTAGGCCCAGACACCCCAAGCAGTGGGCATAAAAAAAATAAACAGTGGTCGTATCTCAGGTTCCACGTATGACTCATAAAACTGGTTACTGCAGGTATCTTAAAGTAGCAGTTTAACTAGTCTAAATGCACAGTAAGTAGAGATATCTTCTGACTAATCCAAACGAAGCTGCATGTATGTGTAATATTACTTGTACTCTGTCCCATTCAAACATGTGCTTTTGTTAATTATGTTCAGGCACAACGGCGTCTCTGTGTTTCGGTTCTTGGTGAGCAACAACAACACCAGATGAGTCTATTTATTAATGAAAAATTAAATCTGTTCAGCAGCTGCTTTCACGTTGCACACGCGCCTCCGTCTGATAACACCGTCAGCCAGACACATCCTCCCTCCAGTGTTCGTTAGCAGTTCTGCTCATCTTTAAGTCGTTTAATGTAAGTAACATGGGGACATTTTCGATGATTCCACTGTTTAGGTAAAGAGGAAATGTTTGTGTTTAAAGATTACCAGGAAGCAGGAAGTCAGTGTTCAAACAGACGTGAACTGCTGACTGCTACGCTGTGATTATATCACATTTTTAGCATTACACTGCACCATATCAGTGCACAGTTTGAGCGACACAGTTTAGAGAGAAAGAAAACACTGTTTATGTTTCATCCCTGCTGCGGAGCCCGAAGCGTCTGAAGATAACCGACTGTGTATGTGAATCCGCGTGTGTGTGTGTCTGAGGAAGACTTTGTAGTCATGTGGAGGGTGGTGGATCAGCTGCACTCACACACATTAGCTGGGAGCTATGAGGGTTTGCTTTATTCTTTCTCTCATGTTTATTTATTTCACCTTATGCATGTCCTCTCCTCCTCATCTTCCTCTTCCCTCAAAAGGTCAAAGGTCCCCCCCATTCTAAGCACACCAATCTGTACGCGCAACAGTACAGCATTTCAATTTGTTGAATGAAAAAGTATTAATGAGTAATGAATTCATTAAAAAATAAGTTAGCACTTCATTTTACAGCTTGGTAATATTTTGGAAATATAATAATGGGGTAACAACAAGGTAATAACAATGTAATAACAATGTAATAACAAGGTAATAAGTAGGGTAATAACCACATAAGTGACGGTGTAATGTTTTGATGATAAGGTAAGATGGAGTAATCTAGCTAATAATATAACTGCGGTCATTTTATTACAAGTAATTTCATGGTACCACTAAAGTAATAACCAGGCAATAGGTTTGTATGAACAAGATGAATTTCTTAGTAATAGTAAATGAAACCCACATGGTTCTTAGTGATGACAAACTAATATCATTACTACCTAAATATTACACACTTATCACCTTTTTTAATATAAACCATTACACCTTATTTTTCCTGGTTATTACTAGGTTATTACCCTACTTGAAAGTACCCTACCATTACTTTATTTCAAAATATTACCCCACTGTTACCCTATTAATACCAAACCGTAAAGTGCCACCAAACGTTTTATAGCTGTAAAACTGCATTGTCTGTGTTACACTAAAATATTTTCCATCATTTTTGCCCACTAAGGGGAACTGTCGTGACTCCCACACGTTTTATCTTCACATTGTGCATAACTAATGAGTTAATGAGTCTGTATCAGTGGTAGCTGTAGTTGATATCTGACTGTGTCAGCAGCGTGGGAGATAAAACTGTTCATAACAGCCAAGGTCACCCAGTGCTACATAAGTACTTGTTTCTCTTTTTCTCTCATGAGACACAAACTCATGACACACAGACACACAGACACACACACAGACACACAGACACACACACAGACACACACACAGACACACACACACACAGACAAACACACTTCACTAACAAAGAATATAATGCTGCAGAGAGGTGGAGTGGAGCATGATACCATTGATACAGTCATTCACTCTGGTGCATGAGAAGCCGCCACAACAACAGACCTGCAGGTAAAATAAAAACCTTACAGAGCCAGAGCATGCGCTCGCTTACTTAACGTAAACCTGCACTTTGTTTGTCTTTTCTTTAACCCCAACACCACAAGGTCAGAGTAGGTCTGTACTCCTCAGCAAATGAAAGCAACCAGCTCCACTGGCTCAGTGCGCAGCTGATGTAAGCGACAGTCATCAGCCAACAATTGCATCTCCCCACCGGGATTTATCCTGAATTTCTACAAAACCTCAAACACAACTTTACCAGATCTCATCTTCTACTCACTCTACCTCCCACACCCACACCCACACAGACAGACTTGTCATCATACTGCCCCCGTGTCTCAGTGATTACTCCCCGAAGTGCTATTGAACAAGTTCAGTGATGTGTTCTTAAGAGAAATGTCATAGGTCGTCTGTTCACCTGTCTCTGTGTTTTCAGCAGAACTCATGTTAGTCACTGAGTGGCCTCGACAGCTGGCTGACCACAGAAACTCATTAAAAACTGCTCATGTACACACACACACACACACACACAGCTGACTGACAAGAAGTCTTTGCTTAAACCTGTCCGTCCTCCAGAGAACAACGATGCAGAGCCAGTGTGCTGCTGTCCAGCTGCTGAGATCAGCCAGAAATATGAACACTGAACGTGAGGCTTCATGTAAAAAAAAAAAAAGAAGTTATATTTCATTGAAGACCATGAGGAACAGATGAAAGCTTCAGAAACACCAACGCGTGCACCTTGTGTCAAGATCTGTTTTTTTTTGTCAAGCTTGTCATTTCACACAAAGCACACAGCATGTTCTGCCTTCCTTTCATCTCAGCTAACCTCTTATTTTCTTCTTCGTTATTTCTCCTTGTACATACTGTTATGATAGTCATTAATGTAGGCTAATTAAAATAAATTAACACTGACTCCATGTTCAATGCAATGGAACAATGACTAACAACATGTACAAAAATAAAACTTGAGAATATTTCCAGCAATGTGTCATAATTAATATAAGTGTGTGCACAACTTCTAATAAATGCCTGAAAGCTCATATTTCACATATCCTTTCCAGCATTTCATCATCACTTCTCATCAACCGGACTGACGTGTCATTTGCCTGCCTAAAGGACGTTCCGCAGTTTCACTGACGAGGAGGAGGAGGGCGGGAACAGGTCAGTCAACATTCCAGTCTTTCAGATGGGACGTGTTGCAGATACCTCATCAATGAATAAAATCACTTCCTGTTTTAACTGTGGTTACAACACCGCCACACTTTGGCTGCTGGGCTTCACATAGCGTTACATAAAGGGTGTTTTGACACCGAAATCTTCAAACCGCACTGCTTGGGTTGTGTTTCATCTTTTGTCCGTTCCCAGCAGCAGCCCGCCCACGACATCGTAACACGTTTCTGGTATAGTGTTACAGTCAGGCTGGCAGCTGACAAAACATTGTCATCTTTCACTTCACTCATGACAGTAGAAAAGGTTATAGATTCCTTATTAGACAGGTAAATCAAACCTGTTGAGCTGAGTCATCATTGAGACGGCCCAGGCTGGACTTGGACTGGTGCTCTGGGTAACAGTGGATAGCGTGTGCACTACAGAGTACTGCAGTGTCACAGTGACGGCTAAAGTCAGGTGAGACCAAACAAGGAGGCTTTTGTTCTGAAGCCGCCAGAAAATACAGACCGTCTACTGTTAAAATCCACATCACTCACTATCTTTAATCACACGCACACAGACCAAGGCTGAGTCTGTAGATACTCAACCAGAGGTCTGAATGAAACAGAACAGGATTTTTGCCTGTCTCGCTCTCTTGCAGACACACACACAGACACAGACTTCGTTTCCTTCTGTAATTACAGTACATGCACAACAACTCACATTTTGTCTATGAATGGCTCCATTGACACGCTACATTCCCCGCACACACACACACGCAGATCATCTCTCTTCTATGAATACCTAACTGCCTTTTCAATTTGCAATTGCAATTTGCAATTCAACTTTGTGTAATTTCTGGTGTGTGTCTGCACCAGCCGTTGAGCCAAAAGACAACTCGGAATGAAAAAAAAGAACAATACACTTCATTTGGTTTTTAATATTTAAGAGAAGCACATATCTTTAAAAAAAGAAGAAGCCGTCATCACACACATGCACGCACGCACGCACGCACGCACGCGCACACACACACACACACACACAAGAGTAAATGCAGGTTTGGTTCGCACCAGTGCAACGTACAGGAAACACACACAGTGAATCTCGGGTCACATACTAAATAGAAGATTCCAGGAATGCTGTCAAACGGTTCACTGCAGCTGTTATGCAAGCAGAAAGAGAGTAAAAGTAGTACTTGTAAATAGAGTATGACAAAAGTACTAATATTGTAGTTGTCTCCTCGCCCTCGCTCGCCTACAAACATCTTTACTGACTCTACCAGCACTCGAATGATAAGACACAATAAGAAAGTATCTATTCATACAGTGACATGTAAAGTCGCTGAGGCTGACTGACGATCATTCTCCAGCACCTGCACTTCACCTCCTATTTTAATTAGAACACAGGTTGTTATACAGCAGTTAGCTCTTGCTGTGATTTCACTGTAACTGGACCATCTGCTATCGTCTCTCATCACATACTGGTGGGTGGAATCTGTCCCGGCAGGCTGAGGCGCCTCACCGACCATCCGCACGCTACTGGACAGAAAATAAGCTCATTGATCAAACATGTCATCTATGGTTCATCCACTTCACTGCAGAGTTCTCATTTTCCCAGTAAGAGCTGCTCTCAGCTCGGCGAGGGAGAACAGAGGAGAAAGCTCTTAGGCCATTTAGGAGGTGTCCTCGTGGATACTTTGTGATTTCACACTAGAAAAAGCTCCTCTTCGTGGGACCCTAGAGGCACAACTGGAAATACTCTGTACTAAGATGTTAAAGACAGAATAAAAACTTAAACTTTCACAAACTGAGGAGCTAAGAAAAGACTGACAAACTCCTGATCACACTTCCACATCACAGTGTATTTCAGGACACATGTTTGTCTCAAGTCTTCTGGTGAAAGTGGAAGTGAAATAAGTGGAATGCAACACATCGTTATCTGTTGCTCTGCAACGCAAACAGATTTGAAATACATTTACGGGCAATTAAAACTTAAATTAAGTCCAGTTGTTGGGACATTCAATGAATATACAATAATCAATCGCTACAGTACATGAGAAGTCTTAATGTCCCGGATCTAATTTAACACAGAGCTGCACATGGGATGAGCCTGAAAACACTCAATCACAGCTAAAAAAGCACTGGAGCGAAGATTTAGCTGATACTGTCTCTGTCCATTATCTCTGCTGGGAGAGTGTGTGTGTGTGTGTGTGTGTGTGTGTGTTTGCCTCATTGCCTGAGTAGATTCCTGCCCATCTTCAGGTTTTATGGCTAATGGACGGGACCTAGGATCACTTTACACCCACCAGCCAATTACTGGGTCACTGTGTGAGTAAGTGAGGAAGTGCCTTTGTGTGTGTGTGTGTGTGTGTGTGTGTGTGTGTGTGTGTGTGTGTGTGTGTGTGTCTGTGTAGAAAACATGCTTTATCATCATCACCAGCAGCAGCAACAACAACAACCGTCTTCCTCACATCAAAAATACAGAATGAACCAACACATGTAGATTATCATCACTGGTTGTATAACATGCTAACATCAGGGACACACCAGTGTTATTGTCAGATATCGGTTCTGATATTGCTTATTTAGATCCGATATCTATTTAATTCTACATTTGTGATGCATGCTACGTCATGTTTTACTTAAGATATATATATATATATATATATATATATATATATTACATTTCAAAGTTAATTTCAAAGAAATGTTTATGTCGAGGTTGATGCCTTCATTGTCGTCTACATGGGGAGTTATACTGTTTAATAACTCAACAATCTTACTGGACTGGAACAGAGCGTTGGTATATATGCAAAACCCAGGTATCAGTATTGGCATCAGGACTGAAAGAGTCGGCGCATCCCTAGCTGACACATGCTGTCATAGATAAATCTCCATTCAGATATGCGAGTTATTTATGGAACGCCCTGACACTGCGTGTTGAAATACAGTCACGTTTCCTCCAGACGCACACAGTGGTTGCTCATCACTGGATTAAACATTACCCTGTGGGCTTAATCAACCCCATCATAGCTCATAAAATGCAGATCAGAAGGTATGTTATTAACGCATTACTGTGCACAAGCCTTCCCAAATGTGTAGTGTAAGTTGATTTACAGTGTGCAGCCTGAGAATATGACACCAGATCACCCCGGATTAATTAGGTAGCAAGTTCAAACACGTCCACAGAAACCAGTCAAAGCTGATCCATCACTGAAAGCAGTGGAACCAGTTCAGGTACATGCCAGTCAGTATTCCAGCCTGTGCAGTCACTCTAACATGAAGCTCAGTGGCTGTGGGGACAAAGTCCGCAGTGCGTCCACACACAGTTCTGAGTTAACCTTTAGCTGAACGCTAACCTACCGTAGATGCTGCAGCCTTCAACCTTAACAAAATGCCACAAGTGTCAGTGCTCTGCAAAGAGAAGTCATGCAATCTACAGCTGACTGGTTGGCAGTTTGTACAGCCCGGACTGAGAAGACGTCATCGCTTTCACGGCTGCATGAAAAGAAGTAATTTCAGCCAAAGACGAACGTCTCCTTTAAGTTTCCCAAAACATTCAGGCAAACGGCAATGAATGAAACATGCCATGTTAAATTCTAGCAAGTAGCTGCAGAGTAATCTGTTCCAATATGTGCAGGTCTTGCAGAGCATTACTGGTTGATGATTATTCCTGTTATTCATTGAACCCTCTTAAGCCTACAGCAAATCCTCAACAGTGAACGACCAATAAGTGCTCTGTTTGTCCTTTTTGGAAGGAACCATGGTCCAAAAGCAAAACTGTGTAAATGTTTAGTGATCACTCTCCAGTGCTGAGTCTTCCAAACAGCAAATGGCCTTTTCATCAGTCTGCAAGAGGCTGCACATCACAGAAACATCTATGGAGTGAATAGTTTTGCGTTAAACTACTACACACCTCTTACTGTGGAACAAACAAACCTTGTCCTCAGATGAACTGTAGAATCTAAAACGCCTGCAAGCTTTTGCAAAACCCCAACATTAAATGTTTTTCTCAACACAGCATTCAGCTTTAGCAAAGTTGCCTCACTGGCATCCATAAGGAAGCGTAGCATCGTCTGCTATACAAGCCCCTGCACCTGCTTTTACTTTTGTTCTTTATTTTTAACTATAACTGTAGCTGATAGTTGCGTAGTGGTTGTCCACCTTCCCGATGTACAGTCATGTCTCCAGCTGACCTGTTAACAAACCGGTTCAGGCACATAAATGACCTGATTAAAAACTCAATAGAAGCTACAGCAGATGTCTGTTTGTAGGAAAAGACAGAAATGTAGAAAATGAGTCCTGATAAAGTCAGGATCAAGTCTGTAAAGACAGCAAACAGTCTTTGATACTAGCACACCCAGAAACACACACATGCCCTGTGCAGAAACTGAGTGATTCACAGGAAAACAGATTGCTCAATCCAACATGCTGCACAGAGACAAAGACAGAAACTGTCCTCTCCTCTGTGTCTCTCTCATTCTCTATCTACAGAGGGTCTCTCTCTCTCTCTCTCTCTCTCTCACTGTGTGTGTACGACACACAACTTCCTGTCCTACAATTCATTTTCAGCTCAAGTCACTTTCCACTGACAAAAAGAAAAAAACAACAAAAAAAATCTATAAAATGACAACAACCACTGTTTCTTGGTGTGTCCACCCTTCTTTCATTCACTCAGTGTCACACGCACACACGCACCGACACACACAGTGAGGTACACACACAGTGACGTACACACCCCTCTCTCAGCTGAGCTGTGTGAATGCTACGGGCCATTAGAAACCTGTTCTATGCTTCATTCCTCAACATACACACAAACAGGCTAACACACATGAGCACACATTCAAATACCTGCTTTCACACTGTAGACAACACACACACACACACACACACACACACACAGACACACACACACACACACCATCTACATCTCTTGTCCCACCTGTTCCATTGTAGCAGCAGCAGCAGCAGCGGGCGAGAATCCATCCACAGCAACGCTGGGCTCGCTTCATCCTCGCTCACACACTCATTCTACACTTCTCTCTATCTCTTTCTCACACACACTCACACACAGGCTTCTTTCTTGCTGTCTGACTTAACTACGATCCAGTCAACCAACTTCTGAAAAACAGACTGACTGGGAGAGTATGTTTGCACCAAGCGCTTCAGGTCCACACTGCTGAGATTCACTAAAGAGTGAGGAGGAGGAGGGAAGAGAGGAGGAGCCTACCCACACACACACAGACACACACTTTTCCAGACACTTTTTGTGTTGAGTTTCTCTCCCTCCCTCTCTCTCTCTCTCATGTGCACACTTCATTTCTCCAGAACAGAAGTCCGTGTTAATTATTGTGGAGGGAAAGGACTCAGTTTCCAAACCATGTGTGGTTTTGTGTGCGAGTGTCAGAGAGGGAGAGGTGACACAGGGAATGTGTGTCTTAAGCCCTGTTCAGAAATCTACTCTGTAACATTGCCAACTTTATCTGTCTGTTGCAGAAATGGATTTTAGGCATTCAGACACAATTGGCCTGTAATGTTTTTTTTCAAACATGGCAGCATTACTGTATGTGTTCTCCCTAAATTATGCATGTATGTAAAAAAAAAAATCTTGAAAAGCTCTGTCTTTGAAAAGTACATATGATCATGAACTTGTATTTATATCTAGTCTTGGACCAGACTGGTACCACACTAAGAACAGGACATCTTTTCAATCAGGCCATTCCGCTGCTCCCGCACTTGAAGAAGCCATAGACTGTAAACACCCCCCGCCTCTGTGAGTGTGTGCGCGCTCATGAACACTGCAGCATCAGGTAAGACAACACACGTGAACTTAGCCTAGATAAAGTGCTTCCAGCAGCTCCGTTTCCCTGCAGTGTCCCATTTTATACACAGAACTTCTACTGATGTTCTGCAGCAAGAAATAATACTAAGAACATAACACGTAACTACTGCAGGACTATAAAACAGTCTCACATAATGAAACTAGATTCTCATGACAGCTGATAAAAAGAAAAGACGACTCACGAGACAACTCTCGAGTCACAGCTGTAAACTACACTGATGAAAATCCTGCAGTTACACTTCTCAGATTTTACTGACTTCATCATGACTGATTCTTAGTTTAGTTACTTTTGGAGTTTGAGTGTCTTCAGAGTCTTTCACAGAGGACAAGGAGACCTACTTTACAGAGCAGTCACAAGACCCAAGACACACACACCCACACACAGAGGGAATGGGACGAAGCTACACAGAGCTCTGCAGAACTTCATATCAATGTACAGTCCACTTAATTAACAATGACTCCTCAGGGTTAATTAACTGATTTACTCCATCATTACTGTTGAGGAAGCAGACGCAGGTTCTGCCAAATTCTGCGTTTACACCATCAAATGTTATTTTTATGTGTGACATTCTTGTAAAACTCTCTAAGGGAGAATTTGTGCAGGTACCTGATGCTGATTTTTAAATGCTGGGTACCTGAGAAGTCAGTTTCTGAGGAAAGAAATCCAGAAATATTGCAGAAATGTTACAGAGAGGAAAGTATGTCAGTTTCTGAGACTGCATCAACGGAACTTTACGAATGGACTGGATGCTGCTTTGTCCTGGATAAATAGCAAACTAAATAGCAAATAGATAAGTTAGTTCTCTAGCCTCAGGTAAATATCATGCCGTCTGTCATGGTTCCCAAAGACAGAACCAAGTCTGAATCACTCGCCAACCTGGTAATTCAACCTTTACTAATCAGCTGGACAAGTTACATAATATGATGCAGACACAAGTTGCATGTCTAGTATTTCCTCAATATCTTTAACATGTGCTGATTTCCATGTACAGCAGTCGCATCTATCCGATTTGCATGTAGCTACAGAAACACAAAACATCCTTTTCATGAAACGCACCATGGCTGCGGCAGGCAAATGAGCTAACCTCACACTGTGTACGCGTGTCCGAGACAGCGGCTAGAGGAATCTCCCACACACGCATATGTTCATAACCCTTAGTAAGAGTAGAAGGGAGTGGGTAGAAGGGAGTCCAGTAATGATAGGAAAACAAAACAAAAAAAGTTTGTGTGTGTAGGTGGGAGGAAACGTTCGGCTGGTGTGTTCAAAGTTTGGTATGTAACAGAGCCCTGGTAAGAAGAGAGGGAGTGATACGTGTGTGTGGAAACACTGAATTTTGATCATTGTTTGTTCGATCAAACATGAGTCAAGCAAATGACTTTTCAGCACCCTCTTCTCTGTGCAGCTCATAACAAGAAGACAATGCCTTCCATTTCAGCTGCTGTGTGACAGAGGTCAAATGTCACAGTAAGTGCAGGAAGACTTGTTCCAGTAGCTCCACAGCACCCTCTGTAGGACAGAACAGGAACAATACAGTCTATGTGTGGTCATTTCTTTGTTTGACAGAACTACTGTAGGGTTTCACTGTCTCATCCACAGACTCTTCCCTGCTTGGCCAAGAGGAACCACGTTTCAAACCACTGACCCTGGCCTTCATAGACAACTCTTCTACCAACTGAGCTACATGCTGTAGAAGATGTGGATTATTAATCACCGTGTGGCTAAAGCGTTTAATTCTTTTTTATGCCATGCTACATATATAATATCATACGTACCACATTTTCTGTTATGCTGTGGTGGAAACACAATGTAGTACAGATCCTCAAATAAACTGGAGGACAGGGAATGAACCAAGTGATCTGGACACAGAGTCTCTTTGGAGTTGATGTACTTGTTACGACCAACTTGCATCTTATGCAATAAATATTCAAACAGAAACCAGGATCTACTGTGATAAGTACGTCTTAAAATTGTAAAGCCAGTAGAAACAAAGTCACAGGTGCTCCACAAGTGCAGAGAGACGCCTTCCATTACATCCATCTGTTACATGTATTTAAAGATCATCTACTTCATATCGTGTCCTCTATAAATAAATAAATGGATAAAGATGTTACTGTGAGGACTCACCAGTAGAGGTCAGTGCAGATCAGTACACTTACAATGATCTGACTAAACAAAAATCACTGTTCTCTACTGTCAATCTGATCAACAGTAAAACCAGGATGAACACGATAAAGCTGAAGGCATTGTTTCATTTGACACATCACAGTTTGACTTCACGGTCTGGCTTCCCTGGCTACCATACAGCATGACGACCTAATCCGTCCCAGCAGGTCACTTTGAAAAGTTCTGACTTACATTTCTGCAGAAAACAGGGTCTGCAGATCATAAAAGGGCTTCATAAGAGTTTCTATTTCCTTCATAACTGTGTGACATTGTGTCAATTTCAAAGGGGTCTTCAAACAACATGTACAGCATCGTAATTCCCCAATTTAATTTATATCTTTACTTTGTGTAGAGATCTTTTAATCTCTCTTTTTATTATAGATTATTATTATTATTATTATTATTTATTATATAGTCTGCAATAAAAACTACAGCAAACCTCTGATCTTTAAACCACAGACTAATCACAGGTCAGTGTCCAGAGCTGATACGGCTTTAGGTTTGTTCTTCCTACCTTTCCCCGAGCCAAAGAAGCAGTCCATCTCCACACTGGAGCGCGAGTGGGACACGCACAGAGTGGAGCTGGGAACCAGGCCCTCCTGTGGCGGGCTGCGGTCCGTGGTTCTGACCAGACACCAGCCGGGCCGTTCGCTCGGTCTCTCCAACAGCTCAACTGTCTGACCTGAAGAGAGGAGCAGAAGAGCAACTGTGTTAACAGCAAATATCATGTGTTAGTAGATACAGTATTCCCAGTTAAACAAAAGTCATGTATGAAATTGTGTGATCAGGCTAAGAGAGAGATTCCTCTCACCTGTGCTGACAGACATCTCTGTACTGCATCCTGCTGTGAAGTCCTGGAGGACGACTGTCAACTCACAGCCACCAGAGAGCTGCAAAGAGAAAGAGAATTGAGTCCAACAGCATGTCCTGTAGAAACCTAATCCTGCCTGTGTTTACACAAACTCTGAAGCTGTGTATGCAGAAACATGATTAGTGCATAATGAACCTGATGTTCATGTTCCTGTGAGCTTCACGCTGGGTACCGAACAGAGCATCTCAACACTGAGCCGAGTTTAACAATGACAAAACAACAGCAGTTTTAGGAACTGTAAGTAAGTTTGGAGAAACAGGACGAGTCAGTTATTCCTGACTTTCATTTGGTTTTTAACACTGATTCTTGTGTACAGCTAAAGAAGGTTAAAGGGATTAAATGTAAAAATCCAGCATAAACGACCATGTCTTTTATCGGCTCTCGAAATGATGAGGACGACCGTATTGCTCTTTCATAGGACAACAATAAGAGGGTGTTAAACTGCAGACAAACATCTAAATACAAATGAAATGAACCGTCTTTACGACTGTGGACGTAAGAGTCATTTATTATCAGCTGGACAATTTTCAGAGTTAATGGTTGACAGAGTGTGATAAGGAAAGTGAAACTGAATCATTTACAGTTTCTGTCATAAAGTCTTTATGGTCCGTGCTGCTGGCTGGACTGTCGTAATGCTCGTTATGTAAAGACAACCTTGACATTCTCACACACACTTGATAGTAACAACTGACGTCATATTACGGAGGCGTATTGATCTTTACTGCTATTAAACGGAAACACCATGAGGGTTCAATAAGACAACACCACAAACAAATATATATATATATATATATGGCAGAAGATAAAAGGTAAAACAGAGATGTGTTGTAAGAAGAACGAAACAAACAGGTTCACTGATAAAGCTGTCAGTGCTGGGCTGACCTGGACACCTGTGTACTGTATAAACACAGTGTTACCCGATGTGCGGACATATCATCACATCACCCGGGACCTTTCTGACCGCTCGCTCACCTCTAACCTCTGACCTCTTCCCTACGTTGCACTAACTCCTGTGAAAAGCTGAACCTGCTGCATCAGTCAATTCGTCTGCAGGCGCAGATCAAATGTGAACATCTCACTCACACTAGATACTATTTTATTTTATACAGCAGTGAAAGTAAAAAAGAAAAATCTTTATGATGGCACAACAGTGGATTGTGGATGTAAATCAACATGTTCCTTCTATTGTGACCTCCTTTTCTTTTTGTCTTGGAAAATGCCATGGAGTGTGTGTCTGTGTGTGTAAGCAGGCGCTGAAGATCTCCTAGCAACAAGGACCCCTGTTTCTCTTAAGGTGCAGGTGACTTTATACCTGACAGATGGCCGCACACGCACACACACACACACACACACACACGCACAGAGTGAGCAGAGCAGGTGTTTTCACTTATTCTGGCTGATTAGACTTCAGCTCAAGTTGAAGACGGAACAAGGCTACAGATAATGTTGCACAGTCAAACATCTGCATATGAATACGAGCTTTATTTTTGCTTCACTGTGTGGTGCAGGCATGTCGCACGTGATGTCACAGCACGGGCAGGAAAACAAGCTTAAATAGAGCCAACAAAATGTCAGGCGGCAATTATGGTGCTGAGTCTAGCAGCTTATGTCGCACTGAAGCAAGTGCAGCACTGTGAAAAAGTATTTACCCCCTTCCCCCTTTTTGCATGTGGAGCGGGGTGGGACCTAGCTCCATCAGGTACTTTACTCAACTAATTATTATACTAATTTATCTCATTTTCATCATTTGTTCAGGTCAACAGAGACATTTAGCCACTGAATGGGTTTGATGTTTAACTCAGACATTTGTCTTATTAAACATGATTAAACCAGAAAGAAAACACATTATCATCAACACTAAACTGTCCGTTCAGCGTGACAGAACCTAACAATACACCAACCGCCTCTTATCGGAGACGGTCCTGTTTGTGTGTGTGTGCTCTGTTTGTCATATGACCTTTTTCTGTGCACACTCGCCCCAGCTTGTGATGGTCATATGTTGGAGCAGAGGAAGACAACGTTCAGCAGAACAAACACCTCATTCAGAAGAAGAACCAACAGAACCTGTCGAGTCATTCGTCGGAGAAGGACACTTGCTATTGTCTTAGCTACCTCCATTCATTAGTAGTTCAATACGATTTATACTTGAAATGTGGCTTCCTTCACTTACAGTCACTTACTGCAGAAACAACGCCTCAAACATAAAAGCAGTGTCTGCATGGGGCCTATTCACCGGGTAGTGGTTCATTCATTTGTAGCAGTCACAGGGTGATTTATTCTCTAAACCTCTCAGATGGTTTCTGTCTTTACGTTCGAGGCTCAAAGAAGTTAAATTATCTAAGAATTCACATATGAGAGAAGATGTTTGTTCTTTCCTTCACCTTTAATGAATTTAAATTGTTGTGACTAATGGAGACTTTTCACTGAGTAGGCTGCATTCACACAACGAATGACGAACCTACATGTGTGAAACTCATGAGCTAACTGAGGGTATGTTTGAGTTTTCACTTAAGACAGAAATAAGGGGGTGGGGCTGTCAAACTGTGTGATGCTTTAAGTGGTTGGGGTGAGAATACGGTCACGACTAGAGATGCAAGAAAAAGCGAAGCCTGCAAATCTGTCCTGGTGACAGTAAGGATTTCTGTCTGTCTCACACAAACAAACTTCTGGAACTGTACACATGAAGCAGGCACCGTTGTGCTGCATGCTTATGTGGAAATATTTTTGATAGTCAGTAACTGCCAAGGAATTACCCTCATATGCAACTAATTTGCTATACTTGCATTTACTGGCAACATTTTGTTCCAGAGCAAAAAGAAAAGAAAGAAAAAAAAAGCAGGTGCCACATTTTTATACTTCTGCGATACTTTGAGTCGCGTTTAACTGTTGCGATACACAACACAGATGACAATTTATCCCTAAACCTACTCAACTTAGTCAAGCATGAACACAGAAGAAACATTAATCATGCTTTATTTGTCAGAAGCAAATACTGTAGGGAGAACTGAAAAAAATGCAGCTAAGGCAGAATAACTCGCACATCAAAGTCCCCACTAACCTCTGTACCTGTTGCTAATGAAAAAGAGTTAATTCATCCTAATATATCTATTGTAAGAGTGATTACAGCCTCACTGATTACAGAGCTTTCACACATTCAGCAGCTGCTTAAAAAGTAAAGGTAACAGATCATTTGCAAAAGCCAGAAACTGAATCTTTCTGGAGTCTGAATAGTGGGTATCTGCAACTACAAGTCAACCTTGTATGAAGTTCATACTATATTAAAATAAAGTCCTGTGCAGGCTACAAACATGCAGTGAAGTGTTCTGCTTTGCTGTTACCGAGTACTCCGAATGTCAGGACAAAATCTTTTTTCCACTCCACAAACTTACAGGCTGTGGAAACACTGTAAACAACACTGACATATCTTTTATGTTGATACTGTGACCAGCTGGATATTTCATCTTATCATTCATGTTGGAGTAACACATCTTAACGTTTCTTTCACCTCCGGTTTTTGACTTACATATACGGTTCATATTTGACCCTAAATGCACAAACTGTAAGTGAAATGTTTGCTGTTTTTAGTAGACGGGAGTGTGGTGCATTCAGTCGGCTAAATGACAACATGAAGAAAGTGTCTTGGCAGTCTAAGTGATGTTTCTTTGCTTTCTGTACACTTTGCGTTGCACTTTAATAACACAGTGAGTCCAGTGAGTGTGTTGACACTGTTTGACCAGCGAGTCTGCTCTATAATCTGAACCCAACTGACTTCAATTCAACTGTCTGGACGCTCTCACTTTGTTTATCCCGTCTCTCGGTGGCAGCTAATGGGCTGTTTCCTGTCTCTCTGTCTACCTGGCACACGCACACCCACACACACACACACACACACACACCCTGTTTAACCATTAATCTCCCACATTACACCGACTCCCCTCTTGCTGCCCAGTTTTACGACACACTATATGAAAGTCAATCACACGTATGATCTGGATTAGCGTCTGAATCACTGACCCAACCTCAACAATACCTAATGATTACACATCAAAACAGCCTTTAGAAGATTTAGAAAAGTGAAGAGCAGCACATATTCACTTTGACCCAAAGCGTTTATTCAAACGCACAAAAAAATAATTTAAAAAAATCAACACTTGACTTGACACACAAATCAGCGTTTCCATTCATGCAGGGCATCAAGGCGAAACAGACGTTAGCTTGCAGGATAAGTTAAAAATAGAGTTGGGAGGGAGTGACCTGCATCTGTGTGTTCTCAAATACTGTAAGTCAACATGTACTACAGGAGTAGTAGCAAATGAGTAGTATAGTATTTGTCTATAGTAGAATACAACAATAGATATGGTTCACTAAGTAATTACCCATGTAGCTTTTCCTTTAACACTTGAGCAAATCCAACTCATGACAGATGTAAGGTTTTTACCACCATCAAATTAAAATCCATGAACACTAGTGGAGACAGCAGCAGCAAAGCAAATAAATACTTCTGGAAATACTCGTGTTTTACCAATAAAAAAAACTAACTTTTGTTTGAGTACATCAACACATTGAACTGATGTTTCATCTCACTGTAGTAATTCCAATAACAACACCTTCATTCACTAAAGTAGATAAAGTAAACGGTATGGGATCCATCTAAACACAGCTCAGAGAAGAGTATGTGTGAGTCTGTTATCAGTAAACAGTGCTAACTAGTATCTTTGTGGCTGTGGAGGGAGCAAGCAGCTAGTGCAGCGTGTGCAGCCGAGCAGTTTGTACTCACTCTGCTACTCTCTTTGAAAAGTTTAAAGCTCATCCACTTTGACATGTCGACCTCTCCTCTTCTGTCTCCCGTCTCCTTCTGTCGCTCTCTCAGACTTTGACAACTCCCTCATTTGTGTCTCTGCCCCACACACACACACCCTCACACTCTCCCTCCCTTTCTTTCTTTCTCTCTCTCTCTCTCTCTCTCTCTCTCTCTCACTCTGAACAAACAGCCATGGCTTTGTGTTGGATGGGAATGGCACTCTGCTTGGTGTGTGTGTGTGGGTGTGTATGTGTGGGTCAGTGTGTTCACATTTCTCCCACTTGCTTCCAACTGCTGTGACCTCTTGTGTATGCGTGTAACGCAAAAGTCATGTGACCAGCAGACGGCTACTGTACGACATCCGTCTGCCCCCGACACTGAGTGCGTTTGATTCATGGGAACACATACGTTGGTGGCTCATGCTACAGCGCTGCAGCTTCAGCGACTTACACAACATCAAGCTATAGCATACAAGAGTGGGTATCTACCCCCCGTTTCCACTCCCACCCTCCACTGGAAAGTGTGCCAACACTACACTACACTGACCCACAGATTAACATTTATTACCTGCAAAGTATCAAAATATATTCTTATCTTTTGTGTAAACTAGCATTCATTCATCTGACCAAGCCTCTCAGGCTTGGTCATTCTCTTCAATCTCTTCATTCCCATAAGGCACAGGAAGATCCTCAGCTGCTGGGGAGTCTCTTCCCAACAGGACCAGTGTTTTAGAAAGTTTTACTGAGCATGGCTCATAGAGAAAAACACTTTTTTTACTCCAGTTAAAGGCGGACACTAAAAAAGGGGTCTGTCCCCTGACCGACAGGGCTGTGGTGCAGCCATCAGGGCTGCCAGGTTGTCAGCCACCGGAATGACGCTTTAAATAACGTGAAGACCACAGGCTGAACCACGGCTGACTCACATCACAGAAAAGGCATATTCCACACAGCATCACAAATCTGACACATCTAACAAGATGTTAGAGAAGTGGCACGAACCTCAGTCTGTCAACAGAACATCACAGAGCACCACGCACGCTGGCACAGAGCAGCTCTTCACTGTTTAGACAGCGGTACAACGAGCCTAAACGACAAAGTCTGTGGTTTGCTGGTGTCTTCTAACATAACCAAAGTGACTTTTCTAGAAATGTCCTCAGTTATTTTAGGATTGAGTCAAGTCAAACAAAAGTACTTGACCAAGGTTAGGGAAAGGCTGCGTTCATTCATGGATAGAAGAAAACAACAAAATGGACTTGTAGGAAAAAACTCGCACAAACACACAGGGTACACCCCAAACACTCACTCCAACCTTTTGCAGTGGTCACAACCACAACAGGTCACATGACTAAAAAAACATAAAGGTCGTTTTACCATTGTTTTTTTTTTAACCAACTAGTGTTTTTATATAGTGTATGTTGTGAGAAGACTCTAGTTTTAGCTAAATGTAAGTTTTGACTTCAGAAGCTATTTCACTGTGTTTACACCTGTGTTGTGTGAACAGTTATTTGGACGTCTCCTAGTCACAGTTTGTTCGGATAGTTTATCACTATGGAGGTTTTCTGGATACGTCCAACTAAAGCATTTCTGTTTTACTTCTTAGTAAAGTTAAAAAGAGAACCCAAGCAGAGAGCATGCTGAAAATGAGGAAAGACTGAGAATATTTAAACTGACTGAAGTATTTCAGAAGCTGCAACTACTGTTTTTTTATTTTAACCATCTTCTCAAACAATGAAAGCGATGATTTGAACAGACATATTACACTGCTGAACATCAGAACATGCTGCCTGTGAGGGAGGGACGATATTAACGCAAAAAGAAAGCAGACGGTGAAGATTTCGAGGCAGAACATTTAGAGCAGACACAGAAGTAAGGCAGGAGGCAAACAGGGAAAAAAAACTCAAAAGCCATATAAAACTTCTCCAAAAACCACCAGAAACAGTAGCTTCCCACCCTGTCTGCGCGCACACACACACAGATCCTCTAGACACAGACAGCCAGTGGAACATCTGACGATGCCTGTAGGAGACTGTTGTTATAGTATATGGAGACAGAGAGCAAGGGGTGGGAGACAGAAAAGGCGTGACAGAGAGAGATGTGCAAACAAAGTGAAAGAAGGACGGACTGTAAAAGCAGCACCTAATCATGAGCATAATGGTAAATCAGGAACTGACTGCAGGAGGTGGAAAAACAGAAAATAGAGCAGAGGTATATAAATAGAGAAGAAAAAAAAGAGAAGAGGAGCAGACAAGAAAGCAGGTTGACGCAGGACAGAAGGGAGAGATAAGGAGGAAAAGAAGAAAGCAAAATAAAGCAGTTTAAGATTAAATACAGATAGAAAAAAACATTTTGCTGGTAAGAAGCTTATCAATTCCCCAAACCTTGAAAGAGTGTTGCTTGGTAAGAGTTAATCAAGGTGACTGTGACTGACTCACTGAACATTTCCAGAGACACCTTAACACACTGTTCTGTTCACCGTGTGGACGCGACAAATCACCTGTTGACAGGAGCCTCCCTCTTTTGATAAGGTCTACGGTTTAACTTTCATAACGTTTCGAGTCTAGTTTTCAGTCTTGATACTGTGTCTTGTTTTTATCCAGTGCAGTGTTTTGCTCAGGACTGAAGCAAAAGTCATCCACAGAGAATCTAAATCTACAGAGCACATTAAGAGTGGCTGCAGGGCTGAACAAACATGCTCAAATAACTGATTCAATAAACACCACATCTTAAGTTGTATTTTTTCCAAAATACACAAAGGGATTGGCATACTTTATGATAATACAGCCCTCGAGGGCTGGAGGAGAACAAGAGGGACCACCATCAACCTCCTCGCAAGAAAAATAGAATCGTCTTTCAAGATGAGTCTGTGTTGCCACCACAGCTCAAACTTAGAAACTGGGCAAACTAAATTAGCACTCCACACAAAGAGGGGGAAAAGAGTTTATCAGAAAGGGCATCACCTCATGTGCTCTCTCAGAAAGAGTTGTGGTGCATTTAACAATTCACAGCACTGTCCTGTTTGTTTCTAAGTTCCCCTTCTGTTGTCGTGGTACAAATGAGCTCTCAAACTCATTATAAGCACTAATTAAAAACAGAAAAAGTAACCACACACACACACACACAGTGCAGCTCATAGTTAAAGGCGGGCTCTGCTGTTTCAGCATATGAAACATGAAACTTGTCAAAACAAAATGTGTTTTTCCTTCTGTGAAGTTTTCATAAAAAACAGCAGAGGAGAGGACTCAAAAATAGCGAAGTGGAGTTTTCTAAATCCTAAAAGCAATAAACTGGACGAGAGCAACAACACCCACAGTCAGAAGAGGCTGGAAAAATTCATTATGATGTTCTCATTGAACAGGAAGGATTGGGGAGGAAAACGCAGACATGCGGTATAAAATGCATACACATGCAGAGTCAGAGGTAGAGAGCATATTGAATATGTTATGTACAAAGGTGATGAGACAGTGGCAGAATGATATAATGTAAGACGATGGTATAATAAAAAACAGAGGAGGAACAAACAAGTTGAGACACACGATGCACTGCTGAGTGGGGAAGAGTCTGTGTAAGGGGGGGGTGTTGACATTTAGAGGCAGGGTAAGTGTGTAGGCGTGGGGCTGCGCGGCGAAAAGGCCACACTGTGTAACCCTACAGTGGGAGGCCATGACTGACATCTGTGTGGGGTTGTGTGTGCGTGCAGCAGTGAGAAGAGAGCTACTATAGTAACACAACCAACAACAACCAGTAACAACCAGCCCGAATAACAACTACTAATTTATCACATCTAATCATTGTGGAATCAGAACCATAAATAACTGCTGCACCAAATCCCATTGGAAATCTGTACATTTCAAGCAAAACTTCACTGAAGAGAGGAGTCCCTCTGCAAAAACACAGAATCAGCCAATCTGATTCCATTTTACCAGACTGGCTGCTGCTTCCAAAACCTGAAACCAGTGATCAACTTTTCAAACACAGAACAGAGGCATGACTTGGCTTTTTTTTAAGTGGGGACAAGGCGTGAGGATGAGAAAAAGTCTTTTAGTTTCTACACCTGAATGCAGTTTGGCTGTAAAATAAAATTTTTAAAAAGATAGGCTTACGTGGATTTGAGATACGGGTTGATAGGAGGCATCAGCACAGCTGCCTGCACACAACCTGAAGAGGTTTTTCATCGCTGACTGCTTCTCTGTTCATATGATGACATTGCTGCTCACACACACACAAACTACACACATAACCCTACATGTAAACTTAAGATAATATTGGAGATGTGTGCGTGCATGTCACTCAATTGGTTTAAGAAAACACACATGGACCTCCAAATGTGCACAGACAGAGTGTGTCTGACAGTGGCACACGCACAGCCCCTGCTTCTGCCCATTGTGGGTGTATGGGAAACCCTGTGGCACTGAGACAGCTGTGGGTCATCAGCTCATCAGGAACCACGGAGTGAGTCTCCATCAGCTGCTAACCCTCTTCCAACACCCAGTGAATTAACGGCACGTTGTAGGATGCACAAACAGCAGGTAGTTGCTGTCTTTTGTTTTTGGATGAATATGAAAGAGCAACTGGCAACCGAACAAAATGTCATTGAATTGAGCAGCGTGATGTATTTTGAATTATTTCACCGTTTGTGTATCCTACCTTGTCGCTGTCTACAGTGTTCTGGGATGTCCTGGAAGCGATAGAGATGGTATCTGGTTGGCTGCTGCCGTCTCCCTGACTGTCTCCATCTTCAGCTCCCTCTCTGTATACACACACAAAACAGGAATGGACATCTGGAGGTTCATACCCACTGTGAGAATATTACCATTTGAAAAAGGCGTCAATCTGCTGTGATGACACTTGTTCACAGCGAGGACGTTCCTACCCAGCCTGCCACTGTGTACAGTGATGACATTTTTAGTTGTGGCAACAGTAGAGGTGAGAATAGGTCAAGAGCTAAGTCTTCCTCTTGTGCACAGAAATTCTTCACTTGCAGTCGCTTAGGATAAAATTTTTTTTAGATGAACATACATTTTCTTTAAGTTCTGGTTTTCTTATGTGGATTATGTTTGTGTGCATGTCCTTGTTTACCTCTTAGCGTTATTCCTGGGCTTAGTCAGTGCTGGTGCTTTCGGCAGATGAAGAGGCTCCTTGAGTGCCCCCTTCAGATGAGTCAGTCTCTCCTGGATCACCTCCCTGATGTTCTTAATCCACTCCTGTTTAGCTTCCATACTGGACGCCTGCAGGAGAAACAGAGTATAATTATTATTATTGAGGTGACACCTTCACCTGGCAGCGAACCAGCATGAACACAGAGAACAGAGACTTAAAAAAAAAAAAAAAACGAATTCCACGAACCTTTAGCACCGTTTTGTTATCAGAAGAGGGGGTTCTTCCTGCCCACAGAGCAAATTTACATGGATCACCCTCAATGTGCTCGGTCACCCCCAGCTCTGATGTCTGCAGCACAGAGAAAGTATTTGTCCATTTTATTAACTCCACACCCGCTCTTACATCCAAACAAACACACAAGTCAAAAAGAGGAGATGAAGGCAGACCCCCAGATCACACTGATACACACCTGCTGTTCGTGTGTGATCATAAAACAGCTAAAACTATGCACAGAAGCTAACACACACTCACCAGTAGTTTGTTTTTGTACTGGTACTTGGTTCTGCCGGCGGAGTCTTTGATCTCCTTGCTGAAGACCAGGGAGAACTCAAACAGGAAGAGGTGTCTGTCTCGGCCCTTCCTGATCAGTGAGCGTGGATCCCAGACCTGGAAACTGTCCTGCAGGATGAGCTCGCCCTGCACCTCCAGATTTTCCTCAAACCCTAAAACAGAGGAAGGTTTGATCCATCACAGTGTTCAAAGATGAACACACTGTCAGTCATTAGGTGAAGTAGGTAACAGACGTAAGAGCTGGAAAAAGTTCAGAAGTTATGTGATCCATGGTGTTTAAAAGGGAAATCAATATAAATACTACTGACAATTTTATTAAAACAGCACTGTGGACAGTATCGTACCCTCCAACATGGCGAGATGCATGGCATCGTTTGCTCTCTTAGGGACACTGAGCATCACTTCCAATCCATCCTTAATCTCCCCTTTGCCTTCCTCACAACAAGAGAGTAATTCCTGCAGGAGCAGAGAGGAGGATATTAAAGGTGATGAGAGCGGACAACAAAAGCACACAAACAAAAGGGTGTGTGTGTGTTTATATACCTTAAGCAGTAGTTGGTACTTTGTGATCCTCTGGACCGGCTTGATGAGGTAGGAGGAGATGGAGTTAGCTAATCCACGTCTCTGCTGAATGTCCTGTTCAACATTAAAACCAGCACAAAGATATAACAAAAAAAATTAAACTGTCAATGTTAAATGTTCAATTTTACCTCCTGCTGGGTGGAAACCTAACTCTAAACCTTTTCAATAATCAGACACCGCCACCTGCTGGCAAAATGGGTGAGCTACACAAACAACCGTTGAGGTAATACACTGTATAGTACTACTTATTCAAGAGTATCTGTTTAGTTACATGTGCTCATGTACAGGAAAAAGACTTCATAATATACCAGTGTTGTATGAAATTAACAGTTGCATTAATTATTATGATGTTTTTTCAGTTTTATTTTTATTCTGTAACAGGATACTGAAGGGTTTACTCACGTCAAAGAAGGTCCCAGCATGCTCCAGTATTAGCTGACTGGAGTCTGGTTTATTCTTACAGTAATCCACATATATGTGGAACTTATCCGCCTGGAAAACACAGGAGCAGAGTCCAAATTGTGTTTTTATAGAGAGGGCCATTTTGTGGTTACATTGCAGCTCACTCAACCACCAGAAAGATTTCAGAGAACTTCTTACCCAGGTGACGAAGCAGTGACCGACATCTTCTGGTAGCTGCTCATAGTTCACCAGCTCCTTTAGGAAAATACTGGAAACACACAAACAGCAAAGGCTCACAATGTGCGCTTTCCTCAACATTAAGCAGGGAGACAGAAGGTGTCTAAAAACGTTTAGTCTATAATGGTACTTGTTTTGAGTTCCTTTAAGATCTAAGTAGAGTCAGCGAGTAAGGAGATGCTCCCAGAGGAACGACAACACAGATTTCCAGAGGTGCAACAAGAAGATCAGAGGCAAAGGAGCTTCTCAGTCGAACTTCTGGAGTTCACGAACTGTCTATGAAGGCAAACTTCAAAGCTCTTCTTCAGCTCCTCTGTCGATACAACTTCAGATAAAAAACCTAAGATTTTCCTCAGGGCGTTTTGAAGCAGTGAGAGTTTACGTGACAACTCTGCTAAGAGCACTTCCACCAAAGAAAAGTTGATTCATTACTGACAAATGTGCGAGGTGCCACATACATGCTCTTAGAGCTTAAAACAAAGCACATAGGCCACGGTTTGAACAAAGGTCACACACAGACACCGGACTTAGTCTGAAACAGTCTCTCACTTGTTGTGGAAGTCATAGATCTCCTGCATGTTGCCGAAGATGATGTGCTCTTTGTTGGCGATGCCTGGAGGTGTTTCCTCCACGCCGTTGGTCATCTCCCACAAATAGTTCTGACAGACAGGCGGAGAAACAGCCAGGTAAGACAGACGGGTAGACGTCAAAACTAAACCGGGCAAGCTGAAGGCTGTTTTCTTACCTCTAGACACTCGTGGAGATCTCTGACGTAGGTTTTCTCTGTCTGTAGCAGCTCTGCCATGATGAACCTGAGGCAAGGAAAAAGTGGAAATGTCAACAGAAGCACCATAAAGAAAGTAAATTAAGTTCTGTGACTGCATCAGCCTACTAGTTTTCATCTAAGACGTTTATTCTCAATTATTTTTTTGTACTCATCAGCTCAGAACTGACAAAAGCGTCTGGATGAAAGATGATACATATATTTTTTGGGATGACATTGTTAAGGTATTATTACGCTCTTTGACTCATTTTCACTAATTCTGAGTGCATTTTAAACACAAACTGTCTCTTAATAGCACTGATTCCAGCAAAAAGCTATTTACATAACATTTGAATTATTGTTCACCAACTACAAACACTGGGTGCAGGTGGATCTCCCAAGTTCATCCCCTTCCAGTCACAATTCTGTCTAATTAACAATCCTCAAAACATTTTACAGTACAAAGCAATGTATGACTCTTGAATCTTGAGTGAAGTGAAGCCTGACTGTGAATAGGAGGAACCTTCTGAGGATGTTTTAGTAAATTGGTTTCCTAACAAATTATAACTAACTTTACTTAGTACATTTAGATCATATTTCTTCTGCAGAGTAACAAAAATAAATAAATAATTACATTTCTTAGTTGCACCCTTCTACTGCGCCTGTTATTAGGCTGCAATAGAAACTCCTATTATAAGTACAGTCGTGTTCTAAAGTTAGAGCCCCCTCTTTTAACTCTTAATTCCATGTTATAAAAGAATTAAAGAGCAGGCACTAAGCATAGTGCTGAGCAGGCGTGAGCTTTATTTCATGTTTTATTGTGATATTCATATTTACAAGCAGCAGAGTGTACAGACTCTCCTTCTCTCCAGCTCCCTCCACTCACTCTTTCTTCCTGGCGGACTTCCTCTTTTCTTCGTTGACCTCGTGGTTCGGGTCACGCAGTTTGACCTCGGGGTCGTCCGTCAGGCTGGCAGGCATAATGTCCAACTCCAAGTCTTTGTTGTCCTGCACAGATGAAAATATTAAAGTTTTTATCAATAATCTGGAGGAAAAAAAACATAATGTTCCTAAGTGTCCATTCAGAATCCATCAGTGTGAGAGATACTGAGCATGTGTTTTCACCTCAGAGCTGACCCCCAGGCTCTTTTCCAGGCTCTCCTGGTATTTAGCCATGCGCTGGGAGAAGTCGCGGTATCGCCGATCGACCGTGCTCACCCAGCGCTTCAGTTCCGACACGTGGGCGTGACCTTTCTCCACCAGGTTGTCTGCCAGCTGGATCAGCAGCTTCACCTTCTCCTTGGTTTGCTGTGGGATTTCCACACACACACAGATTACAGGGATGATGTACTGATTGTCTGGTGGTGTTTTGATGTTCTCGGCTTCTACGTGTATAGTGTCGCTTGATTCTCTTCAGTTGTGTATTTTCTTTATGATCAACTGTTCAACAGTTATTTCAGTGTCTGACGATCTGCTAACACAAAACAGGATTAACTTTGGTTGGTGTTTACTATATGAAAAAGAAAATACAGCCACTTGTTCATCAAGTTCATCTTTAGAAGGGTGAGTTTGCACTGGTTTGACACCTGGGGTGTAAAGCAGAGTGTTGGAGGCTGAATAAAACTGTCAGTAGCTGAGATTTATACACACACACACACACACACACAAAGTAGTGTACCTTGGCAGAGAGTCTGAAGTGGTGGTAGTGATTGAGGAGCTCCTGTGTTTCCTCACTGCTGTCTCCAGATGACGTGTGCGTTGCCAGGTAAACCTCACCTGTCTCCTGGATCCAATCAAGTGCCTGCACACACACACACACACACACACACAGCACATAATGCTGATCCTCAATCCATTTGCCTTTAAAAAGTTACTTTCGATAAAATAAAACAGATGTCCCTTTAGTGCTGCACTGCTCCCCAAAGCTAAAATACAGCCAGCATTTGTTTCACTGATGCGCACAGACACACACACTGACCTGTTTAGCACTGCGCTCAAACACCACATACTGCTGACACTGATCCAGCCTTCGTTTCTTCAGCGTCCAGAAGTGAAGAACTCTGTTCTCTCTCTGCAGCAGCTCGTTCAGAATGGCTGCACGCATAAACGCACAGTGTTACAACGAACACACACGTTCCTGAACCCTGATTGAAGCTCATCGAAGTTAAGCACATTATAAAAATATATATAAGTTCAAAACTTAAACAATGAGCTTTAATAAGTAACGAAGAAATACATTTTATACAAATGGAAACTATATCTCATCATCAGACAAAAAGTCAATGTACAAGAATTAAGTTGGTGTAATTTGTGTGACCAGTGACAATGCATCATCAAAGTACAATAGAATCACCAGCACTGACCTTTGACCTGTTGTTCTGGCCCTCTGGTGTGACTGGCAGCTCCAGGCATGCTCACATTGTTCCTGTGAATGTACTTCAGAAATACCTCAGCGTTCCTCCGAGCCAGAGTGCAGGCCTGAAGAAATATAGTAATAAGAATTGCAATAGATGTTATGTCATTGACATTTTAATTAGCAGTCAGTCAATACAGCCATGTCATTTACAAATTCATTACAGCTACTCAAACTCAAAAGTGTCTGCAGAGACGCTGGATTTGCTGATTTCACTTTTTGATTATGGTTAGATCGACATGTCTAGAAGACGGATCATCTTGCGGCGTCTTATTGCACCTAAAACTGTGCACAAATCTTCATTAAGACGGACATGTGTACCTTGAAATGGAATCTGGATCTAATCTAGAAAGTGTACTGTAGAAACTATTCTCTTCCTTATTCTGCCTCATTCTGCTCTGTTGTGTTCTACTTTATTCTGCTCGGGCATTTTTCTACTGAATCTGCTGTGTCAGTGTTTCTTCTCTGCATGTAAAGTACATCTGTGTAGCAGCACGGCAGCCTGTTTCCTGACGTGATGAATCACCTTGAGGAAGGCTTCTTTCTGCTCCAAGTGTTTACTGATCAGAGGTACAAGGTGGTCGCTGTCGGCCGAAGTTCCCAGCTTATCGTGACTGCCACACCAGTCTTCGTCTCGGCGGTACTCCTGCTCCAGGCTCTCTAACACACTGCACACCTGGACAGACACGAAGAGTTGGTGACAACCTACCAACACTCCCTGTTAGACCCTAGAAATCAAGCTCTAAAATGCGTAAGGCGTACCTGTTCAGACGTCTTGTAAAATGCCACAGACGCATTGACGAGTTTCAGGCGGTCTTCCATCTTCAGCATCAACTGCTGCCAATGAACGGCCACTTTCTCAGCACAGGTTCGAATTGCCTCCGGATCATAATGACCTGCCTGTAGCATCATCTGGAACAAAGGAGCAGAGAATAGTCATTATTAACTGCAGCTCCTAGATACAGTAATGTGGAGAAATATGGTGTGAAAAGCTGCATGGTGAAGTGAGTCTTGTTTGAATTAAGTCATACAAATCTTCTACCATTTACCACAGCAAATGGATTTACCTCAGCTTTTTGCTGAACCTGCAGAGCACTTTGATGAGTCTTCTGGAGAGAGTTAGCATGAAAGAGAGACTGGAGGAGGAGAAGGAGGAGAAGGAGAAGGAGAAGAGGAATAATTACAGTCAACTGAAATCACTGATTCATTAGTTCATAAGTCAGTGCAGTAAACAACCACTGTGATTAATCTGTAGTGTTGTTAACCTGTTTTATTCAGGTATTTATTTTATCTATGTGTCATCATTTCACTCGTAGTATCAGAACATACAATGCCTTCATTGTGCTGTGTGTGTGTGTGTGTGTGTGTGTGTTTAAGCTATTAGCTGAGCCAGTATTACATCAGTCTGATGGAGGATGCATGACTTACATCATGTTGAGACACACACACACACACACACACACACACACACACCAGTTACAGTTCTACATGAGCAAAACCAGACCAGAACACACATGTTGGGTCTGGGCCCAAACCTTGTGTTTGTGCATGTGTGTGTGTGTGTGTGTGTGTGTGTGTTACGCTGACCAAGAAGTTTTTTCCAATTGCATCCACACTTCTGCAGTCAGCTACTTAAAGCTCTGCACAGAGTAACACATACACACGTTACTGTGTGTGTGTGTGTCTGTGTGTGTGTGTGTATGTGTGTGTGTGTGTGTGTGTGTGTGTGTTATCATCTGTTACTCTTCAAAATGCAGAATGAAATAATTATTGAGGCCAACCTAGTTCACTCACAGATGATGTGTGTGTCTGTGTGTGTTTAGTAGTTGTATGGACACATTTTAGCTTGATACCACGTTGTGAGGACCTTTGGATCAGTCCTCACAACTACAAAGGCCCGTTTGAGGGTAAGGGGCTAGGAAATGCACTATGTCAACGAGCATCCTCACAACAAAGACAAACATGTGCATGAACCCATCTGCTACTATTCAAACCAATGCAGACTGAAATAATTATTAGTAAGATACAGTAAGCCTGGTTTGAGCAGCAATAATTAGGTTGTGTGTGAGTGAGCTTGTACCTCTATAGCCATCTGGAACTGTTCATGTTCCCTCTGCAGCTGCTCAGCCTCAGACAGAGAGCTGGCATTTACCATGCTGGCATTCAGCATGGACTCACCGTTACGAATCCAACCCAGCACCTAGGCAGAGAGAGACATAGAGATGACAATGAGAAAAATAACAAAAGAAACATTTAAAAATGTATTGATATCTACTGTATGCGTGTGTGTCAAGGAAGAGAAATATAAGTAAGCTTTGGAAGCAGTATTTACTTTACTTTATATATAATACTATGCCCAGACATGTACAGCAGATGTTAAGCTGACGGCAGCATTCACCTATGTAGTGCCGCATAGTGCAGAGGAGGAGGTTGTTCTGAAAATGTTTTACCAAACGAAGCTTCTTTAATCTTCCCTAAAATCAATTTATTAAACGAACAGACGTCCTTGTGTGGACCAGCTGCCTCGTGACACGTTTGCTGACAGTGTGGCTCGTCTATCTACTGTTTCATGGTAAATAAATAAATGACCTCCCTGCAGAATTACGTTTAGGTTTTGATAAGTTTAACACTAGATGATACAGAAACTTACGCCATCTGTTTACCAGGGGCTGCTACAGTGGTTATCAGTGTAGTTTTAGTTTTGTATGACTAAAATTTTGCTTAAATTGTTCAAAGGTGATATTGAAGAGAAGGGATGAGGATGGCAATAGAAAAAGAAAAAGAACCCCAGCAGAATAAAATAAATCATAAAGCATCGGTACTAGACAAACTATTAACATAGATTCATATTACTGGATTCATTTATTAATGTAAATGATCTTATTTATGGACTGAGTCCCTTTGTTATGCATCATTTTCTTTGCACCTTTACCACGTTCACTGCATCCACAAATACTGGAAGTACTTTGTGTACTGTACTTCTCTGAACTGTAGGTGTAAGGAAGTGTCTAAACGCCTGTCTGAAGTAGATATATGTCCAGTTGAGCTCTATATGATAGATTGGAGTAAGATGGGAGTGAGGGTGTAGCAGTTTACTGTAGGTGTGTGTGTCTGCGTGTGTGTTATTAGCACATTGGCCTAAACCTCATCAATGACTCAGCTGTATCCATCTGCAGCGGCAGTGAGCTTCCGTTCTCAACAACACATCCATGTTCATGTTCACATCTGCAGTAGCTTCTTCATAACAAAAACACTAAAACAACATTTGCTTTGTTGAGGAGAAAAATCTGGATGTTGTTCTTGTCACTTCTCCAACATGGAGAGATTTTCAGCATGTTTCTAATAAGTCATTCCACTTTTCTCCATTAAACCTCCATATTATTTCCTTTTTAGGACTTAGTTTTCCAATCTTCTCTGGCTCCAGGTCAGAGTAATGCTCTGGATAATTTGTAGATAAACATTGTTTGCTTAACCATGATCGTCCCGTGTGCACAACGTACACATACACTGCACCTTAACTTCAAGCAAAATACTTGGTGTCTTAAGTTATGATGTATTCAAAGGAATTTGAAAAGAATGTGTTCGTGACCTGGTGTTTTCATGTATCTACCTGTTTAACTTCAGCCTGTAGATGGCGCAGCTGCAGAATCTGCTCCAGTCTTGTGTGAGTGTGTTGAGCACTGAGCTCCACCTCCTGCTGCTTCTCATGGAGGAACTCCAGAAGCTCCTGGACCTGGGAGGCCAAGTCCATGTCCTTCTCCCCTGTCAGCTCAATCCCTGACACACACACACACACACACACACACACACACACACACACACACACACACACACACACACACACGTACATTACTTATTATGTAAGGACTCAGTGTGTATTGTGAGCTCTCTGTTACACACGACATGCTTTTCCCTCAGTTCATGGTGCTGTCAAAGCATCAGGTCTCCCTCTCTCCTTAAATGTAGCGTGGGAAGCTGTATATCCAGATGTGAGCACACACTGATACTTTCAGGGGCCAATGGGGACAAACATGATCATAACTGAGGAGCAGTGTGAATGTGAAGTTTTAGCAGAGGTACCAAACATCCACCATGTTTCTGTTCAAATTCTCCCAAATGGTCATTTAGGACGTGTGTCAGACATATAACATAACAGAGCAAAGAATACCGCGTCCGCTTTACCCGAAGCCTGAACCTCCATGATGTACTGGTGCAGGTCTTGACCCTGCTGCATCACTTCATAGGTCATGTTGTTCATGGCCGCCTTCCTCTCCGCGTGTCGTTTCAGCCGTTGCTCTGCAAGGCTGATGTCCTCCGCACTGCCAGAGGAGGCGCTGCCTTCCCCACTGCTGCTGCCGCTGCTACCGCCCGAGCGACCGGCATCGGTCAACTGACGCGATAAATCCTCGTTCCAGGCGTCCAACTCTGCCGTGACCTGCAGAGCAGAAGAAGCAGCTAACGACACAACAAAGCAAACATGCCACTGCCTAGTGACATTGAAAGAGGCAGGTAAGTGTATCTGTCAGACACGCTACCTCTATAGTGTACTGCTCAAAAATGCGTAACTGGAGGAAGATGTCCAGCTTGATTTTGCGTTCGTGGAACAGTTCCTCCATCTGGCCCTGGGCCTCGTCCAGCTGCTGCAGCACCCCCTGGATGTGTGCGATAGAACTACAGTGTGGAGTCTTATTGGTAGACATGGCCGCATCTCTGTGAAAAGAGAGAGAGAGAAGGAGACATTACATCACGTGGACACCACGTCCTTCATAATCGGAATTAAAATTTTATAGTCACAGGATTTTCCAAAAAATGTAAATGTGTTGTGTAATCTTACCTGAGTGTCTGGATGAATTTGACTTTTTAATGAAGTTTAAAGTGTGAATATTATTACCTGAGCTGTTGGATAAATTATTCTCTCACTTTAACAACATAAATATTAATATCATTACCTAAGCGTATTAATCTTTTGCCCCCTCTAATGCCATCTTGAATAATATACATTTCATTATTACCTGAGCTGCTGCATTAATTCCTCTCCCTCTTTAATCACATTAAGCGTTGCCTCCAGTGTGGCCGTCTGCTGCTGCTGGAACTGCTGGATCAGAGTCTGAACCGAGTCCACCGAGTCACAGCACACTTCGTCCAGCAGCTGCTTCTGCAGCTCCTCCATCCACGACCAGAGCTGGACACACAGACAAGCAGGTTAGTAGATCTGTAACCAACTCTCTAGCACATAGTTTCCCTTCCACTGAACCACTAATGTGGCAATGGCAAACCAGATTCCCCCAACAGGACTGAAAACCTTCTCTTACACACTTCTCACATATCAGAGTCTGTGTGTTTGATGACAGAATTAAGAATTAATTGAGGTAAAACATGCTGGGAGCAGCAATATGTAATTGTAATTATGTATGCAATTGTGCTCCTTTATTACTTTGTGTGTGTGTGTGTGTGTGTGTGTGTGTGTGTGTGTGTGTGTGTGTGTGTGTGTGTGTGTGATTTTCCCACCTCCTTGGTGTGTGTGTGGAAGGACACAGACATGTCGAGCAGCAGCTTCCTGTGTTCAACTCGGCGGACAAAGTCCTGGATTCTGACTTCCAGGTGTCTGGCTGCCTTGTAGATTTCCTCAGGGTCGCACTCTCCAGTCTGAGCCAGCTGCTCGGCCGCCTCCAGCAGCTTGTCTGCGTTAGTGTATGTGTTCTGAGAGGGGGAGGAGGGACCTTCATTAACACCACCTTCAACATTTGTGGTCTGCAAATACTGTAGTATCGGATCCACTTTATTAATTATCACCACTGTGACTGTCGTCACGACGTCACGTTTATCACACGCGGATTACGTTGTATTAACATATTAATACCAGTTTCTGTAATTCAACAGTGTAACATTTCTTTTTTCTACCTCTACCTTCCTCAAAAAGAGACTAAATCCTGTCTGAGTGTTAAAGCTCTCAGTATTCATCAGGAGGACAAAATGGATTAGTGTCAGTCTATACTAGTAAGCATATGAGATTAACACTGGAAATTTATATTTCTGGAAATATTTTATTTATTACATTTGGGATATTTTGTGGTGACTGGAGTTTGGGGGTGTTGAATCAGAGGGAGAACACTGTGTTATGATCCCAATTATACAAGAATATACGTTGGGGTATTTAGGGGAGGCTTAGAGCCATGGATATTTCAGAGGATACAGTATGTTAGAGGGATTAGTTAGAAGATAAAGATTATAATTTACAAGAGATTATTACTCTTTGCCGCATGACTGGTTTAGTTCAGGGTGAGGATTACGGCAGGGAGATGACGGCAAAGCAGAGTCAAGCCTGTCACCTGAATATAAAATATATACAGTGAATGAATAAATACTATTGCCACTAATGCTACTGCTGCTACATTATACTTAGCATATAGTGTGTTTCCTGTGCATCCCAGCAGTAACAAGGAAACATGTGAAACCCCGTCCTCACACACACACACTGTAGTAAAATGTTTAGTATTAACACCATTATAGGATCCAGAAGCCACTATGAACATGCTTACATGTTACTGCATGTACTTCATCCTGTTACATTAATGGCTGAGAGGAGAGTTTTACATGCAAACCACCAACACGCTGTAATAATATGCAATAATGCGGGAAAAAAGAAGTGAAAGAAAAAGAGAGAGAGAGCAACTGACCCACATAATGCTGACCCACAGCAGGTCAGGTAGGTTAATCCTGATCCAGAATGTAAACATCATGTTATGCACATACACAGTATTTACAGGATTAACACTCTTTTTTAGGATTATCACTTTACTCAAACTCTACTGAACAAAGTCACAAATGAAGTAACACAATTTATGAATTACTGTGGTTTCTGTGTAGACGTCTGTCTACATAAAGCAACTAAAGGACTCCACGCTTCCACAAGAAAATGTGAGTATAAGAAGACGGAGGGACCTTCATGTAAGTTACAGACGGGCAAAGGTGGTGAAAGAAGTAAAAGTGTGTGTGAGTAATTTAAAGATCCGGATCGTCGCATAAGGTACTGTTTGATCTTTTTGTTCAGCCTCTAGAACAAATCACACAACTGACAACTTAAATGAAAACTCAAAACACGTCTGTCACAGCATTCAGCACGTCTGTCGCCTCTGATCGATTCTGCTGAAAATTGTGCATTGTTCAATAACAATTTATTTTGCACATACTTTTTTGCCTAAACGTCTACTGACAGCTTCAATATGTTTCTTTGTTTTGTTCTTAATGCAACACCAGCACTCAGGAATAGATCAAATCTTTGACCATAAACGGTTATACAGAGGCATCTCTTCATGCTTCCTGCCACCACTTAGCGTGGTGGTTTTGAAAATTTGGGATTAATCAAAGCAGATTAGTTGTAGATGTTTCTAAGGGACGTGAATAAATAGTTGATAAAAATAAATATTCATTTAGAAATGTGGCACGTTTATATGGTAAGTGAGGGCCCAGGCACGTCATCTAGTAGCAACCAACCTTTGCGCAGTGTAAAGATACAGATCGTTGTGGCTTCTCATTACAATACTTGACCGGCTCACCTGAGCTACGTCTTCAAAGTCATCGTGTCTTTTCTGCAGGGCGCGGGCTCTGTGGAGGGACTTCCCAACACCAGTGTGTTTGCTGAGGAAAGCTTCACCGTGGTTTTCTATCCAGTCCATCACCTGGATGAGAGAAAAACACAGTGATCATGTCCTGGCACACACACACACACACACACACACACACACACACACACACACACACACACACACACACACACACACACACACACACTCTTTTTTGAAGGTCACCTGCCAAACTCTCTCTGTTCCTGGCGCTCGATCCTTTTTGTCATACAAAACACAGATCACAGCACAAAATGATCTCAGATTGCATGAATTATAAAAAAAAAAGAGCAGATGAACCCTGCATGAACAGGACACTGACCGCTCAGAGCCATTAGACCATTTGACTGGTTTAGGGCTTTTAGGGGAGCAGCGTGTGTGGATGAAGAGTGTAATTCATGACATCAGCGTAGTGAAGTCCAGCTGAAGCAACAGAGAGGTCAGTGTAAGGTCACAACATACACAAACTACAGCATGTTAACTGCAGCTGGACTATCTTTGTTTGAACGTGCCAAATAAAACTACACACAAAGATGTTCACTTCCAGCCTTCACTTCTGCATCTCTCTCTCTCTCTTCCTCTCTGGGGTCACATAGACCCTGTAGCAATACAACTGCAGGAATAAGTTGGAATAGACCTCTTTTAGTGATTTATAGACTGTTGGTATAAGCTAACTCTCTCACTCGCTCCTTGCCTCATTTTCAGTGTACGTCTCTCGCCCACTGTGTGAGCCTCTGTGTGTCTCTCTCTGGAGTCTCATAGAAACTGAAGCATGACGAATACAGTTGGCAAGGTTGGTTTTGAAAAATTTATACCCTACCGATATGATCTCTTCTTCACGGACTATTTTTCTCCCTCTTTGTCTCTTCACCTCTCTTAAGCACTCTCTCACACACTCCCTTGGGCCACATATAAATGTTTGTATGGCGCCCATACGCCACGCTCAGAGCATTCATCTTTGAATTTGTCGTCTGACTGTCCTAATTCTCCCTCCTCAGGGCCATTAATTTATACATAAAGTACACACACGATGACTTCAGTCATCATGGCCCTGTGTTAAATGAATTCAGTGTGCTGCTGCTGTTGTGTGTGTGTGTGTCCAGAAGCACTGAACATGACCTCAATACAAGAAATGTAATGAGGTAATAGGTGAACAAGGTAACAGCAGCAGTAGAGTGAGACTGAAGAGTCTGTATTTGGTTACCTTCATGTGCTACTTCAGTTCTGCTGCCACTACTCGTGCACCACTTCATGCATTAACTCTTAACATTCTGACACATCTGAGCTTGTTGAGAAAAACAAACAAAGCCAAAGTTTAGTATTTTAATTTATATATATTTTTAATTTTTGTTTGTCCAAACCTTCGAAAATATCCAGCAGGGTAACAGCAAATATTCCCATGTGATAACCTTGAACCAGCAGATATCTGACAAATTGCGTAAGTTATGTTTCATATTAAAGCTAGTTTCATTTTTTTTATGCTTTCAGCTTGAACTGGAACTTCAGGTGATCCGACAGCATCTGACATTCTGTAGCTGGATTAAACTGTCCGGAGCAGATTTCAGCTGCTCCACATCAGCGTCCTTGTTACTGTGCTTTATGTTCATGATTTCAGAGATTCGACAGAGAGCGCACATGTGGACTTTGCAGACATCCCAGGGGTTTTGGTAATGCCAGTGGTATTTGGTTGTAGCTCATTCCGGCAGAATCGCTGTCAGACCCACAATCACTCTAAAGAGAGTCAAATAATACTCACGACCTCCTCCTCTCCCACTGACGGTTAAAAATACCCATCATAAAATATCACTGTGATATTAGATTCTGAGCCTCTGAATCTCCCTAAAACCTCCAGGAATCTAGCCTGACACCTTTCCAAACCCAGAGCCTGCTCGTCCGTGAAATGTGAGCAGCGGTACCAGCGGAGCTCTAAACGTTTTATCTCAGGAATTTTTACATTACACACTGTTCAGCGAGGATGAAAAGACAACAGAGATGAATGAACATGTCGTATGGCGCGCACGCACACACACACACACACACACACACACACACACACACTCTTCTCTGCTTCTGTTGATTACATACTTACATGCTAGATTACATGCTACACTGTGGTTTGGGAAAATTTTACTCTGTGAGTAAAATGTTTACAAAACCGTTTTCAGTAAACTTGGACTGTTTCCCTCAGTTACTAAAAACTAGAAAACCAGACTCAATCCCAACAATGTCTTCTCACTATTCCTCTCTGTGAGCACGATTGACTTTCTTGCTGCACACTTTATATGTACGTTTGTGTGTACCTGCTGGACATCTTGCTGGAACACACACAGCTGCAGCCTTTGGTGAAGTCGAACCTTTCTGTGCTGCCAAATATTCTCCAAACGCCGCTGGTGGTGGAGCACCTCGTGCACCACATCCAGGATGCAGTGAACCTGCAGAAAAAAATACAAAAATGTTAACAAGATATTTGTAACTGGTAAGCAGAAGAAGCCGTAACGCCGTGAAGTAAAAGGATGGCACTGACCGCTTTGGAGTAATTGGCAGTGGCTGTCAGAGAATCAGAGTTGCCGGGACTCAGAGGCCTCTGGAGGACGTCCAGTAGGGCTTTACCGTCCTGACTCACCTGGAAACACACAGAGGGAGGTCACAGAGAAAACAGAAAGCTTACACAGACAGACAGGCTAGAAAGAGAGAACAGGCAGATGAAGACAGACTGAAGGTAAATCAGGAAATGCAGGAAAGAAATTTAATCTAGAAAGAAATGATATTTTTAGTTTCCCTCTTTCTTCTCTTTCATCTCCAAAACTAACAGTGTACATGTTTCTAAATCAGCATTTCACATCGTGTTGCTAATTGGAAATACACCACAGTAACTTCACATACAAGCAGCACAGTAACTTTTTTCCTGTCTACAAGAAATGAGACCTGTTTTTTTCTAAGATCATTTAAAAGGAAACAATGTGCAAGGTACTGTCAGCGTGCAGCGCATGTGTATTATATTAAATATCTAACCACGTATCAACTAAAAGCAACATTTCCACAACTGTTGATAAACTATAGCACTGACACTAACATGAGCATTGTCAATCGTCATTCAAGAACATTTACATAGTGAGAGCCACAAGGGAAACAAGTTGAAGAGCAGAAAGAGCTAAAAGACCAGCTTCTACACACACACACACACACACACACACACCTGGTGGAAACACCTACGTATTCATTGCTTTTTATCATTCACAGATGGAAGAAGTCGTATGTAATCATATAGAACATCATGTTGTCTTTGTGCATTTACATCAGACCAGAGCCTCTGCTTACTGTTATTTATATTGTTGGTGGAAACCATAAAGGAGCTCTGTCAGCAAGAGCTCATCAAGCCAAGACTACAACATAAAATCCTCACCAACTCTCATGAGCATGTCACTTTCTGCAGCACTCAGGAAAAAACACTGTTGTCGCTCGCCAAGCCTAAATGCCTGGATCTGAACCTCTGCCCAGAGCTTTATGTGTGTATATATGGAGTCATTATCTTCACAGATAAGCATATGCTGAGCCAAAACTGCAACAGACCATCTAAAGATAAATGCTACACTGCAGAAAAAGAGCAGAGAAGAGAGCAGGACTGTTTCCAAACTTAGGTTTTGAAGACAGAGGAAATAGATGGTGTTGGCGCAACAGCTGTCCAACACCACCCTGTCATCACGGCCAATCACAGCCAGCTTCACTGAGCTGCCACAGAGCAGCACTTATAGCACCCAGAGGTGAGAGTCTGTGCCCTGGAGTCCATATCACTTCCAATCGAATGACTTCCAATACAACTAAAGATCTAGTATAGTGCATTCAAGCAAAATTAGATTTTTGTTGGAGTGTGTACGTTAGCCATCAGTTTACCTCGGTGTAAGCCTGGGTGACCTGCTCGTACAGGCTCTGGTGGCGATGGATGGCGAGCTCCAGCTCCTGCATCTCTGACGGCAAACCTCCCTCACTGCAGACTTTACACCAGGCCTCAACCTCGGACAGGAACTGAGAAAGCAGCACACACACAACGTCACAAAGAAAAGTGTAATGATATAAAAATGACTGCTGGGATCATGGACACAGACTGTACAATGTAATGTGGAGGTTGATCTAAGAGCTCTGTACTTTCTTTATCTCCTCTCACACTAATACAGCACACTAAATATCATTTTTGGGTCACAAGATGAAAAAGAACCTCAGCTTTAAATCTTTTTCATGTTAATTACTACGTGATCTCTCCGCCTTGTTACGCGTTTACATTATAATCCTCACTATACACTGTATATATGCAGTCTAAATAAACACGCTGTGTTGTGGTATCTGTGATTAAACACTGAGAACTCAATAGAACCTGTAGTTTTGAAAAAATACCTTACAAACAGACTAAATTTGGCACACTTCATTTCTCCTATCTACTCTCCCCCTGCTGTCTTGCTAATTTGCTTTTGTTTGTCTCTCCTTCTTCATCTCCTGTTTCATCTCTTACGCTGACACATTTTCTGCTTTTCTGCTTGTCTCCCTCTCAATCTCAGCCAATTCTGCCCTCACCACTTCTCTCTCTCGCTCTTTTCATCATCTGTCTTTCTTCTCTCGCTCTGTCAAATGCACACTTGTAGCTAATGTCAAGGGCCCAGCAGGAATCAAACAAGTCCCATCTGTTGCCATGTCAACCTTCCAAGATTCAGCAGCGGAGCAGTTTGATCTATTAAACATAATCAGACACTAGAAATGTCCCAATTTACATTTAACACTCTGGACATGTGTCGGCTGCAGAGAGACTCCCAGATTAGCTAGTTAGCAAATCAGCAAGCAAGCAACAGCAGTCTCACAGTGAGAGGAAGAGACGTCCACACGTCAGGTTAGGAGGAGCAGGTGTGGACTCTTTATTCTCAACGTTAGCTTCTACCTGCACTATAGTGCTACCTGATAGAACTGTTCTCAGTGCTGACAGCAATGTTCAGAAGCCCCGTTCTGCTCAAAGACATCTGGCCAGCATCTTTAATTTCTTTTTTTTTTTCCCTCTCTCTCTTTGATCTCACCTGTTCAGCCTTCTGGTGAAAGACAGACGACATGGCGAGGATGGTGGAGCGCTCGTCGAGCGCAGCGGCAAAGCTTTTCCAGTCCTGATCCAGCTGACTGGAGATCTGTTTTATCTGCGTGGAGGCGTAGTGGCCAGCTTCAGCCAGGCGGCTTGCCACCGACATGATTCTGTTGATGTTGACATATGCGTTCTGGAAAGACAACAGCCGGCTGATTCAGCTGACACTCCTAATGCTTTTGGCGTTTAGTTTCCTTTTCTATAACACTTTGTAAAGAAAATAACGATTTACTGAAATAATGCTGGATGAGATGAAGATGAAGAAGTGTGTTTCTTCTATTACTGTAACGGCTAAAATTTGAGATAAACAGCATTAAGAACAAGCTAACCTAACTACACTTCTATGATCTGAGTGCAGAAAACAGTTAATTAGCTACTGTATCACAGAGTGAACTAAAGCGAGAGGAAGAAGTGAGGATTATGGTTTTGGTGACACGGTACCATGGAGTTCATGGCGAAGTGGTTGTGTTGAGTCTGCAGCTCCACAGCGTGTTGGTAGCCTCGGCCTATCTCTGTGTGGCTCTGCAGGAACACTTCCTTGTTGTGGCTGATCCAGTCAAACATCTGCACACACACACATTTACAACAAACTACAGTATGTCACATGTGTTGCATCACCGTGAGCTGTGTCAGGGAACAAATGGAAACCATCTGCTCTGAAATCAAATGTGACACTTGTTCACTTTACAAAGATTTCTTAAAGTCAAACAGTGTCGTTTGACAACTTCTAACCAGCGGCTGACGTTGGTTTGAAAGCTCTGATAAAACTGGTAAGTGAACTTTAAACTCCTTTGTCTAACTACTGTTTCCTAAAACGTTCCTTACAGAAGAAAGGAGTCAGACTGAACTTTACTGTGACTGAACTTTAATTTGACTCTTAACTAACTTAACTAACACTAACGATGCACTTTTTGGAACTAAATAATAAAAAATAAAAAACTTCACGAGCTCCTTCACACATGTTTTGGAAAGTGAGGTATTTTCAAGCAGCTGTGTGACTAATCTTTTGTGTATACAATAAAGTTGGTGAGTAAAACGTAACCATAATGGAGAGAAACTGTGGCCAGAACACAAACACGACTCCAACTGCAAAAATACAAAAGGAATATTCCTCCATTTTATCATCGCTGGCTTCGTTCTTACCAGCTGTTCAGCGTAAGGCTTAAGAGGCCAGGACAACCTTTCACGCTCGCTTCTCTATCTGAATCCATCTTTTTCAGACAGATGGAGGCAAGAGGAGGTTGTGGCGCCATGTGGTTACCATAGCTACAAGAAATCCACACAGTCATTTCTCTCCCGAACAGAACGAGCGTTTCATCGGGCCCGACTGCTTCTCTGGCTCAGCTGCGAGAGCTGAGCGTTTCCCACAGTGTAAAGTCATCTACACCCCCCCCGCTGTTCTTCAGCATGGCAACACTGATGTGGACAAAACTGTTTTTTCTTTCTTTCTCTCTGTTTGCTTTACAGTAAATATTTACCACTCCTGCATGTGGATTTCTGTGTGGAGCAACACAACAGGTCAGCTGACGCCCGTCTGTCTGTGTATATGTGCACGTGTGACCGTGTGTGTGTATGTGTGCGATCGAGAGAAAAAGAAGCTGCACGCCCACACTTTGCTCGAAAGAGACACGACTACAGGTTGAGGTTTAGTCCCTGGATGTTATACAGTAAATGTTACATCCACATAACGCATGCGCTCATTTTAAAAAGGCTTTACTGGTATCCATTAGTTGTGCAGATGTCAGCAGTCTCACACATCAGAGAGAGTAATCAGTGATTTGTGTAGGGACTTTGTCGTGTTCAAACACTTTAGCACTTTATCTAGTGGAGTTTACAAAATAAAACCACTTGAGAGGCTGCAGTGACAACACCTGCATTCCTAAAGCGCTGATCTCCCCACATGTGATCTGTCCATATACAGGATTTCTCTGCATGTTGCTGTAAACAGACTGGGGTGTTAATGATGAATGAAATCCAAACATTCACTCAGAGCCACAGCTAATCACTTAGCTGATGTGTGTAAAACAATGCTGACTGACTTCATTTAACTGTATTCAGACTGCTAAGATGTTTCTGAAGACATTTACGGGTATACATGATGTAACTTAAAATGAAACATCATATTATTACAGAGTAAATTAGAGGAAAACGTGAGTATATTATGAGATTTTGTTTATAAATGTTATTTATTTGAATCTATGTTCGGGTTGTGTCTTGTTCAGTGTCGTATTTAGACGAGACTTTAATGGTCACATGTTTGATCAGTTTTTTGTTATCTCTACACTTTCTCTGAAGCTGTGAAGACTTCTGGTGACGCCAGGCTCATTACTCACCTTCTCCGCGTCCTGTTCGAACAGGCGGAGCTGGAAGCACTGGTCAAGCTTCAGCTTCCTGACGTGCCACATCTGGTGGAGATGCTGCCTCGTGGAGTGGAGCTTATCCAGCAAACTGGCCACCTGGCAAAAAGCATATTTCAACAACTGTTATTGTGTCTTTCTGTCTATTTGACCTCCAAAGCCTACAGTGATTGGAGTCAGTGACGTGTGCAGTCATCCATTTCTTTTTGCTGTTTGGTATGCGTTTTAAAGATTTTTTTAATGACTTGATGTACGTGGCTGCACACAAACCTTTCAGTTATCTTTTATATTCATCATGTCATTCCTGCGAGTGTCGGGATGTCTGGTCATTTTTATAAAGTCACTTAAAACAAATTTTATTTTCACCTTGCTGTTTTTGTCATTGTTCTTAAAATTAAAATACAGTCTTCCATTTGTAATGTACAGTGTACTACATATGTACATTTGTACATGCAAGCAACCTGTGCAATGAAAACCATGCTGTTCTTTGCTCAACTTTCCCCGTGGAGTCCTTCAGCTAACGAGCTAACATGCAGCGATTACTTCTCATTAGCTCTAATGAAGGATGATAACAAGCCGAGGGCCACGGCTAGGCCAGGAAAAAAACAAGACTATGTGCTTGATCGTGCATTAGGTTGTAGTGCGTTTTTAGTGTTCACTGGTCATAATGATGAAATATGTCAGATTTTGTTAAAAGCATCACTTAGTGAAAGCATCAAGATCCATCTTTATAATTGGTAAAAATTAATGTATGATGTTGAATCTGTTCAAGAAAAAATCTTACTTTTACAAGTAAAACATATATTATTATGATTTAATCTGTAGAATGAGCTCTGACTGTGTGAAAGTGTATGTCTGAATGTAAAAGATGCAGCTAAGTATTTTGCTATTGATTGTTTATGTCATGTTGACTCACTAAGGCGAGCTCACCTCATGTCATACTTTTTATTTACCTCTTTTGTCATTGTCTGTTTTAGCAGGGCAACTATAATCTTTTTAAAAATTTATAAAAATTTTTAGTGTGTACATTTGTAAGTTTGTGTGAATCAGAAAGCAATAATAAATATAAATACATCCATCCATCCATTATCTACCGCTTAATCCGAATTCGGTTCGCGGGGGGTGCTGGAGCCTATCCCAGCTGTCTTCGGCCGAGAGGCGGGGTACAGCCCGGACAGATCGCCAGTCCATCGCAGGGCCGACATACAGACGAACAGACTAACAACCAT
>JAUYWH010000013.1:3201638-3223960 GCA_034779795.1 Ctenopoma multispine
CATGCAAACTCCACACAGAAAGGCACCCGGCCGACCCCGGGAATCGAACCCGGGTCCTTCTAGCTGTGAGGCGACCACTACACCACCGTGCCGCCCCAATATAAATACATTTAAAGTATAATTTTAAATAAATGTAAATTTGATTATTTTTATTATTATGTAAAAATATGATTTATCCCCGCACAGGTTTATTTGCCCTGTATCAATGATAATATGTGTTATCAAGTGATGAGGGGTCTTATAAGCCAGCTATATTCCCAGCTAGAGTACCCTTCACCGGGATGGGTGAGTTACCTTTGGTACTAGGCTCTGAAAGTCAGCGGAGCCAGAGATGCAGTTCCTCCCTGAAAAGCCATCACTAGATCGGATACACTGGAGCAACCTCTGTCCTTCCCGGTCCAACTCCTCCACTGGAGCCTTCAGCACCTACAGCAGAAGAGGAAAGAAATCTGTTTAATGGTATATGATGACTGAATGATGTTTGTGATAATGATATTTACCACAAATAGTTTCATTCCAGGTAAATAAAAATGCAATAAAATGTTCAATTATATTTTATACAGTTTGTACCACTGACAGCGCTCTCACCTTTTTCTTCAGTTGTGTGTGTTCCTCTATCAACCGACGAGATCCCTCCACATCTGCAGGAAAGTCCTTCTTAGACAGAAGCTCCTGCAACGCACAGTACAGCTCTTCATATTGGTACAAACATCTCCTGTAATGCTTTTAGACCGTCCATCCACCTTTCCCTTGAAGAGCCATTTAGTCATCTGCACATTTTTCTATCCACCCCCTACCTGCAGATCCTCCAGTCTCGACAGCAGGTGAACAGCGTTGGACATAAACTCCTCCAGAGAGACTCTGAGCTCCATCCACTCCTCGTGGTTGTAGTCCAGAGAGCCTTCAAAGTCGTCTGTCAGCTGGGAGGGATCCACTAGTTTGGCTAGCCCTTCAACTGACACCATACTGGTCTGGTACACACAAATTCAAATTCAAGAGAAATATTAAAATACATGTTTTTAGAAGTAATTTTGTGCCATATGCTCCAGAGACATCATGCAGGTCTGATATACACAGTAAGAAAATAAATACAGAAAAATACCATCTGTATACCAATATTTACAGTCCCTGGTAAAATCTAAAAATGGAAATATTATTATTAATATTTGGGACTCTTCAAATTAGAACCCTTTAATATGTTTGAGCACAGAGTAGCACATATTTTATCTTAATGATTACCAGGCTACAATTTTCAGACATTTAGAGCTAAAAAACCGACTAAGCCAGAAGTTAAAAATATCCGACTTTTGATTAAACTTAGGTTTGTCTGTCATAAATCCAGACCTGTTCTACTTGTAAAAGTGAACCTTTAGCTAACCTGAAAAAAACAGCTTTATATGTAAAGACCAAAGAGTTTAACCAAAAAGCGTTAACATAAACCAAACAAATTCATCCACTAAAATGAACTATTAGCTAACCTGGACCACAATAATTATACCTGCTAACCTTTAAGAAATATTTTAGCTGCAAAACAAAACTAGAATATTTAACTAAAATTCTAAAGTATACTGTTAACACTAGCTAACGTGAACCACACAAGCTAGTTTTCTGCTAATCTAAACCATTAGCCACTTTGAATTAAATGTTTTACCAACAAAAGGGCTGGTTGTTACCCTGATTTAGACATTTTAGTGACAACAACTTTCAGTCAATCTGAATGAAATAATTTTATTAAAATTAAAATATTAAACCATTAAATAGTATTAGCCTGAACCAAAAAGTTTTAAGGCGCTAAAACTGTTACGTAGCTAGCCTGAAACACCCGTTAGCCAAACAGCTAACTGCCAAACTAAACTAAACCAAACCAAACCAACTTTATTTTCTGATGTTTCTTAAATTTATAACAATTAGTTTTAGGCCATCTCCACCTCTAGCCCACAAAAATCTGATATTATCCCTGCAAAAAAGAATCATTAGCTAACCATAACCATTTTTTTGTTATTTTTAACCAAACCTTTTAACCTAAAGCAAAGTATGAGCTGACAAGTGACTAGTCTTCCAGAAAAACATTATCTCAAATGTACTAACAGGCCTGAACTGTTTAATGCTATGCAGGAATACTGAGTTTCAGCACTGCATGGTCGTACCTCGAAGGAGAACTTTGCACTGCCAAAGTTGGTTTTCTGTTTCTGCCAGAAGTTGTCCGGCTTGATGATGAGCGCCACGCAGATCTCGGCTGGGAAGAACTCCTGCAGAGTCTTCAGGAGAGGTTTGATCAGTTCCCACTTCGAGCCGCGCATGTCGATGATGACGGTGAAGCCACGCTTACACACATCCTCACTGAAACAGAATCGGCGACGGAGGTAAAGTTATGTGAAGTTTAATCAAAACGATGTTCACTGCACATGTTTACCTGAAGCTGCTCAGAGGTGGATGTTGGAGTATAACGGGCCTGCTGCTGACTGGGGAGTAAAAATACATTTACCTCACCCCCATGTACACTCTCACAGAGCCTCTATTAATATAAATTCAACAACAGCACATCCATTATAATCTGCCTCAGGGAAGCGCAAACTCCACTTGTCACCATGGAAACAACTGCTTGATTAGCACGAGCAAGGCGAGCACGGCTGATGGGGGCCGAGTGATGATACAGATTTAGGGCCAGTTTGGCTCTTTCACTTCTGGTTCTCGGATAATTGCGTTTTGTGCACGTAAGTGCAGCTGCGAGCGCAGAGAAAGATTTACAAATCCCCCTGTCCTTGCACTGAAGGACACTCTCACAGCCCATAATTTAGCCAGCTAATGAAAAGCCTGCTTTTTATTTTCACATTGTTTTTTATGTTATTTTTTTCTATAGCAGCTTGTCAGTGCAAAGATTTTTTAGCAGATGACCATCAATTCGTGTTGTCAGAGTGTCCCTGAATGCACCACTAAGGAGTAATAAAAATGTTCCAGCTTGCAGCTGCATGGTACAAAGATGCTGATGTGTTTTGGACCAAAATAAAAATGTAAAGCTTCAATTGCTTCACATAGCCTGATATGTACAGTCAAATATAATGTCTACTGTTATCAATGTCCGCTATAAAAATAGATCTATTTATTTTATACAGACAGTTTATGACTTTATGATTCTGTGCTTACAGGATGTGTAAATATACGCTAACGTGCTGAACCTTTGTATCTAGTTTTGTTGCGTTTTACAAGAAACACGTGTTGTGTAGTCACATTCTAGCACATCTTTAACATATGGGGTAATAACAGTATATTAACTGTTGTTATTTAGTGTGGACGTCATGCTTGAATATCCTAAAGATAATTTTCATGGATCCACAGTGAGCGTGCTCATAAACACAACGTGTTGGCGATTGTCTAGTGCCTTGTTGCTGTTTTCACTGCAGCAGGTTTTTACGCTGGCTGGGAAGCCACAAAGCCACAAAGGGAAATGTCCTTTCACAACAATCAGTAAAGCATCTGCTTTGATGTCTCAACTCAAAAGAGAATCTCGGTATGAAAAACTGATTAAACGGCTTAGATTCTGCCATTTAAATGACATTTTTAACAAAGGGACACGCCTCTGATTATTGATTCTAATCAGTCTTATTCTAGACCACCTCGTTCCTGCAACATCCTCAGACTGCGATGAGGAGGCCGTAAGAATAAATGGACTTGAATTGAGTGTGACAGACTTGCTGCTGTCTGCTGCAAACACTGCAGCTTTCATGCTGATGCAAATCAAACGCTGCTCCCCATCTGCCGCTGTGAAGGAGAAGAGAGGAGCGTTTGATTCTGCAGCGTGGACAGCACCAAAGTGCTCCACATGCACTCTGGGCTTGAGCCTTTTTTCTTTCTAGTGTCTGTCACAGTTAAGTCTGATTCACAAAATGTCATTGTCCTGCGAGTGATGTGTACCTGGGAACAGTGGACAGGTAGGTTACCAGCTTCCTCAGGTCTTCTTGTTTTATTCGGTCATGGTTACTCCTGGCGGGAAACGTTAGTATTGGTCCTCCTCTTTTATCACGCCCACCTGTGCGCGCGCACACACACACACACACACACACACACAAACAGAACAGTAGGCTGTTTAATGTTGCTGCACATGGTATACATATTAGTAGCAGTACTAGTGCTGGTCAAAGCAGTGGCAGCAAAAAAAGTTGCAGTAATAGTAGTAAAAGAAGCAGTAGTAGTAGTAGTAGGGCTAGAAGTATTAACTAGTATTAGCTGCAGTTTAGTACATAATTGCAGAAGCAGCAGAGGTGGTGCCCATCGTAACATTCTCAGAAGTAAAAGTAGCAGTGGTAATAAAAAAACAGCTGCAAAAGAAACTGACCTAATAGTTCCAGCAGCACCATTAATGGTATAAGTAGTAGCAGTACTATTCTCGGTAGGAGTAGAATTATTTGCAGCAGTGGTAGTGGCAGAAGTAGTTTCCACAGTAGTACTAGTAGTTTTATAGTGGTATGGTTCTACTGGCATAACAGTATCATATGTAAATCCCTCGTAAATAATGTGTGAAGAATAAATGACACAACTAAAATCAAAACACTGACCGCAGATTCAATGAAGCTCACATTGAAGAGCACGTGTTGCAGAGCAGACGTTACTGTGCACTGTAACCACATCGCTCCATTAGCACCGCGCAGACCGTATCACCGTTTATCTGCACATCACGTTACTCTAATAGCTTTAATATCTCCGCATCTGTAACACGACTCCCATCACAGCTACATCAGCCAGTAAACACACTTTCCAAAGCGTTCGAAACCCGTCCCCAGAACACAAGCTTCCTCTCTCTCTGTCTCTCTATGTCTCTCTCCCGTCCTGTGATAAATTATGTGTGCAGAGATGTTTTGGTTAGATTAATGTAAGAAACACAAACCACACTGTTTATGAAACTGCTACTCAGATGTAGAAAACCGGCCTGTGAGTGTGTGTGTGTGATGTGGGAGGGAGTACGCTGCTGTAATCTAAGGACTAATCTCGATGACAGATTATTGTTGGCTCTCGTTCTTTTACGTGCTCTCTCTCCCTTTCTCTTGCGTGGTCTCTCTACCATTTTCTCTTTCTAATTCAAAGTTACTTTTTTCACTGGTACACATACCAATACCAGCACAATAACAGCACTTAAATCTCGTGCTGTAGTGCTGGTACTTTAACACTTGCCTGTAGTGCAAAACACTAATATATCTGTATTTTATATTTGCTAACATTTTATAACCTTGTACCATTTATGTTTTTCCATTTAGCTTCTATGACGGTATCTAATTATTTAACATATATTTCACATTACAATGTAGTTATCAACAGATAAGATATTTTAAAGACTTTATTCATGTAGAACTGCACCCATGAAGACATACTTACTATGTTATTTTAACTGTATTTTACAATATTTTCATAAATTTTTTCTCCATATATCTCCACTTACTGAAGCAGTTACAGTTGTCAACATTAAATTAAGTGATTAAAATCATTTATATCTGCTTACTTTTGCATTATGTGTTCAAAAGTCAAAAGTATTTTAGATTATTTAAATTTTTACTTGGGGGGACGCTGCTGCTCAGTGAAGTTCCGAGTTGATGTGATGTTACATCTTGTTTGTTCAGACTCACAAAATGTATCACGAGAATGAGTGTTTTGGAGTGTGATGGCCTGTGGAGTGAACATCTTCTCTGCTTGTTTTGGCATGCAGCGAGGGTGGAGGAGTTCACATAAGTCATGTTTGGGGTGTGAAGGGTCTGTGAGGATTTTTCCTGCCTGTTTCCTGACTTAGGAGCTGTGCACGTCCTTACTTTACTTTACTTTACTTTACTTTAGTTCATTTGGCAGACGCTTTTATCCAAAGCGTCCTGGTCTACATCAGTTCTGCAGTCGTCCTGAAGGTTTCCCCTGCTGACACTGTGTTATTGATTATAGAGAGAGGGGTCACTGTGGAGGAGCTGCAGTGAAGTCCACTCTCAAATCCACAGTTGTTGTTGTGTTCAACCTCTCATCTGTATGCAGACTTGTCACTTGCGCTTGTCTTGCACGAAGCTGTGGACCTTGAAGTGCTTGACAGACGAAACCCAAGAGCAGCTAGGGAGCAGTTAGGTCTGAGGCCTAAAGCTAAAAGTAGCTCAACGCTGGCAAAGAAGAACTCCTAAAAATAAACACTAGCTTTTAGACGTTTTCAGTGATTCACCAAACATTTTAACTAAGACTTTTTGTTCAGACAGTGTTTTTTGGAATGATACCAATCACAAATAATTTTTAAAACGCAAATTTGGATGGTGGTGAGGTAATAAAGGGCCTGATAGCAATGTAAATTATGGTCTGCACGACTATGATTTTAGAAGAATCAATGTGCAGCGGTGAACGACACGTTGAATGTGGATCCACATGCATTTGCCCCCGTGTGGCGGCCTGATGTCCTGTGATTTAACCACGACACCGTCTGAAACTCACCCGACACGAAGGCGACTTTCTCCTTTAACACAGGAAGAACATCAGATGCCTTGATGCCGTCGCTCCTGAACGACCCTGAGGAGAGTCAGAGAGACAGGAACAGTTAGTCAGGGGAGTTTTCAGCTTTTAGTATTAATCCTATTATCAGATTAACATTCCTTTGAAAAAGGAAACACACCCACACATAGAAATCTAGTCTTTTTGTTATTGTGTCTTTAGCATAGTGTGATACTGTCACTGGTGCTGTAACACGTTAACAAGTTTTACAACAGTTCAGCAGCAATAGCAGAGTATACAGTGAAATAAGAACCACTCCCTTTCAACCTTTCGTCTTTTGTAATATTCATATCCTTATGATTTCATTCCCCTGCTCTTGTTCTCTTTCTTTCATCTCAGTTCATCTGCTCATCCGTCTGTCATGTTACAAAACCCCTCTCTCTCTCATTTGTTCTACTGCTCTCTCCATCCCCTCACCTCTCTCCCTCTCTTAGCAGAAAACAAGCCCAAATGTCCATGTCCTGCTGCGTGCGTGTGTGTGTGTGTGTGTGTGTTCACAAATTCCAAGAACATTCCACAGTGAGAACGCTAAATCAGCAGAATCTATCTCAGGACATAGAGAGAGAAAGCGAGAGAGACACTGAAAACATGACTCTATGCTAAAAGTCAGTTCCATGTTTTAACACACTGGCACAAACAAAAACCTTTTATACCTTTTATATATTCATAAAATAAACATATTATACATGAATATTTATTAATAAATCTGTCATTTTCAGTTTGAGACATTTTGGAAAATATTTACATGAGAATTTGTCAATGTTCTATGTTTCTTTTTGGGTTCTAATGTCACATATATACTTTTGTGAAGTTGGGTGCTGCTGTTACACAGAGGTCCAAAGCTTGAGCTGAATGTGTGCTTGCATGCTGGCTGCTGTTGAAATGCCAAGGTGCTTGTTTCAGCCCACAGGAAGACTTCCATAAGCTGACCAATCAGAGGAGAGTGGAATGGGGGCGGCAGAGGAGCGGTTGCATTAAGAGGCATTATGACATTTGTACTTAAACTTGAAAATCATTTAATCTTACATCAGTGGAGCTAAAATAAAAATGAATACTCTAAATAAAATTAAAAATGACCACTTTAACCAACATGTGAATGATGCTAGATCAGATCGTTTAACCACATTGATTTTCCCATTAATTTGTGACACATTACCAATTAGAGATATGAACAACTGTCAGTTAGTCACAATTATTATTGCCACCAAAGGTTAATGAGCTAATCGATCAGTGGGAATGTTGGCTCTTGCAGCAGTATGTCAATAGTTTACAGAAGTAGCATTGATTTAAGATGTTGGTTTAACCTATATTACAGAGAGACTGTATTTTTGCGCACAGTTTTATGTACACTTTACATGTGCATAGCCAATCAGTGCTTGCTGTGTATTTTTAGGATGTAATTATCCGCTTGTCCTAGGCTGTTTTCATGTCCCTTCACTGAGAAACTCCCACTTTCTTGAAATGGACTTGAATTGTCTTCATACATCACAGGCATAATCTGCAGAAATGTATTTGAATGTGTTGCAGAGTTCAGCAGCAAAGACAACAACTTCAAATCCTTCTGCAACAATACTGCATCATCATTCACTCTATAATAGTATTAATAATTATTATTATAAATGCTTTTTAATCCCCTTGGGGAGATTCTTGTGGGTAAGCAGCCCCCTTAAATGAGAGTTTGGTGTATTGTCTTTAACATGTGGCCAAGTATCAGAGGGAACTGGAGGTCGAACCAACAACCCCGGGTTTTGTGACATTTTTCTTTATCGTATTTTTACCACCATTCCACGTGTCCTGCTTCCAGTCTTGTTGTAAAGATACAATTTAGTTTCTGCTTCACAATGTGACGTATTGTTACATGCACACAAACAACAACAGGTGTAATGTCTCCAAGCACAATATGTTAACATTTAAAATCCCCATAAAGGAAAAAACTGTTGGTTCTGAGTTCTTGGTTTGTGCTGAATTTTCTCATCCCAGGTGTTCCATCCCAGAGAAAGTCATGCCATTTACACTGATTAGCATTTTTATTGGTTCCCTTCAACAGCATTTGCATAAATGATTAAAATTTGCCATTTGTTATAATGAACATAAATATTGTACCAACACAGCAGACATCTCAAACACTGATGCCGATGTTTGCACAGCAAACAGCTCAGTTCCGGAGGTAAGAAACCAAACCAACAACACGGCCCTCCTGTGAGACAATGTGAATCTTTTGTTGTTAATTTAAATTAAACTAGATCATGGTTGGTTCCTTGAGATCTGAACCTACACACTCTCAGGCACACAGCTACTGTTAAACCTGCACACAAGCAGTACCTTCCATTTCATCAGGCTTAAGCTCTGCTGCTGTTACAAACAACAAGCTGTGTCAGCTAGTTTGTGGTTTCCTCTGATTCCACAGCGTTCCCCCACGATGGAGACACAGCTGGCTGGTCGGAGACCCGAGCTGAAGCCGGTCCAGAACAGACGCATCTGCATTCGTACGTCTTTACATCAAAATGTAAATGATTGAATAGAAAAACAGTTTGCGTTCCAGGGAATGGAGGAGAGAACAGGGAGAAGAGCACATCTGCTGCCAACATCCACAGCTTTTGGTCCAAAAGCGTAAAACATACAGCGGAGGAAGCTTGTGTGCGTGATCAGGCGAGGGAGTGGGTGAGTCTTGTTTGTCCATTAGTGTTGACAGGAAACAGCTTTTGTCATTTTAGCACACAGGAAGCTGTCAGTCTTCTGTCTAAACACACACACACACTTCACTTTATGATAATCGTGCAAAAACCCGACAATTAATGCAAGATCATCAAGTTGATTGTTTTTGTTGGTGCTGATTCAACTTAATGTTCATGCTGGAAGCAGTTTGTGGAGGTGTCTACTGCTGCTACAGCTGGAGGTGGTTCAAATATTTGATTCCCTTCCTTTATATGAACTGAATCAAACTGATGGACTATTTATTTGCATAGCAAATGTTAAGTCAACACACGGTGCTTTGCATAAGACAAAATATAAAAACACATAAGATTAAAATAAGATAAGAGAGAATAAAAGAAGAGCTACAAAGATCATTCGATTAATCAGTTAGTTGACTGACAGAAAAGTCGAAAGCTGGTTTTTATCTTGTCTTTCTTTGTTTCTTTAAAATAGTTGTTTCCCCACCAGAAGAAAAGGACAGAGCAACAAAGAGGAGCATGCAAATAGCTTCAACAGTCGATACAGTCACACGCCTGCACAAAGGTAGAGAACACATACACATATACACCTGTCGTTGCCACACAGGAGGACTTTCATCCATTTCCTGAGCAATTTTAAACTACAGAAAAAAAGAAGATTGAAGGGACTCTGGGATGGGAGAACAGCCCAATGTGACACAATCACAGTCCTATGTGACATAAAAAATTTAACAACCCACCAACTGCAATAAAGAGAAAACACCAGAGAGAAAAGAGAGTTAAAGGCAAAAGGCTGAAGAAGGAATACACGGATATCCTGGACCTAACAGGTGGGAAAGAGGATAGCAAGAAAGGTACCAGGTAAAGAGGGTACCATGAAAAACAAATGAATGAAACTGTTATCAGCAGTGGTCTCACTATATACTTCATGTGCAGCTTTGAAACAATGCACACAACTCATCACTTCTAGAATGTGCCTCATTGTAAATGTGTTTTAGGTTAAAAGCTGCAGTGGGCCTGTGTTTCTATAACAGCTGCGGCTGCACGGTCTGCATCCGCTCACAACACCCTCCTTGATAGTCAGACTGAGGTTTTTCCATATACTTTCTCATTCCACACAAAAGCTAAGGTAAAAGTTTTTTTAAAAGCTGTAAAGCTGTGTCAGTCACATCCACATGTGTCACTATTCTCATTTATAGTCCTGTTGGTAAAGATCTGATTGGATCATTCAGATATTTTCCTCTAATTATCCCCACACCAGATCATGGACTATAATGAACGTCTATTTCTTAGTTAAAAGACACAAAACAATAACAAAGACACACACAGACAAAAAAAATGGCAAAATTATATGGAAAATGACCAAAAACAGACACAATGACAGATAAACACTTGAAAATTACACAAAGGAAACACATGACAACCAAAAAGTGCACAAAATGATCCCAAAAAGACAGAAAAACGACCAGTACGACAGAAAGAATGAGCCGAAACAGAAGGATAATGGCTGCACACAACATGACACCTTCATTTCTAGTCATTTTGTATCTCTTTCAGTCTGGGGGTGCTATGTACATGTGGTGGGGGCTTTTTTCGCCTACATCTGCCCAGGGGCCCATTTTCTCATAAACTATCCATGCACCAGGCCTATTTGATTGGTAAAAAGTAATTTATGTGATGGTGTTTCTGTCTTTTTTCTATAATCAAATGTCTGTTCTCTAATATAAAAAATCTATATCCTGACAAAAATGGATCAAAACATAAATGAACATCAAAATGACCCACGCGTCGCCTCTGAGGGGAAACGGAGAGAAAGGACAGACTGAAAGAACATGTCGACTATGCTTTCATCTCTCTGCCGGCGACTCTGTCCGTGGTCAAAGTATCCAAACATATTTGAAAGATTTAAAACTAAATCCAGTTTGGGACTGAAGCTTTAAAAGGCATGTTTTCCTCTGATTCTGGCCCGTCTCTCTCCACGGTCTCCATCTCTTTCTCACACAGACACACACACACACCTTTGATCCAACATGTGTTTTCTTCGTCAGACAAATCCGCCACACACACACACATGCAGTGCACAATGTGTGTGTTGTACAGTAGCAGTGATTACAGCAGCATATGGCTGTTAAACACACAAGACTAAATAACCTGGGGGCACTGAATTGACTTGACACATGCTCATACACAGAGCGGGAAGACTGATCCGAGATCCAAACAAGTCGTGTCCTCGCACAGAGGAAAAACCTGGAAGACTGAACCGTCTTCATATTCGCTGCCACACTGATCACGACAGTTTACCTTCAGATGTGCGTGTGTGTGTGTGTGTGTGTGTGTGTCCGTACACTGAAGCTGACATCATCCACAAACCACACAGACATCTGCTAACCATTGGTACACTGTAAGAAGACTTCAATGTGCATGTGTGTGTTTTGTGTTTGTGTGTGTGTGTGTTTTTTGTCTGTGTGTGTGTGTGTGTGTTTAGTGAACTCTCTACCATCCACACAACAGAGAGATTTAATTCCACCGGCAATTACCAGACCAAGTCTGCTTCCAGCTACAGCATTAAAAAGCCAGAGGTACGAGTGAGACCAGTAACACTGCTTCGTTACACCATCACACCTCGTCCTGTTTTCTATAGCCTGATATAATTATTGTGCGACAAGCTACATATATTTTTACTGTATGTAGCGTTGTGGGTGAATAATGAGCAGGATGTGACCCGAGTTCTGACTTCAGAGCCCCAAATGTGGTTAGGTTTAGACTTTGGTTAAGGTTAGAGAAGGTAATATGGTTTGAAAATAACAACTTGTGTCTTATTCTCTAACCCTAACCAAGTGATGCGAGTGGCTAAATCGAACCATAAACTACGCTTCAAAAAGCTGTGGTCACAAAAATGAATGTTGTACTGCAAGATCAGATACTTTGGTGGAAGCAGAATCAATTATCTGACTACATTTAATAGTTATTCTACAACTTCATATCCTTTTTTGTAAACTACCTGCATTAGAATAGTTACATTTTCATCCTTCCGTAACAAAAACTGAGAAAATAGGAAAAAACTCAACAACCTTTGAAGAAAAAGTGTTTTTAATCCTTCAGACTAAGCAGGAAACTGTTGGCTGTACTTGTCATTCTGCAGCAGCTTGTTACCATTAAACACTGAGTGAATAAACTTCTACTAACCATGAATGAATGAGCGAAAATCCCTTTTTCTCTGTGTGACCTCATTTACATGCTAGCAAGGTCGAAAGTAATGAATTCAAATTAAGGATGCTTCAGTCAACACATAGAGCAAGACGCTTCGGAGTCAGGGAAGGTCACAGTCTGAAAACTCATCAGGCAAAGGAGTGAAGCAACCTAAACACACATTTCCACTCCTGCATGGATACTGACATCCCTTGTTTACATGGAGCCTTTAAATTGGACTGACTAACATGAAAGGCACATAATTAGAATAAGTAGTCTAAATGTAAAAGGGGATATAAAACGTTAATAAGATGTTAAATGTTCTGGGTTGAAACATTAAATCTAGAGGAAACACAGAGGTTAGAGATTTAGTCAGCCTCTAAATACAGACACACTATCACACCAGAGCAGCATCAAGCCCGCTCTTAACAGTGTGTTAACATGCTAATTGTTTTAAATGGTTACTGAGAATATGAGAATAATGAGAAAATGACAAGCTAAATATGTTTAGGCTGCCAGTTTGTGAGGTTTTGAAGATTATTTACTTTTAGGATGAAGTTGTCTGTCTGCTTACATTAACTTAAATGTCATCGAATAAAGCTACACTAGAAATAAAGTCTTAATTATAAAAAAAGCTCTAATTCACTGTTCAGAAAATCCAAATGTCACCTTGATGAGACGGAAACACCTCCAGCCTTTGGAGACAGAGCTTTTTCTCTCCAACATAAGACATTCGGAGGTTTTCAAACACTTTTTTTAAAGTATGATCCTCTCTGATGGAAAAAGAGTTATTGTGTTCTTGCTGGAGGTTATTATGTTCCTGTCTGTCTTGTGCAGTCTTATTCTAAGTCATCTACTGACTTTCTGATGCTCTTTTCAGATAACATAGAACAATAACTAAAGACAAGACTGCAGCGTAATGTTTCATACACTTTTTACCCAGACGTGAACTTTAATAACTGCTAAGAAATACTGAAAGAGAGATTATGTGCTGTTAAAAGAAGCACTGGATTGTAGAGATTAGTCAAATACTCTATACAGTAGTGTGTAAAAGTTCATGAACCCTTTGAAATTTTCTCTGTTTCTGCATAAATTTGACCTGAAACCTGATCAGATTCTTAAAAAAAATCAGACGTCCTAAAATTAAATAAATGGAATCAAATTAAATAACTGAGAAAAAAATAGTTGTGCATTTATTTATTGCATATTTGTGTGCGCCAAAAGTGTGTGAACCTCTTAAGTTATTGGCTATTGTTGAGTATTGTCTTATTTTAAATAAGAGAAATGTGGGTTGGTATCAAAGTCTGATCTTGACACTACAGGTTTTTAGAATCTTGTCATGACTCGAACAAAGAGTTATTGATGCTCACCGGGCTGGAAAGGGATCCAAAAGAATTTCCAAAGAGGTTGGACTGTCAACTCCCCTCCTACAGTAGCTAATATCAATGGTTATGAGTCCAGCATCAGGCCATCAGGCTCTGAGTTGCAGGGAGGAAGCCACTACTCTGCAAAAAGATCACTGCTGACCAACTACAGTTTGCTCAAGGTCATCTGGCTCAGAAAAAAGGCTCAAAAATAGATCCTGGCCTTAATACTACAAATGTTGTGGAAGGACCTGTAGCAGGCGTTTTGTGCTTGGAAGCCAACCGACGTCCCTGAGTCGAAGCTGTTCCGTGAAGACGAATAGACTAAAATCTATTCAGGCTGATTTGCAGGGCTGTAACAGGAAATGTTTAGTAGAGGACAATCTGCTATGTGTGTGATTGTCCATTCTTGTGACACACTACAGTGGTAAGGGGGGGCTCGGCCGCTCACACACAGAAACACAAGCACGTAGGGCGACATAGCTGGTGTTCAGCGTTTCCACACACATCTAGAAGTTAAAGGTCTACACGCGGTCCTGCTGAAACCGTTAACACCCCCGAACATGTAAACACGTGAACTGGTAGAAACGGCACACACGGGAGACAAATGATGACCCAGCTTCACAGAAACCACTGCTGCTGTCATTGAAATGTACCCACAATGCAGTGCTAGTGAGATACGCAGTCACAAGCTTCCAGTTTTAGGTTCTGTTCACGTACCGTAACACCACCTCTTTTCATCAGACTGTGAAGGTGACATTGACGATGCTCAGACAGCCAACAGACGTCAGACCGGCTATTACTACAACAACATGACTTACTGTACATCCTGGTAATTTATCTAAGAACAGAGGCTTTTTTCCCAGATCAGCATGAGAGCAGCCAAAATGCACAGGAGCCTGATGTATCTCAGAGTGTGTGTGTGTGTGTGTGTGTGTGTGTGTGTGTGTGTGTGTGTGTGTTTGCTCTGAATGGGGATTTTGAATAACGATCAAACAAGCATGGTTTAACAGCTTCATGCAAACCCAAACTGTCATATTTGTGTGTGTGTCTGTGAGACTCCATAACAGTCACACACACACACACACACACACACACACACACACACACACACACACACACACACACACACACACACACACACACACAGGTCACGTGTGTTACTAAACGTCTTAAGAGGGCAACAGGTGAGGCTGTCTGCACCCTAGCAACAGCTGCCTCGACAACCAGCTGCTGGACCCTACGTGTTACCGCGGAGACAGAGACATGAATACATCATACTTAATGCTGCTTATCTTACATGTTTTAAACAACTAATGTCACACTGTTCAGCACCTTTAGATTGATCGCTGTGGACGCTTACATCCATCCACCATCAACTGATCAGTTATTATCCATTCATCAATCGATGGCGGACGTCGTGCGTGTTACAACCAGTGGATCAAAGCAGCACTTGTCATCCAATCCCATCAGCATGTGTCAGCCATCAGGGTTAGACTGCATCAGCTGTTTGTATCTATTACTACATTTGTGTCCGAGTTAGTGCTCAGCTGCAAACATGAGATCTCCGTGTGGGTTCTGCTTCTGCTACAGTGCATCCTTAAAAATTTAATACACACTTCCAGCAACATGTTCCCGGAGCCCGTTGTCATGTTTCAAACATCTATGAGTTGTTAACAGTCCCACCAAAAGACACGGTTTCAAGTAGGTAAAACTACCCAGTATTGGAAAAAAATTACATTATTACATAGTACATAGTACAGAGTACAGAGTACATAGGACATAGGACATAGTACATAGTACATAGTACAGAGTACATAGGACATAGTACAGAGTACATAGTACGTGGCATTGGGTAAGACACTGTACTCCAAGTTACTCTCAGTGGATCAGACTCACTGGAGAGTGAGTGTGTGTGGTAAGGTAAAAAAATTTAAATATTAAATATTATCTATTTAAGCACAGTCCATTCATCATTTACCACTAACTTTCAAAACAGCAGGAATATGTGAGCTAGTAAAACCCTTAGTAAAGTGATTACCAAGAGAGCTGCCCAATCAAAAAGCAATAAATAATGTAAGGATATAGAGCCACTGCAGGAAAACGGAAGAAGAGAGACGGCATATTAAACACCAACCAATTTGTTTTTGGTTCTTGTTATGTAAGAATATTCCTCCTCATCTGGCTTGAACAGATGTTTCTCCATAAATGTCCGATAAAGCTGAAACTTCCTCATCTTTCCTTTCAGCCCTGTCTCTGTCGTGCCAACACGACCCGATGGCAACATGCACATGAGCACAGAGGTGAACTGCTGTTGCACTTTCAGATGCTGGATATGAATAAGCTCCTGGAGAGATCGGGTGTGGGCCACTTCAATATTAATATTAAACGTTTTAATCAAACCTTTAACCGAACAAACTGAACACAGAATCACAGCAAACAAATACTGTATATAACAGTCTTTCCTGAGGCCGCCATTCAGAAATGTTTGCTCATTTATTAAATTTTTCCCAACACACTTGCATTTAAGTCTCTCCATCACTCCGTGTACCTGGCCGGTACCACTACACTGTCCTCAGAGCGTCTGCCCCACCTGCTTCTTTAATGGTATGATCCTAGTCTGTCTTTGTGAATGGATGCAGGCAGGATAACAATATAGTCATGATATTTTATGTCTATACTGAACTTTATTTAGCTGGTGGTGGAAAAGTTAAGTGAAACATTAGGCTTGTGATCAGATTTTACTGAAAAGATAAGCCCCAGGACAGGCACTCGTTAAAAACTATGTACTGTAACTGACCTTCACCTTTGTGCACAGATGTTTTAGCGCTGCAGATGAAAGAAAAATGAATACTGGACAACTAAGAAAAGAAAGTGGACAACACACATGGACAAGCAATCGAGCTCTGTGGCCAGGCAACCTCCCGGATTCCTCGAGGACAGTTCTGCACTGAACCGAAACATCAATGGATAATCATCAGTAATAAATAGCAAAAATAGGAAGACATGGTGGACAGAGATGAACTGCAAACTCTGCAGACTTTATAATCGTGAGGTGACCCTCAAGGTGAAGACAACTTGAGGAGTTTTTCTTATCAACAAGTACAGTTTTCTGTGCATTGGGGCAAACCTAATCAATAATAATAATCAAATTGAAAGTATAAACAGACTATAATGTAAAATAACATAAGTCTACACGTACCTCAAAACTGTAGCGTAATGCTTGAGACAAAAATAATGAGTAAATTCCATCAGTGACTAGGAGAGACTGAGTCCAGCTTGTGGCAGCAGTCGGTGGTTGTCTAATGTCAACATAATGTTTTAAATTCACTTTTTTTTTCAGGACAGCTTCACCTCAAATGACAGTATCTCACCGAATATGAATAATTCATTTCTGTCTCATTATTTTAACATACTTCCTGCATGTATTCTTTAACACTGCACAGTGAGTAGAGTATGTTCCCTAACTGAATCTCACACACACACTTTAATGGCTCCGGCTCCAGTTTCCCATGCAGAGGAAAACCACCTCCATCACTCTTCCAACACAAACCACACATTGCTCCCTCACTCTCTGTCTCTCGCAACAACCACACACTCAGACTCTCTCTCTCACACACACACAGACAGAAAGAGAGAGCTTGTAATAGTTAAGTGCTTGCGAGGCACCACACTCCGTTCACAACACACACAGACACAGCAGATGATGTATTCTCCATAGGGAGGCTTCTTCTTATAAAGAGACAGTTGCTTGAAATAAAAAAAAACAAAAAACAACAACAATGCAATTATCAGAGATAGAACTGTCTCTGTACGTCTCTGAATATCTACAGCTCTCTCTCAGTTAGTTTAACTTCTGGATACTGTGAGACTCTCCCTCCTGTTTCCACTGTGATAACAACAAGCTTTTCCTCTTATTAAAGACTCAAGGCTGCTACACACACACACACACACACACACACACACACACACACACACACACACACACGACTGGCTGAAGGCCATTAAAAACAAAAATACTTTCACCTATTAAGGAAACTGAGGAAGACCTTGAATATTTCTGTGTGTTTGCTCGTACACATACATGTCGAGTGCATGTGCGTTTCTCTCTTTTGCTCGTCCGTCAGCACCATCTGACTCATTCACGTAGCAACCAATCAAATCAGAGCTTTGTTGTTTTTTTTTAGGGGGGGGGGGGGTGATGACATCATCCGTGTTGCGTTCCTACCACATGGAGAGATGCCATCTGGAGAGAGCTGACTCGGCACAACACACACGAGCGCAGCAGAAACCCTTTGGTATTGTAGCCTGGGATCAAACAGTCCTGGTCTGAGTAGAAGCAGACTGGAGGAAAAACACAGTAAGGTGATTCCAATTTGATGGTTTGAAGGGTCAGTTAAGCCAAATTATGGAAAATGTGATTTTCCCCTGTACCTCCAGTGGTATCCTGCAGACGTAGGTGAGTGGAATTTGATCCTTGGTGCTTACAGCGTTGCATAACTGCATACATGCCTTCGCAGAAACAGTGTGACATTTCAGGGGCGGATCTACGGGGGGGGCAATGACGGGCAGCTGTGTGGTATTGTGTAAAATAAAATGACAAATACACTAGATTGCCAAAAGTATTTGCTCACCTGAACGAACACGACTGGCCTTTACTGAGACCCGACCTCGACCCAATAGAACGCGTCTGAGATGAGTCGGAGCGGAGACTGCGAGCCAGGCATCTGATTGGCGCACTATATTCAGTAAAGGCTAGCAATGTGCTGACATTAGCAGTAGACAAAACATCATTTCTGTGTATTAGTAATTAGTCTACCTTATCACACTGTTTACTCTGACCGCATTCTTGCGTCAAATCAACTGAAATAAGTACTCCGATGAGGCAAGAAATTAGAAAGGCTGTCACAGTCACCTGGCATGACAACAGATAAGTTAGCCTACAGAACAAGCCTAACATGACATGACCTTGTTTGACCGGCTGACACTAGCAACCCGATAAAGAGGCCATGGCCTCCTCTGAAAAACCTCTGCTGACCCCAGTGACCAGGCCAACTCCAGCTGCAGCTCCAGCAACTAATGGTAAATCCCTTTATGTGTTAGCATTGGGCTAACTGACTAGTTATTAGTTTACTGTCATGCTCTAAGCCACACAGACAGATTTACTTCAGCTGTCTTTAAATACTTGAAATGATTGACTTTGTAGGCCATGTATTTTGTGTCTTTAAGTTTTACAGTAGCCTACAACAGCCTGAACTAGAAACCACTGAATCTCTCATTTGAAAAATGTCTGCCCAACTAAACATCAACACCAAGTTGTATTTCCTAAGTCGTACTATTAAAAACAATGGAAATTACCTTAAAAAAAGAAAAAAAATATGGTTTTACTTTTTGTGATTCCAAATTGAAATGAAAACAAGAAAGGAAAAAGAGAAGTATTGCTGCAGATGACTGGGAAACATTGTAGTGCACATTAGTGAGCGTCTGTTCTCAAGCATAGTTCTGTTTTATACCACAGCTTTAGCCAAAATGTGTAAAATATACCACTCGCTATCGTTTATAACTTAATGTGACAGCAGCGAACTGGAACTGCTCACTCTTTAAGACAGCCAACCAAAACTTAAGAAGCAGGACTATTGATTTTTTAGGTGATTAAAGGGTCGAACTGCACGTTAAACAACAACAAACTGAGCCAAATGCGATCAATTTGGTCTGAATACATACAGCCTTCCTGGCTTTACAGGTGCACGATATAAATTATGTATTGGTTATTGATTTAAGTCCAGTTTACTTGCAAAACGTTTAGTCAAAAGAAGAGAAAAGAAGTGTGTGTATGAGTGAGAGTGTGAAGACCCGAAAAAAGTATTTCGCACATAGGAAATAACCTGCTGGACTGTTTGGCCTTTTGGCTGTTAACACAGAGCCACCCCCTCATCGCATACCATCCTGAAATATCCATCTTAGACGTAAACTGATGCACACACTTGTTTATCCTGCTGAGACACTTACACACACATGAACATGATTAAGCAGAGAGGTCAGAGGTCAAGAGGAAACCGGAGGTGCCTTCCTTGAGGAAAGAGCGCTAGAGACAGAGAGGGACCAAATGTTATAACATGGAACACGTGTTTCGGCTATCAGATGAAACTCTCTCTCCCTTTCTCTCTCTCTATGGATCAGCTTTCAGTCTCCAGACAGCAGCTGTCTGTAGAGAGGAAAAACTTAGACTGAGTCGTCAGACATGGAATGTGTGAGTGTGCATATGTGTGAAGGGCCTGGTGACAGTAAGGTACTTAGAGGTGCCACATTTACTGTAATGCCCAACACACGACTAACCTGTGATATATTTTATAGGCAGCATTACATTAACATTTACATCTTTGATTATACCGAATAGGAATCTGTTGTGATTATAATTGCTCTGACACATTAATGGATGACAGCACGGAGCGCCAGCCCTATGGTGGGAATTGTCCATGTATCAAAGCGGGAGGGTTTGCTAAGTTTAGATGACTGTCAGAGATTTCCAGCCCTTCTGGTTGACTCATCAGTTGAACAATACGACTTGTGGGGAACAAAATGTGCCACATTATGCAAAATCAAAGATACAAAAATGTGCGGATGACAACTTCAAAAAGGAGTCAGCTACAAATCCCAGAGAGGACTGTGGTAAAAAAAACGCCAAGCTTCACAATCTGTGGCTGCACGACTCATCCGGGGTTATGCCATAATTACAAGTCTCAGACCTCTCACTAGTTTCAACATACAAGTTGGGATTCAAATTCAGGAATTAGATGTAGTCTGTTGTTCAAGGTGACTAAATGTCAGGAGCTGTGTTCAAATACTCCAGGTAGGGTAAGTTTAAACAGTCTGAGAGGCAGCCTGGTACAACCAGGCACACAGAGAGGCAGCAATGTCCAGGTCCAAATCCTAAAACAGGTAACCGGTAACAACCAGTTCAGAAAGTCATAACACTAAATGAACAGGTAACTCAGGAACCACTAGAAAGCTGGCAGTGAATGCTGTCATGGAGATACAGTGCAGGTAGAAATCAGGGACAGAACAGGGGAATTGTGAGGGGCTGAGTAAATGGAAAGGCAGCCAAAATGAGAAGGCTGAGGAAGAACTGCCTAACAGAACCACTGATCCTCTGGTTCATTTGTGACTTCCCTGACAAGTGAGTCACCGTCGCCTGTATTTTCAGCAATAAGTGATATGGAATGGTCCTAAATATTGTTTTCAACTCATTGGAGAAAGACAAAATCAGAGGGTTGGCTTCCCCAGTCTCAGCAATTCTCCCCAATGTGGCCGCTCCTATGAAAATGGTGTGCATCTGCCACTGAGCTGAAGTTACAGGTTGAGCTTCACTGGTCTTGATGGAGAAATTCATCTAATTAAATCGATAGATTTTTTATTTTAGCTAAAAAGTCGCGTTGACCAACTACAGCACTACACTGCAACCCAAACTCTTGATATGTGGTAACACCATACTAATTAAAGCCTGTCACAACCACCACAAGGACAGAATTACTGGCTTAAAATGCTGCGAAACAGTACTGAAGATGAAAAACACACTGTACAGTACTACTACTAAAAATATGCAAGTAAAAAGACACAGTAATGTGTTGGAATATCCAAACAGTTTTATTGGAATTTCTGCTGTGCATGCAGGTCTTGTTGCTGAGTCATTCAGTCCAAACTGAAGCTGGTAACTAGTCCACTATTGTGTTTTCAAAATGAATAATGTCAACATAGCAAGTTCAGCTATCTGTTAAAGTTCTTCTGTAGACATATCAAAATGAATGAATGAATTCAGTGACTTATAACGTGTGAACTATTTGTAGAGATACTGAACCAAAATGCTGGATGATCCTAACTGTGCGTGCTGGCTGTCAGCTTTCAGAGGCTGAGATTCAGATGGGAGACAACAAACCGCAAGATAAGATGAGGCAATGAGCTGAATTTGGCATGTCACCAAAGCCAACCTGTCACCAACATGAACACATGCTGCCTTTGTCTCTGTAATAGGGTTTTATAGTCTACGAATAATGAGCGTCTCTGGAAGAGGAACAGTGAGCCTGAATTCTCAGATCCTCAATGTGAAGCACAAAAGATTAGATGATAATTACCCTGAACCAAGGAATATTAAGGATTAAAGTTTCCACTCTCAGTCTCTCTGTTCTATTAATACTCTACAGTAAGCCAGGTTCTGCTCGCTCAATTACAGCCCGACACAAACGCTCCTCTGCGAGTGTGTGCAGCCTCTTCTGAGGATGAATGAGCTTTAATTAGTGTTTGGATCAAGCAAATGCAGATAAAAAATAATGTCAAGAGAAGGTGGAAACCCTACCGAGCAGCAGAAGAAAAAGAAAGTATTGTGAATCAGTCCCAGCTGCTTCATTCATTCTTACAACTGCACACACGCAAATACAAACTGTGAGGCTCCTGCAAAGACGTGCTTGTGTTAACAGTGGAGTATTTTCCACACACACACACACACACAGACACACACACATACACACACACACACACACACACAGACACACACACAGACACACACACACACACACACACACACACACACAGACACACA
>JAUYWH010000013.1:3234989-3309442 GCA_034779795.1 Ctenopoma multispine
ACACACACACACATACACACACACACACACACACACACACAAGCACACACACACACACACACAGACATACACACACATACACATAAACACACACACACACACACACACACACACACACACATAAACACACACACACACACACACACAAGCACAAAGTCCCCATCATGACATCCTGCACACACTTTCTCTCACCGTCAAACCTTTTTCAGATGCATAAAGAAGAGATTTCTGGAGATTGTCTGCAGCTGATTTGATGCGATTCGTCCACGATTCCTGTGTCTTTAGTAGACACACACACTAACACAATGTCACTGTGGATGCACGTAGAACATATCTGCAGTGAGAGCTGAATAAACCTCCTTTTCGCTGAACTGTGCGGCTCCTCACCTCGCAGCGCGCACACTCTCTCTCATTTCTGCGGCTGCTCACTTGCTTTCATGCGCTTGTTCGGTGTCGTTCGCCGCACTTACGATGCTGTCGGTGGATTTCGGGAGATTCGCGGCGGCTCTTCTTACCTGTTTTGTAGAAGGCATCCGCGTCGGGGTCGCTGGGCGCCTCCTCGGCCGCTTCTGCGGGGTTCATACCGGAATCCGGTTCAATACAATCCACCGACAAAAGAAAGACAAAAAAAAGAGAAGCCCTCCGGTCCTAAGAATCCTCGCGTCTTTCCTCCTCACATGATCTCCGTTAACCTCCCTCTCCCTCCATCCCCTGCTCCGGGTTCCTTTCTTTCTGTCGCCCTCTCGGTTTGTTTGGTGTTTCGGGAGCTGGCTTCGTTTCTCTCTATTGTTCCCGGTCCAACCTCCCTCTGCTGCTGTCTGCCAGGGTCTCTCCACCTCCCTCCCTCTCTCTCTCTCTCTCTCTCTCTCTCTCCCCCAGCACATCCCCTCCCTCTCCCACCGCCTCTCTCTCTCTCGCTGTCTCTCTACCAGTTCAATTCATTGACTTTTATTAGCAGGACGTGATGGGTGTGTTGTTCCACGAATGACAAATGTCAAACAGGATCAAATTCTTATCATCACTGTACAAACCCACGTGATACGAGTTCATCCGCCGGGGAGCATGAATATGCTCTGTACATCTTTGCATGTTTGCATGGATGAATTACTGAAGTGAGACTAAGATGAAAGTGAAGGAAACAAACTGACCTCAGACACAGCAGAGAGATGATAAAGAAGCAAGACGACTTCTAATTCAAAGACACCTGGAAATGACAAACACAAAATATCAGACAATGCGTCAGGTCTCATTTACAGTCTCTGTCTTATATACAGGGGATTTTCTCACAGTGCCACCACGTATATAAATAGAAGTGAGCACGTTTCTCCTCTTATATTCCTGCTGTTGACCTTCTCTCGTCTCCTCCCGCTGTGTGAATAATGTCAGAGTATTAAACTCTCACGTCCTTCAGCTTCCTCCAGGTGCTACGGTTTCAATGATAAGATCCAAAGGCAGGTTGAAGCACCGCACCTGCAGGTGTCAGTGGTTGTGTGACGTTTAAGAACCTCTTTCCCAGCAAGGTGCTGGTATCTGTTTATCTTCAGTCTCTCCGGGTCTTAGTGCCACAGAGAGGTTTGTTTGGTCCAGGACTGTGCTGCAGTACGCCTTTCTCTGGAGACCAATCCCTCCTCTGATTGGTCACAAACAACATAAATCAGCTGTTGTCTGTTAATGGTTAAATCTGAAATGTCTGTTTCTTTCACATTGGGTTTTCTGGACCGTAGAAATATCAGATCAGTGATGGTATTTTCAGACATGCTGGACTTCATGTGTGCTCCTTTGAAGAGCAGTTTGCCCTGCAGCACATTCATAACAAAGCTAAACAAAACACCTGATCCCCACGTTTTATCCCCACTGTCTTCATTTGCTAAAGGCTCATACGTCTCTGAGAGCCATGAGAACACCATGGATGTTCATCAGACAGGCAGCCTGGGCTGCAGAGATCAGGCCTCTGAACCAGGGATCCTGCAACGGGACACAAAGAGACAACAAATGACCAAAACGGCCCAAATGAAGAGATGAAAAGTTACCAAACACACACAGAATGTTTCATAAAGACGCAAAACAAGCTCACAAGAACCCACCAATCAATAAACGATCACAAACCTCAGCAGTCCCACGTTAGCACCTCTCAACAAACTGTTTCATTCTTCAGATCAATGTCCACACATAATAACGAAACCTCATTAAATAAACTTCATGCTGTTTGCCCAGCACCAAAAGAAAGAATCAGTAAAAACCAAACCACAGCGAGAAGAAACGTGAACACAGCACAGAGAAATGTGTGTGTGTGTGTCAGCTTGTTAGTTCTCCCAGAAAGAAAGAATAATAATGTGGAAGCTGCAGCTGAAATTCCTCCTTTGCTATGCAGGAGGTGTGGGAAGTGAAAAGCGTCTCTCTCCTTCTCTTCATTCCAGCTTTACTCTGTAGTACCAGCCAGGAAGATCCTTTATCCAGCCGTGGCCGTGTTTGACAAACGCCTTTCACTCCCACTCACCCTGCTCTGGTTCTCCTGCCGGTCTGAGCCTGAACACATCACCTCATCAGCATGGAAGTCATGTGCAAGCAGAGTGTCTGTGTCCTAACACTGTGTGTTGCCGCCACCTAGTGGCCAACAGTCAACACAACGGCTGGATCATCAAAACTAGAAAAGCACAGAAGGAACCTGACCTGGCTCTCAGATCTTTTTTGTAATTCTCTGTATGTTTTTGGTTGTTTCTCATCTGTCTGTGGTCTGTGTGCCATGTAGCTCGTTTCTCTGTATATTTCTGCTCTATATGTTTACAGCTTTTCAGAACTGTGTGGCCCTGTGCAAACGTCTTCAGTCGTCAACCTCCTGTTAGCTCTGTTGCACCTGTTTCCTGAGCTCATTCGACTCCAAGCATCGCATAAGTGACCAACTGTGAAGGTTGTGCAGAGTTTCTTCCTTTCAGCACCTGTGTTTGTCTTGACCAGCGTGTCTGCTGTGTAGAAGACCTCCTGCCCACAGGATCAAAGCCAGCAGCAACAATCCACACTCCCGGTTCTGTCTGAGAACGTCTCCCTCTCTCTGCAGCTCCGTTTGTCGTCCCATGAAAACCACAGTGTGGCCATGACGGGCTCAGAGGGGGGGGGGGCAGATGTACTCGGGTGATGATTCAGTTGTCCCAGGCGGCCGCCGCTTCTCCCTCCACTTCAGAGAGACTCTCATTGGCTAGTTATTATCTAAATGTGTCTGCAGCTGACTCAGTCTGGCAGATCTCCACTCTGAACAGTGTAACAGTGACTTTCAGGCACACGGTCATTTGTTTGTTAAATCAGACTGAACATAGCCCAAAAACTCTTACTCTGCTTTCATAGGTATGCTTCAGATGATTGTCTGAGCCTTTGCTCCACAGAATAATCCTTTATTCATAAGGTCTTGACTGATTCTTTTCAGATCTTCCCATGATGACAGTGAAAACACTGCATGTGAAGAAAGCCCCCCCCCCCAATATTATCATTATATTATCAGTTGCTTATCAACTGTCTGTTGACCCACTAGAGTTCTGATCCTGTAAATTAAGGCTGAAAAGAATCTGCCTCTAATCAACTGTGGTAAAAGGACTTTTGTTCTGGGCGGTGCTCGTTCTTGTCTACAGTAATGATGAAGGCCTCTCAGAGTCAATGTGGTAACGATTTATTGTTGTTAAAATGCTACACATAGCACCTTTACACGTCAGGGGTCCACAGCAAGGAGTCACTGACGAACAGGATGATGAACATCGCTGCTGCCCAAGTGAACACAAAACTGGAGAACTCAGAGAGGGACACGTACAGGTGGTCAGAGCTATGAGCTCGCAAGATGTCTGTGTTTTTCCACTGTGGTTAAAGAAACTGAACTTTTATCTCAAAGGAATCAAAGAGTACAATTTGCAACAAGCAGTCAAACCTGCAACATCTACACCTCGTCCTGTTAGCATGTTAAAAGTTACTGTGGCTAAGCATTAAAAGAGGAAATGAAAGTCTCCAACGTTACAGCCTATTTAACGTGTCTCAGGAGTATGGCACCATTTTCAGGCTGTCAGAGTCCAGTGTTCTGTGACGACAGTCCTATTTACAATAAAAAAAATAAGAGCAACAGCAACAAAAAAAATGAATCGACAAATAAATCTGATAAGAATGTGTTTTAAAAATAGTGCGTGAGACGAGTGGCTTGACGTCGAACTATACACATACCTGTATTTGCCTTTATATACACATCTTTTTTTCACATTGTCAATAAGTCACATTAATCATATTAAATATAGCAACAAAATTTCTGCTGTAGAAAAGAAAAGAAAATCAGTTTGAATGACATGTAACCACGTGTGTTTCACATTTCAACATAAAACACGTAACAATAATATTGATAACACCAGTAGTAACGACATTACTCCAACAATTGAATGGAAATCTCTCTTCAGCATCTTTTCTCGATGAAATAATTCTACTCTGCATCGTTTCCCAGTGACTTCGCTATGTACAAGAAACATTCAGAACTGTATCCTTCCAGCAGGGATCTCTTTCTAATACTCACATTTGGTTTTTCACTGTAACTGCTCCAGGATCCTGTGTAGACCTGATCCATCACCGAGTTCATTTAAAAGGAACAGTCCGACATTTTAGAGAAAAAAAGACGATCTACTGACTTATCCTTTAAGAACTCTGCTCTGATTGTGCTGTAGTAAGTTTTTTGTCTGGATTCACTGGCAGAAGATTTCAGGAATGCCCCTCAGACTGCAACCGCTGTCTTACACATAAATACAGTAAAATTAAAATGAAGCGACATCTTCTAATCAAGTCAATGCCCAAAAAGTAAAAAAAAAAGAAAGAAAATTCACCCAGACGTCCACGATTATCAACGCAAGCGACGACAATAACATAACAGTTCAGGTGGAGAAAGATAAAAACGATCACTGACAACTGTACAGAAGTGTTTGTGCTTGTGAGGACATTTACACATCACCTGAAATGTACCTCGACATGAAATAAAAAATGCAAGCGTGTCCATCTTGCATCAGTCGCTTCAAACATAAAAACAAAACCTCACAGGATGCTGTGAGGTTTTAATCACAGCATCCCTGACCACAGATCTGTATTAGGTGGGTGATTGAAATAAAGTGCAGGATTTTTCTAGCCATAATTTCCACTTTATATATATATTTTTTTCAAACATATCAGGATTAATCTCATTAAACTCATAAAGAAATCACTGAACACTGAAACAGTACATTCTTGTAGCATGACGCTAAAAAAAAACAAAAACTAGCAGCACTGATGCTCTGTCAACCGCCAGCAACACAACGAATGAAATAATGTGGTTGATGAGTTTCACTGGTGCGCTTCACGGTGCGTTCAGATACAAAACCAACGCACACGTCAGACACGTATTTTATCCCGTATCTGTTCATTCGTGATGTTAAAACGTAGTTGGTCTGTTTGCCTGATTTTGCATCTTTCAATTTATAACCGCATTATGAGTCTAAACTGAGCTGAACGAGTCCTTGTGCTGAACGCACGTCTAAAAAACATCACGACATATAGAAAGCTACGTGACAGAAACTCACAGTTACCTTTCTGTATTATTTCAAAGAAACTCCACTGAGAACATTTCACTGCATTATTGTAAACAAAGGACTCATGATAATGTGAAATACGACACGAGGCCTCCCCCTCCCACAAAAGAAGAAGAAAAAACAAAGAAAGACATGTAGGCCTACGTTTCCTCGGCTTTGTTTGTTATGCTGTCTAGATGTATAAGGCTGGTCCAGTCATAGTGTGTTTCTGTCTTTTAACAGTGTTCTGCTGCACGACTGCTCCTAATCAAATGGTCAGAGGTAGAAACCGGTGGCTGGTGGGTCGGGCAGGCCGGACAAAGTCTCCGGGCTGTGCATCTGGACAGTAGGGGGCGCTTCTCCGTTCCCATTGGGTAGAGCGCAGCCTCCTGGGTAAGTGCTGTTGAGGATGCAGCCATTCTCCATCTGCGCCAGGAGACAGGATATTATGAGCGCATGTCGAAGCAGTTCAGCAGAGTCCAGTTTAATTCATCTGCATCTGTATTATTTATTTTCCACCGTAAGTGAAACAGCAAAATGCATTTTACATTTTCTACTTAAACTAGTATTTATTGGATGCATTTTTGAGAAATCTCTCTCCAGTATTCCAGTGTGGCCCCTAAAAACATCTTCTATATGTATAATATAATATAATATAATATAATATAATATGATATAATATAATATAATATAATATAATATAATATAATATAATAATATTTATATATATATTATATAGATATATATAATCCAACAAATATTATACATATATATACATATATATATACATATATATACTAAGTACTACTAAGTATACTTATATACTTGTAGACACTGTACCGTACAGTATGATGCAGTATTGTATTTTAAATACTGGGGTACACATGTAATGTACTATAGGAAAGTGACACAGTCTACTGAATTGTGTGGACATGGAAGTGACAGTAAGGGGGTCACCTATCCAGTCACGAATACCCATACCAAACGGCACACAGGACCAAAGTAGGTATACTGTATGTATAATATAATCAATTCATCTGCTTATTATTTGCTGTATTAATCTAATTCTAAAGAATGTAACTAAAATGTAGTAGATGTATCTGAAAACTACTAAGTGTATATTTTAAGCTGGTTCTACTCTGACATAAAGGTTAAAAGCTAAAAGCTAAAAACCATATACAGAACTTTATTGTTTCAGAAGCCTCACCTTACTATGAATGGGGTCATGAGGGATCTCCGAGGTCACCACGCTGTAATGGTCCAGCTGCCGGCAGGACTTGCCCACACCTAGGATCTGCTCCAGGGAGGCATTGGGGGGAGGGCACTGTGACAGGCTGGAGATGACCTGGGCTAAAGGAACCAAGATCTGCTCCTGCTGCTGCTGCTTGTGGTTTAACCCCTGGAAGGATGAAACTGCGGACTCGTGCTGTTGCCCAGTCCTCCCAAACAAACCACTTCCACTGACAGTGTAATCCGCATTGTCAATACCAGGCATGCTGTAATCTATGCAAGAAGCTAGTGAGGCGTTCGTATGAGGTTTTTGGCTGTCATCAAGGCAGGGGTTACTGCCGAGGCTCGCGCTGAACCCATAGTCCTGCCACTGGGATTTCCCAGCTGGATGCTCTGTGCTGGAGACCTCACACAGTCCGTTGAGGTTGGCTGCTTTCTGTTTAGCATGGCACTGCTGCGAGAGCTGGTTCTGCATCATGGGCGGCTGCTGAAGGTAGTGCTGATGCTGCTGAAGAAGCTCGCCCTCCAGCTCTGGGGTCTTGCCATTGAAGACAGTCTGTTGTGAGTTAAAGTGATCTACTTGTATCCCTGCACTGGTTAGAATGTCTTGGGCGACCCATTGTCCATTGGAGATAGGAGGATGTTGCAGCTCCCCATTAACTATCGTGTTAGGTAAATGATCACTCTGCTGGCCCCAGTTATGTGTCACTTTATCTGTTTGCATGCTGAGGTGCTTTTGCATTTGCTGGGACAGCTGGAGGATGGGAGTCTGCCCCACTAGGGGAAGCTTATGGTGAGGCAGGGGCATGTTAGTGTCAGTGGGAGTGGGCGACACCGCTGTGGCAGCGACTGAGGATGTACTGGGAGGTACCTGTCCTTCATGCTCTGTGGAATCCGTCTTTCCCTCTATGGAGTCGTAGATATATGAAAGGATTTCGTCATTTGTCAGGAGATCATCCAAAGTGGGCACATGCTCAGGATCCATCTCAACTCTGATCATCCGCTCGTCTAGCAGCAGCAGCTCCAGGTCCTCAGCACTTAGCCCCAGCCCTTCCAGAGCTCCAAACAGCTCACCGTTTGAACAACCTCCCTCTTCTGAGTCCACAACCCCTTGGCCTTCCAGAGACAGGGAGTCCAGAGTAGCCAGCAGTGGGTCAAAGCTGGTGCTTGGCTCTGTGATGCCGGGAACAACCAGTCCGTTGCTCGGCTCATCCCAACTCCTGTGCAAGCTGGAGGGTTCGGACACAGAGAAGCCCATTTGGTCGAAGAAGCTGCTATGGAAGGACATTTTGGGCTCCGCGGCAGGCTGGGAAACGTACACAGACACGTCCTGGCTCATAAGTGCCCCCAGAAGGGAACCAGGGTCCACTCCATCCCTTACCAGCCTGTCAGTCCGGCTCTTCTTCGACTTGCTGGTGTTTTTCTCATGGCTTCCATCTCTAAAGACTGCAATGGGATGGTTGGACTGGTAGAGCAGGGCCTCACCTGTAGCATAGGTAAAAGGTAGATGCATGGAGCGCTTTTGCAAGTGTTCTCCTCCCTCTTCATCCCTGCAAAAACAAAAAACATGATTGTTATCTGGATTTATGCATCTTAAGTTTCTAGTAAGGCTGTGTTGTGCTTGTGTTTGGGTCTTATTCACGTTTCCATGATTGAATTTGTCTTGTAAGCGTCATGTGTGTTAAAATCTCTGCATAAATCAGATAAACACATAGGAACATACAAAAGAGGCCTCTGGGTGGCGATGATGTAGTCTGGTTTGCCGTTCTTGTACACCAGTCTGGCATTAGCCTGGACCCATTTCCAGCGATTCTCCTTGGTGAGGAGCCTGAACACAGTCAGACCGCTCTCTCCAGTCTTTATCACTACACATGTGAAACAGAAACAGAGTCATAACAAGTCAGTTTGGCTACAACATTAATATAATGTTAGTTAAAGAAAATCCAACATCCTCTAGTGAGTTATTAGTTATATAAAGTGAATAACATCAATAAAATAAACTGTTCTCAGTAATGTGCTTTCATTACCTTGACCTGCTTTATAATACATAATATGTTTGTGTGGCGCTGCTGCGGTATGGATCATATCTGACGGTTTGCTGCAGTCTGCATGCAGGTCATGCAGTGGATTTGTGGGCCCTATCCTCTTCTGTGGCAGCTTTCCTCAATCTGCTCTGTAATCCAGCAGGATTATTCACAAAAGCTGTCTGAACTCTCTGACCAGGTTGCACCGGACCACCTCAACTTTTTTGACGGGACTAAATCTAAAATAACAACGTGGTCTGTCTGAATTGTGTAATAAAAAAATCCCCATTTTTCATGCAAATCTGTGATGGATCCAATGCAAAAACACATTCAAGTTAAAAATGACTCAGGTGGCCTCAGTAAGATGATGTTGAAAGAACGTACTTCTGACATGGTTCTCTGCACAGTACAACATATCTGCTGCATGGATGAACTGATAGCCGGATCCTCGCACCCGCAGTTCAGCCTCTGTGTAGCCCAGCACTATCTTCCCCCTGCGCAAAAACATTAGCACAAGAGAACAATCGTAGTTTGCCGCTTCCATGCTGTGTGTTTGTCTTGTTTTCACATGGCTCATTTCTAAGTATGTTACATTACTTTGCGTCACAAGCCATCGGGGTGAAGTCCAGCTTATGTTTGGTTCTGAAGATCATGTTCTTGGTCCTGATCTCCAGGATGGATGGAGGCTGCAGTGGAGTTGCGATGGCAAAAAGGGCGAGCTGTGGAGGGGCCTTTCCTCCGTTTTCTTGCCGATGGTTTTGTCCATGCAGAAACTTGAGCCTGCCGTGGATATTCAGAGCCTGTAAAGTAAGATAAATTAAACATTTAACTTTCATCTAAGTACTTCAAAATGTGTTGACATGTATGACACTGTGCCAGTGCGTAGTCTACCAGAAAGCCAGAAGAGTTGTCCAGTAGGCAGCGAAAGCGACACACAAAGCTCCTCTCCAGGAAGGACGAGTTCTCAGGAGGAAGCTGTTCAGGGTTGTAGGTGACCAAAGATGAACTGCTATCCGGTTCCACCTCTGTAACTAATAATCTGGTGTTAAAATCCTAAGCGTCAAGTGTCACACTGTACTGATGAAATGCACTTTTCTTAACTGGAAAATCACATATTCTTGTATCATTGGAGGCCCAGAATAAAATACAGACTCACAGACACTTTTACGCACCAAGTGGCAGCATATGCTACAAATAAAGAGTAGCCTGCAAACACCTCCTCAATGCATGAATGGTTTAGTCGTGTCAGTGCTTCAGGTCTTAACCTAAACACATTGCTCGGAACTGAAGCATAAAGACATAAGCATCTTAAAACCCAAATTCAGCTCTAGGACCACTTCACCTCAAAGGTCACAGGGAAGATTACGGGGTCATGTGACCTGATCTGAGGATTGTCTTACAGTTTAAAGCCTGAACTGTGTGTACGTAACCATCTAATGCTGATGTCCAAATGTGTATATTCGCACAGACACTGCAGCGGAGTGAAGCACATTGAGCAGTGGTGCAGTTTCACAGAAACCACAAGGACTCCAAAGCGTGTTGAACTTCACTGGAAGCTCAGGACGTATAAGGAAGTCACGCAGCAATCAAACTGTCAGAGTTTGTATTTAAGTTAAGTTAATTAATAATTGCCTGATGAGTGGTTCCTTTTAGGAATTTCTGAATTCAAAAATAAGAGCCACTGCATATTCAACCAGTGCTCACTTTAGACAGACGTTTGCAGTTACGGAGAAGCAAGGTTCAAACTACTAACATCCAGGCAGAATTTAAAGGTTAAATAAAACCAAACAAAGCAGCTCATTGTTTTGTATGAATAAACTGTTTCATCACCTTGGGGCAGGTCCTGGGAAATGGAAGGTGCAGTGGCAGGAGGAGGAGGAGGAGGATTCAAAGCCCAGTGCAGGTTTCTCCTGAGCTCCTGCTGGTCCTCCGTATGGACCAGTTCATACACACTCTGGTGCATGACATCCGTCTGAGAAAAAGAAGAAGAAGAAGAAGAGAAAATATTGTAGCATCACTTCGCTAACAGTTTCGGATTGACTGGTTTGAGCTGATAGCTGATGTATTGTCGGAGGACCATAGTGGTTGCTCCACTATTACGACAGTTTGTTACATCATATTAGAAGAGATTCCCCTTTAACACTTTGATGTTGTGTGTCAGGAGACCTACTGCAAGTCACACCCGTAGACACGTATTGATTCCATACCTGGTGGAAGCCCAGGTAGTCCTGGATGGTGTGAGAGGAGTAGAAGATGGTCCCGCAAGCGGTGATAACCAGGACAAAACCATTGAGGGCCTGAGGGTCAAACAGAGGATGTAAATAGAAGGTTAGAGACACAGTTACGTCTCCTTCTGTTAGACAGAAGACGGATACAGATACATGAAGCATATCATGCAGAATATAGTGTAAAGAATCCTCCAACCCTTTGCCTTCACAGTTTTTCTCCATTTCTAATGATTTAATATAGAGTTTCTATCATTCGTTAGTCACAGTTGCAGTGGTTGCAGCCGGCAGCGTAACAGCCCTCACGTAGGAAAAGAAGAGAGGAAATGGAGCACACTCATTGTTTCTCTTCAGATGTGAACAGCTGGTCCAGCATTTCCACCCCACTAAACGCCCACGTGCCCTCACCCAAGTAAAGGAGCATTTCATCAACAACCGCACAAACAGACACGTACCGACAAACACAGTCATCTCTTCCCCGAATGAAGCCGCAGCGTTCAGGGATGACAAACGCCTGATCTGTCACACAAACATCCAAATGTCAAAACAGCCACTAAAGCGACGCTGAAATCAGTTTCTCATAGAAAGATTTTAGTTATCATAAAACACTCATTTCAGAATACGCTAACTTCTTAGGCCACGTGACCTCGTATGTAACCCCAACACTTCAGATTCAGGAGCACTGCAAAAATGATGCTGCTACTAGAACGAAATGTGACGTAAGAGGCTGCGCAACTGTCAGGAATTAGGCCAATGCCAGATATTCCTCTCGTGTGGACTTGTTGACCCCACAGACGTGACCCTGAGGCTGACAGTTTGAAGTCTACAGGTGTCGTTTATATTAATTCTGAACAATGTTTGTGTTCACGGCTTTTTCTTTAATTCACAACAGTCTGATGACGTGAAGAAGAGCAAAGAAACCGGCTCAGACGTGAACTGTGCTGGCCGCCCGTGTCCCCTCTCATCCCGAGGCGGAGGAGGAGGGAGCGAGCTGTTCCCTGTGGGACGCTCAGCTCCTGACTGAGTCTGTTTCTCCAAACAAGCTTTCATTTATCATTACTGACAAGCTGGGGAAATGTAGGCTTATCGTCATAATGAAACGTCTCTGCTAGGGGTGGGCAGTGGCGGGCAGGCTGCTTCCTCTCCGCTCCTGGAATGCCAGTGTGATGCACATTGGGAGGAACTGGACTGGAAAATCAGCGACTCCAACAGATCCCAAAAAGATGTGGCAGCCAGTGAGCTCGAACCAGGAGTGGTTTCTTCTTTGGTTTCCACTCAAAGGCGAAGCAGGTTTGCTGATCGCTGTTTCTTAAAAAGCTGCAGTGTGACCTGAAATTCACCCAAAATGTCCAAATAGAAAATGAACTTTTAAAATATTCACTGTACCAGACACGTTCTGACGAGAAAACATACATAACTATTCCTTTAAATATGAGCATTACTGACAAATATCACAGCACCTGCTGCAGACCCCCGAACTCTGCTTCACTGTGACGACGCTCTGCATGTGATTATGAGGATGAACAGGCTAAAATCTTTCTAATCACCCTTTAAATGTCTGTTGAACTGAATCCACATGTATGAGTGAATTATTTTAAAACAAGTGGTCTATCATATAAAACTCTTTGGGTCATGTTCAGATTAGTGCCAGGCTCCAGTTTAATCCAGCGGCTCAGCAGCAACACTACACTAATGTTTCATGAGGGCACAGCAGACGGTGCCAGACGTACGAGTGGAAAAGCTGTCCTGAGCTTCTGAGCCCCCCCCCAAACACATAGATTGTGGGCACTTCTCAGACCGACACAAAACACAAGAGTGGTCCAGACATACAAACTGACCTGCAGCAGAAGTTCCCCTTCAGGGATCCTGTTCCCTGCAGCTCCTGCTGTTTTGCTGTCGTCATCGTTCGCGCCTCCTGTAGTCACCTCATTTTGACTGTTCAGGGTGACTGTAAAAGGGGGGGGGGCAGACAGGGAGGGAGACGGGGTGGGGGAGACAGACTTCAGTGCTGTGTTGTTTGTCAGATTTCTTCTTCTGCAGCTCATCAAACATTCAAAACGCAGCATCTGAAAGTTGAACGCAGACATTTTGTGTCGATCGCTGCATCACTGGTGCGTCTGCGATATTCATTCACCACAGTCTGTACAATCTAACGTAGTTATGTATGAAATGCTCTGCAGCTCTAATGAAGGAATGATCAAACACAAATGTCTCGTTTCAGCGTCTCAGCTTTTCATTGCCTGAATCTGAAAGTTTGTTTTTCTCATTTTAAAACTAAAAACAAAATGATATAATTAATAATGAGAATAATAAACGTAATTCTCATAAACATCATTTTTAATGCATAAAGCTGATAATGTGTTGACCAGCGATCCAGGTAACATCACTGTGAACAGTGAAACCTTGAGAGGACGGAGCTGCTGGAGAGATGCGTCTCGTCTCTGCTGTTTCCTCCACAGAGAGACGAGGTGACGGTTCCTCCAGGCGTCACTATATTTACACTTTAACGCTTCCTCAGCTCCGCTCCAGCCCCACCGCTCGCGCTGCTCTCCCACAGCCCTTTCTGAATCCCCCCATGCCCCCCCACCACAAACCCTCTCCCTGCCTCCCCAGCGTTCATTGGCTGGTGGTCACAGCTGTTCTAATGGGATTCTCCTTTTTCCCAGCGTGACATCATAACCCCTGCTCACACAGAACAACGTGCTGTTATCCTGCATTCAGAGGACAGTGAATGAATAAATTACAAACACTGTGTGGGTGTATCCCACGTTGTTGTGGTAGCATAACGCTGAAGGAAAACTACCTGAGAAGGCTCATGATGAATGTTTAGAGTCACGCTGACACTGATAATTTGATCGTAATTAATTGACGAGACGATACGCGGCGGTGATGTCACGAGACGGAGCGCAGCGGTGAAGCACGTTAATCTCTGACCCTGCAGCGGCCCTGTGCTGCGACCTGTGACGAACTTTGACCCCGGAGGTGACGTATGACACGATTGGGTGACCGGGTTCTGGGTCACATCTTTTGTTAGTCTGCAAACAGGGTTGACAAGGAGTCCCTCTCCGGGAGAGGAAGAGGCGAGGGGGGTGTCAGGAGTGTCGCGGTAGACACTGGTCAGCATATGGTCTTCGCGTGAGGAGCCTGATGTGTCGTATACCTTCACACGGAGCTCTGGTTGGACGCCTCTGACCTTATTCCCATGCAGACATGTTAGATCAACTTGTAGAGGGGCTGCTGAGAACAATGTGTCACATAATCCAACATACTGCTGAGTAAACGGCGTGGGCCATGCTTTGCATGCTAAACGGTGGCGTTCTTGACGCACAGACAGATACTGGAGATACTCACAGCAGGACAAAGATGGAAAATGGGATGGGTCTGACAAAGCACAGAGAAAAAGAATTGGCTTGTTGCAGGCCTAAGTCATCATCATGTCTGCCTCTCTTAAATCTCAAAATTCATTCATTCAGATAAAAGTCTAACAAGGGCTCATGTTCAGCTATTTATTAGTCAGAATTAATTGAAGGCAACATTTGCAAATGACTGTTTCAATGATTAATTTTTTACAAATGCCAGTAATTTTCCTAAACGTGAGGATTCTTGCTTTTCTCTTTGGGCGAACAAGAAATCTGAGACATGATTTGGCCAAACTAGCAATGACCACGATACTGAAAATGAAGGTTCAGTAAAATGTAGAACTACACAAACCGCACGTGATGCCCCAAAATAAAAGCACAATTATTAACGTATTCACTCTTTTCTCACTCGTGATCCTCAGGTCTTGATAACAACATTACCAGTTTACTGTGTGATAATCACATAACTGTTATGTGATTATCACAGAAAGAGACTCTGGTTTGATAATCACCAGATACAAATCAGCCTCTGCCAAAAACTGATGCATGTATAATCCAACTAACTGTTCTCCACCACAGACACACAGGCACATTATCAGGCTCCAATTACATTACCACAGCGCCTTGTATCTGTAATTTGGTCACAGACGACGACCCCCCCGGCTCACTCTCACTGAAACGCTGCTGCAGGAACATTATGGGACATATTATATATATATATATATATATATATGTATATTTTACATAATTAACTTAACTATATGAGTTTATCAACAACAGCTTTGGTTTATGTCAACACCAAACTGTCTGACACACGCGAGAAAAGAAAGGTTGTAGTGTTAAGATCATTTAAGAATCACTGTAACCACATAACGTAACGTTACACACCAGAAACCACAGGTGCACAGCAGCAGCAGCAGCAGCAGCATCACAGTCCAGGCAGAAAAAGTGGGCCAACACAAAGCGTCTTGAATGACCGGAGGAGGACAAAGAGCAGATCTTGCTGTCAAGGTTCAGTATCCACAAACGTATATAATGAAACATTTACATTCCCCCTGACATCACATGCATATGGGTTAACAGCGCTGTGGCAAATGCCCAGAGGCGATTCCAAGGCAATTAATAGGAACAGCTTGGCGTTCCCGTATGTGTCTGTCAAAGTACAATAGAGCTTCAGAGTTACTGTATAACGCAAAGAGTAAGTGACCTCACATGACATGAAGACGTCAGCCACCACTCCGCCCACAGTGCTGTTACTTTTCACAGCGAAAGGGTTCAGATCCAGCTCATGTTAATAGCACACAAAGACAACCTGAGTAAATACAATTAGCACTTTTTAGATGATGGTTTCATTTATAAAGGGAAAAAGCTGGTTATAAAATCTTTTTTCACAGCGCTGCATGTCTGCATAACACCACTCAAACGTCTCTTCCACCACCTTTTAACATTTTCTGTCCAGACTGGCTAAATAATCGCTCTCACGTTGTTAATGCTGAACAGAACTGGTTAATTTAAACCTGCAAGAACCGAAGCAGCAGAAAAAACAGCAGCTTCTTTACACATCCAGCTGGAGAACTTGGTTTTTTCTATGTTTCTGGCTTCTTGATGAATGAATCCAAATATTCATTCTAGTTTGGATGAACAGAAGAACGAATCAACATCTGGTTGGAATATGATAATATATACATATTTCTACATACTAGCATAGCAAGAAAACACATGTTCTGCCTTCAAATTAGCAACAAGCCAATAAAAAAAGTTTTGTAAGATCTTCATCACTCTCAAGAACGAGTCAAAGTAGATCGATGATGAGTCTCGTGGCTAAACTGAAAAGTTTGAATCACATTTTAAAGAACGAACGTGCTCCGAAGCTGCAGCACAGTGATGAAAAGGAACATTTTCTGCACAGAGCGTGAACATAATGCGTCTCTTCCTCTAACTGGGCTAACGTATCTGCTCCAGTATCTGATAGATTAAACCTGACACACAAGCGGTGACCCTGAAAATCGTCATACTTCAGCTGCCTCCGGAGGCGTTTCTACTGCATGGTGTGGTCCCTGGAAGCAGGAAACAAATCAGCATTTATCAAACGAAACTCTGAAGACTCAACACAGATTCAAGTCAGACGAGCTCGTTTCTGATGATGATGATGATTATTAAGATCAGACAACAAAGCTACGTAAAGAGCACCAACACCAAACTCTAACCCCAACAGGACGTTCATGGTAACTGGTAAAATCTGCATCTGTGCTCCAGTCTTTGAAGGATCATTTATGTTAAAGTGTAGTCGTATGGTAAACAACATTTTTGGAGGTGGTAGCACAAAAAACTACCACCAAACTGTCTCCTTTGTCTGGTATGTTGCCTGATATGTGAGAAGCGTCTGCACTGTGCTGGTTTCCCTCTGTGCTTAAGAAAAACTCATCTCCCCCAGCATTTAAATACTGAAAAAGTCAAAGTGGACTTGAAGCATTGACCCAGGCTGCAAGTCCTGCACCTCCCTCCAACCAGTGGCTCCTGAAGAACGTGGAACTGCTTCTGGAAATAAACTTTATCAGTGGAAAATGACACAATTCAGTTTCCTCCAACAACACAAATGCAAGTTTTTGAAGGCACCAAAGTCCCACAAAAATACAGTGCAGCTGTCAGCACCTTCAGAAGACAAATCTTTGACCTGAGACTGTGACCTCTGGCTCAGGCTGCGGCCTCCATCATGGATCCACCAGCACAAAGATTACTGCCACTGCTCCACAGAGCGCCAGGCCTGCTCCATGTACGCTGGGGTTTATCTCACAGACAGCTTAACTTATCTGCAAGCTAAGACCCGAAAAACATTCTGCGCACTGCAAATATTTATCAAATGTTTGACCACTTTCAATTTGTCCCATCATGCTATTTACAACAGGATTAGTGCGGATGTTCTGTGCTTCAATTTCCTGCCCAATCCCTGCATGTTATGTTGGCATGCTTCCAGAGCGTCGCTTCGGGCTGCCACGTACCCGCGATAACACATGAAGCACACACACACACCGCTGCCAAAAGAGACTTAAAGTGTTCGCAACCAATCACAGGAAAGATTTGGGATAAAATGTTACTTAACATCAAAGCGCTGCGGTTTTTAAAAGCGGAGCGACTCCGAGTCTTGTTGGTTGTTATTTTTAGCAGGATGGAGCTGTGCAGACTTTGTATGTTATTATCAGCAGAAAGAAACTATATGTTCATCAAATAAATAACCCGAATACAAAGACAAAAGGCTAAAAATAATAATAATACATGAAACATAAATAATTCTGCATGAATCCAAATGAAGCAGTTTGTTTACAGCACATATTGATGTTTGTGCTGTCAGCTCACATGGGACAACAATAGCAGGAGTCTGAATCATGAAGCCGGACTATATTTGGACAGCATTAACCCAGCGTATTAAGCTGTGAGAAGGGGGGCGGGGGTCAGGGGTCAGGGGGAGTTAGCAGCTGACTGATTCAGGCTGGAGGCAGGATGAAGAATCACTTTCATGTCAGTAATTTCAGACCGTTTTCTCTTCTGACTTTAAGTAACCCCCCCTTGTTGCTCCTTGACACCCTCTTGTCTGTCTCCTCATCTTCATCCTGCAGCTCTAACAGTTAACTATTAGAACATTTTTTGGTTTCTGGTTGCCTGAGTGCTGCTACAGCCTAAGACAGTGAGCTCGTCCCCCACGTTACCGACGACACTCCCGCGTGCTTCAGACTATATCTGTAGAGAGACAGGTGTTAAAGTGTCGCTCTAAAATAAACTAAACCTGAGAATAACTATAATTATTTATTAACTGGAGCTATGAAGCTGCATGAGTTTCGGTGACTTAACGAACAGCTCTCTGCTCGGCTCAGGTGTTGATCTGTGCAGCAGCAGCAGCAGCAGCTCATCAGGAGAAAGCAGTTTGCTCGGTCTGGAGTTTCCCTGTGTGTGCTTTAATGTTGTGCAGTCAAGAAGACACACTGCTGCTGGGTGCTGGTACTGGACAGCAGAATATTTCACACTTTGTTTTGGAGATCTCGGGTTAATACTGTTATTACTGTTCTAATCCAAATTTGAAATACAAACATGGCAGCAGGAAAAACAACACATTATATAATCGGTCAGGATCCTAATCTGTGTTGAGCATGTGGAAGTGCTGCGCGTAGTCGTGTGTGGCAACAAAGGCGTAAAGAAAACCCTGCTTTTAAAAGTGAACAGGCCGCGTTCCCTCTGTGCACTGATTTTCTGTGTGTTACCCTGTTTTCGAGTGTGTGGACATCAACACGTCACAGTGTGTTTACGTGTGTTAATCATTCTATCAGCGAGTAAATACAGAACGTGTCTACTCCTTCAGCCCACGAACACGCGATGTACACATACCACCCCCACAACCACTAACACACACATGAATGCACTCAACACACACACACAGGCTCACATTTAGAGGCTGAACATGAACATGCGGTCACTGATGTGAGGGGGGAAAGCACGCACCCTATGCTGCTTTCACGTCTCCTGAGGTTTTTGGATCACATGGTTGCATATTTGCTTATGAGAGGCGACGCAGAGAGAGCTGGGCGGGTTAAAGGTCGCTCCCGATTACCGGGTTTTTCCCCTTGGTGACCTGCATTCCTCGCCGTGCCCGTATCACGATCAGCGGGGCTGGGGGATGGGGTTAAAGCATGTAGGAGAAGGACAGAGGAAGCGTTGCCCACTGCTGATCACATCCCCAACAAGGCTGCTTTGTATAACAGATCAGACCGTATCACCCTCATTCAGGGCAAACCAGAAATGGCTATAACGGCATGTCACCAGATTTTCCCGGCAGCCGCACAGCTTACGTAACCCGTCCCATCCCGAAGCTCTGCAGAAATGTTGCTCAACTGCAGCTCTGTGCGATATTTCCAGCGGAGTTCCAGTTGTGTGTTGTGCTGTGTCACGGCGCTGATGTGTGGGCGTTCGTTTAGCTCATACTCTTATTTGACCTAATTTTCTTTCAGACGTCACCCCGGTCGAGAGACGTGAGATGTGCAGGGAGACAAAAAGATGATGAGGATGCTGTGTGCAGCTTTAGTCTGATCCAGCAAGAGTTGCGTAATGCCTGTGCCTGTGCCATCTCTCTGTCAACGGCTGCGTTGTGCTTTTAGACTATAATATATCATGTTCGATGACTCTCGTCTGGCTCTGTACCGTGAATGATGCTTCACCTTGTTCGCCAGCTGGTCACTAACTGTATGTCTACAGATGTAGCCGTGCTGAATGTGACCCGCTGTGTGGAGGAGACATTCCAACCACCATCATCCTGCACCAAATCACAGCACAGTGATTCATCCCTAGTCTGCAGGGATTATTCCTCCTAATCTACTTCTAAATTTACAGTAGAGAGTGTGTCTCAGTTCACATTAACAACAGGAAAACTGCTTTAAATCGTGATCTATGAACTACGCTTCCACTGTTTACATCGATCAGCTGACAGAGCGCTGTTTATGTAACAGCAGTCATGTGATGTCGGGTTTGATCCTTCAAGCCTGCTTCTGAAAACTCAGGGAAACCTTCCAGAAAGGAGGAGGAGCACCAGATGAGTGAAGGGAGACAGGAAAAGAAAGCTGCTCGGCCGCGGGTAAAGGACTCTTCCGAGAATCCCGGCAGAGCTCTTATTGGCTTAGTTGTATCATCCAGGATCTTGTCAGGGTTTTTCTCCACCATGATCATGTAACAACTTGTTCAGAAGAACCTCCACGAACAGACTGCATCAGTGTTCACTGTTTGATATGTGGCTGCTTTGCTGCATCTGTCAATCAGTAAGATCTGGAGGAACAGCTGATCCTAACACAGCTGATGATGATCATCAGGATCTGTTTATGGTCCAGATCATCTTTCAGTGTGACGCTGCTGTTCAGGGACCAGGTATCGTCACAAAACCTCCACTGACGTGACCTGTGCCGCTGTCACCAAATTAAGAAGACAACAGATCTTATGACTGAGGGGCGCCTCACATCCAGAGCGGGGTGAGTTGGGAGACTTACCGCCCCCCCCGGTCGGGAGGGACGAGCCCGGTTACTGCAGACAATGACAAAAATGGCAGCAGGGCTGGATAATACTGTCAGCCAGATTAAGTGGGCTCTGCCAGGGCTTTGTTCAGATCCTATGACAATTACACACGAAGCCGCGACTGTGAGTCACATTACAACAAAACACAGAAACACAGCTCTGCACAGCACAAAGCTTTTCTAAAGCATTTTAATACCAGATGAAGGTGAGCCTCTCTGAGCATTTAACAGCTCCTCAAATCCAAACAGAGCAGCAACAGGACAGTCATCGCTGTCCACAAGGACCAGCCACTCTCAGGATTTGTTCTGTTTACCAACAACAAATTATGGCTGACCACAGAAACAGCCGCGAGCGACGGGCCCTCGAGGTCCACGCAGTTTTCCCTCCGTGGAGCGGCTTCTTTAATGTAAGCCCTGAGCTTGTTAATTACTTAGAGACTGTCCAGGAAGTAGGCTAATGCAGTTAGACAAGAGGGTTTGTCTGAAGGCTACGCTTTGACCTATTGGTTCTGAAATCCACTATCAATAATTCAGCCTGACAGGTCGAGTAGCCGCTGAATACTTCCATATGTTACTGAATGGAAATAACAGAGTCGACTGCTACTCGTGGCTCTAAACATAGCATAAAAGACAAGAAAATTATTCAGGTCCCTTTTAAGGCTTTGTTTTGTTCCTTCAGGGCATCAGGAGCATCTACGTGTACACGACACACACACACACGCACACACACACACACTCAGCGCCACGCTCACTGTAAACAGTCGTATCACTGGTGCTGATCCCCGTCCGCCTCAGCCCAAACAGCCATTTCAAAAAGCCGCTGCCTTAAACAAACACTGCTCTGCCTCCATTTCATAAATTCTTAAAACTCCAGTGTTTCTCTCAATCATTCATGTTTGAAGAGCGTCTGACGGCTGCACTGCAGCTTTCTCGTTGGAGGATCACCGCTTAAAATAACAAAGCCTTCACTCCACAAAGCACACAAAGCTGCACACATCCATCCAGTGGTACACAACTCTTCCTGATGCTTTGGTGTGCAGCAGCTTTAATGGACACCAAGCATCCATCTCCTAACCCACGCACAGACACACACATCCACACGGGTTCTCATCTGCATAAGGCGGCGGCTGGTTTCTTTTCTCTCAGTGTGGGGGTCTCCACATCTCGTGGATGATGAGATGAGCCGTGAGATGTCGGCAAACACGTCCAGCGAGTCGAGTGTTGTGACATCGTGAGAACTGAGAGCGTCTGCCTAAAACTGCTGCTTCATCGTGAATATTCAAAACTGGTGGATTCTATTCAAATTGTTCCTTTAAAGCACAATTTGACACCTTGGAAAAACGATTCTTGACAAATTAACCAGAAGATGAATGAAGATCAGTTGAACTAATTATACACAATAATTATAATTCTCTCACACACACACAGAGTCAGCGTCTTTATTAAAGTTTAAACTCTCTCTAACCCTAACCAAAAACCCAACCACACACTGGTCTCCGGACGTGAACTTGGGTCTGTGGTTTCTCGGCGCTGCTCATTAAACCACCTCGTGTGACAGACTGACCATCAGCGTATCCAGAGTTACAGCAGAATGATTCATGAGTTTCTCCATCTACAGCACAAAAGCAGAGCTTGAGGCTACGTCTGACCCTAACACCAGGACCCTCTGCTGTTATATTACGTAATGACTCACTTCACATTCTCGGGACTTGTAAACTTACCAGAGAAGAAGTTCTTGGCTCGCAGGTAGCTGACGCTGAGCCGGAGGATGGAGAGTTTGTCCAGACTGGCGGTGACCTCTTCAGGGAAGGGCAGCAGGCTGGCCAACCGCTCCAGCTCCCCATTCAGACGGTCTCGGTGCCGTTTGGACGGGTTGGACTTGGCCCCTTCGCCCTGTGGCTGCTTCACCCTGATGAACATACAATGAAACGAGGAATGAGGAGCCACCAAACTAACGCTGCTTGTTAAAGCGTTGCTTTATCATTATTTATTATTTAATATTATTTATTTGTACTTTCCATAAAAATGACTTTATTTTTATATTTAAATTTAATTTTCTGCTGTGTGCACATCATCATTATTTTTATCTGTCCAGCAGCAGCTTTTGTTTGATTTTATTAACTTCATTAACAAAATGAATTGTTTGAATGAATGAATTGTTAACAGCACGTTTTACATCAACTCTGATGCTTAAGAAATGTTTTTAAATATTTTATTAAGGATAAACATGAAGTTTATTTCTGAATAAGTTGACTTCTTCACCATCATTTCTGCATGTGCCTCCTGTTGGAGCCTGTAGATGATGACTTATAATGTGTGACTGACATGTGTTTAATACAAATAAAAAGATCATCTATACCTGTGGAGATTGTGGAACATTTATATATATTTTCTTAACCCATATATTATAATTCATTTATTCGATACCTCGTCCATCCTGCTGTATTTGCATAGTGTTTGATTCCATTGCAGGTTTTAAGCCTAAATTAGCTAGTAACACAGTCTCCAGGACATTTTTCTATAAAAACTAAACGGTCTATTCAGAGTGTCTCTAAAACTAAAGGGTGAAAATAACTCCTGTTGATATAATGCACAGTCTAACGTGGCTGCTTGTATTAAAAGGCCTTTCAGTAACGTGGCTTCCAGTCCGACATGTCGCTCCACATTCGGATCACAGATTTCGTCCATCAAACCAAACATTAAACCCGACTGGAAAATATTTTGTACACAAATGGAGAGCATCGGCAAAATAACAGCAATGTGAGCTGACAGTGGACAGTGTGGCCGACGTGACTGTTCCCAACTCACACAGCCGCACTGTCACATTTCATCACGGACCACCGACGGACGGACGGGGATCTGTTTACTGCTGGGCCTCCTGTCCTCTGCTTTTTGTGTGTTTGCTGCAGGAACAAACATTGTCACGTGAAATGGAGGCAGCAGCGATGTTTAATAAGCCTAACCTTTTTTATAGTCGTTTGGACTAGTTTGTGCCTAAACCCAACCATCCGTCTGTGGGGGCACTTTACCATTTATTGCACCTGCATGTTACATGCGAGCTGTTTTTCTGCATTTCACTGATTTTATATCTGTATAATCATAATCTGCATTATTAAAACTTTGTGTGACTGAAGTCTTTGCACCAGAGTCAAACATTTTCGTTTTAAAGCTACAATATAAAACCTCAGAGCAGAGCTGGAGCAGCTTTACAGACAAACTCAGTCACATATGAACAAGGAGGATCCAGGAACATCTGTAGATCCATTATCTGTTTGTATCTGTTTTAGGTCCAGTTTTTACGTTTTTTTTAGACACTAGAAAAAACATGGCGTCAGTTTGACGCTGCTGAATCAACAAAGAACCGAGTGCATTATTAATGCATCAAATATCTGAATCCACACGAAACAAAACCGATTCCTTTAATCCTTTAAAGGAGGTTTGAGCTGAAGGAGCCAGTCTGCAAAAATCATTCATTAGTAAATGATTTCAAGAAAACAACCACAAAAAAAAGAAAAATATTAAATAAAACAAACGTTTGATGTTTTTTTTCGGACTGTGTTAAAATTGGTTGTAGAAATAAAAAGGAAAAAGGGGGGAGAGGGGGGGGGAATCAGGCCGCAGTTTCAGGCCTGCAATAATCCGCAGGCATTAAAGTAACACTGCACATTTCACTACGCCCTGTGCGAATATGCTAAAAATGATTAGAAATAGAAATGTTTTACATTTCGTACGTACATTAAAGTAAATTAGTGCTAAATTAAATTAAATTAAAATCTAACTCGTTTCCGTTTTGCTTTTCGCTCAGTGTGGAGGCACATTTACAGGCGATGCCGTTTAAGTTTTTCCAAGCGAAGAGAAAACTCGTTTCATGATAAATAATGTTATATATGAAAGTGTTCGGCCTCGCTCACACGTTTTAAACACAGCTCAGTGCTGGCAGTGACAGTAACAGGAGGACAAAACCAACTCACGCTCTCTGGACCGGTTTTCTCCTCTTGCGTCCTGCATACATGACGGCCCCTCTTATATAAGCCTCTGACGGATCCCACACAAACGCACACGGCCTCTGTCTCCGCTACATGGAAACCAGCGACACGTCCTCAGCTCGGATCCAACGCATCGAGCTTTCTTTAAATGGAAAGAACGAATCAGACGCCGAACGCACTAAGTTTGGTCGAGCAGAAGCTTTTTTTTTTCTTGTTTTACGCGCCGCTTCACTTAATTAAGAATTCAAATCAAAATCTGAAATAAAACAAACAAAACAAAAAAACAGGGAAACAGGTGCTGCAGCAGAATAATCCCCGAAAAACAGGACAACAAGTCGGAGGAAGATATCCAAGCGGGAGGTGTCCCATCAGCTTCACGGAGAGATGAACTTATTCCCGGCGATGCTGAGTTTCTCTGCTCATGAAGAAGAAATGACGATGATGATGATGATGATGATGAGCACAGTAGACGCGTCTGCGCGCACAAAACCTCCTCATCTTTCCTGCGCGTTAGAAACACGACGAACAACTGCCAACAGTCGCAGCAAAAGCTCCAGGTGATCACATTTTAGCGTCTACATCAGCGGCGCACTCCGGAGCCGCAAACCGGCCACTGCGGCTGCGCGCATTCCAGCGGCGGGCACGGCGCGAGCTCAAGAAGCCGCTTATGTGTTACAGCGAGGGGTCAGGGGGCGCGCGGGATGCGCGAGTGCGCGGGCACGTGGGAGAGTCTCCTGGAAACACAGGCCGGGCGTGTTCACGCAGGCGCGCTCCCGAGCGAGCCCCGTCGTCCAATCAGCGCGCACATGAGGGATGGAGGGTGATGTTGAGCCTGCGCTGAATGTGGGTCAGGGGTGAGACTGTTAAATAATGGAAGTGAATTCATGTCGGCGTGAAAAGGGAGTCTGCGGAGGCCTTTACCTGCAGCGGGAGGGGGGGGGGGGGGCTGAAGAGAAGAATGGTTCATGGTGTCATCAGTACACAGCCACAGTTTGTTCTGGTCTTCATGTAAGTTCATATGACTGAAGTGATGTTTGAAGCTGATGTTCACAGGGACACTTCCTGGAACTGAGTCATCATCTATGTTACTGCTGCAGTTTACACATAAAACACACGACGTCATGATTCTGGTTGAGTCATGGTTTAAGTCCAGCAGTGACTTTGAGTTCTGTTTTTGGCCTCCAGTGGAAATATCGGGTTCTTCAGCTGCTAGTTGTTCCACTGGATTGACTAACTGTGTCTGTCTGAGTTTTCTTTTCTCTGAAAACGGTGAAAAATCCAACTGAGTCTAACAGACAGAGTCTAAACAGACGTGGTCCAGATACTAAGCGATGAATTGAAGACTCTTATTACCCTGTAAATAAAAGAGACACAGCAGAATCAGCTAGTTGGTAATTAGAAACAAAAATATTTCAAAAATGTAACTGAGTCTGCGACAGTACGGCGTCTCCGTCATGACAGGAGGAACATTATTTTCTCCTGGGAGCAGAAATCAACTAGTAAGATAAAGATGAGATGATTAATAATCTATTTTTCGTTTGGCAAGAAAAAAAGATTGTTCAGATAAATTACTAAACTAAACTTGACTTTATTAATCCCACAAAGAAACATAAAGTGACATATGAAGTGACGATAGAAAACAAAAACAGAGATAATAAAAGAACTGAGTTGCTTTTTAAAAAGAAAAAGTGTCAGAAACTGATGCCGTTTGAGGTCATGTTTACCTTTGGGCTTTTGACCTGGGACTTAGAACATCTTAGAACAACACAGAACACTTGACAACACGTGTTCTCGTTGGGGAAGAAGGAAAAGCCAAGTTTGTTAACGTTTAGATGGTGTGAACTTTCCTGCCAGGTTTAGACTCACAGCTACAGCGGATCTTTGATTATTCTGCCTCATTTCTGCCAACTGTTGCCGATCAGAGGCAGACACGCCCCCGAGGAAGAGGAGCATCTCTGATATTTGCATATAGCTCTAATTCAGAGTCATAATAGGCCGGAGTGTGTGTTTGGTTTCGGGGATGCAGGCAGGAACAGAACACAGACACCAAAACTGTTCCCCGTAGTCTTAATACACTACAGAAAAGGTGACGTTAAAATGGTTTCAACCTTTTCGACACTGTAGATGTTAGAGCAGGGAGCGTTGGTCTTTGACTTTGATTCTTTGTGTTAAATTGCAGCTTCTATATACAAAATTATTAAGCATAGATAAAACTACTTCAAGAAAATCTGTATGGAAGAAGATTAGGGCCGCCATAAAAATATGGTTTGAGTCTGACTTTTCTCTCTTTAATCTCCAATTGAATTCTGACAGCCCACAATGCTACTAGGAAAAAGATTTGAGGACTGAATAAGGGACAGAACCAAGGCTGAGTGGTTCGCCGCTCTATGTATGATCATGGTCTGTGGCTGCTTTGCTGCCTCTGGACCTAAAGCAGCAGAGATGCTGTGGAGTGACCTGTAGACTACAGCTGAAGCAGCTCTGGGAGGAATGATGGTCTAAAATTCCTCCTGGATGTTGTGCAGGTCTAATCCACAGCTACAGGAAGAGCTTCACTGCATGTGAACACACACACACTGCAGACACCTGTGGACATTCGCCCTCCATACCTTCAGGAGCAGAGGGGTCAGGGAAAAGAAAGGGTTTGTGTTTGTTCGCCACCACAGCTGTGAATGTGTTTTTCATGCTGCACGTCCAGCAGAAGGTTGAAGAAAACCAGCTGTGATCTTTCTCAGCGTGTCTGCCGGTCAAGGTTGTCTCGTTGGTCTGCAGAGGGGCTGTGTGCACACCGAGCTCGTAGGTCTGGGTCACTGTTTTCAGTGCAGGGTGCGGAGCATGTCATGTTCAGTGGTCTGCTGCTTCTCTTGCACCTTGCCGAGCGTGAAACGTTGGCTGTGTCTGTTATTCCACACTTATTGCTTTATAAAACAAAAAGAACTATAATATATTTAATGTTAGTTTGAAGCCTACTCTCACAGGAGATACTCAAATATATGACCTACAGTATCTGTGGTAACAACACAGTGAACGTACTGTACTGCAGGATTCTTTCTCTCTGCTTCTGTTCACTTTAATTCATCACAATCTAAACCATCAATGTTTAACCAGAATATTCTTTTCTGTAGGAACACAGTTAAATGAAAAGCAATAGGGACATGCTATCATGTGCCTGTGAACCCTACAACGTGCCGTGTTGTGGTTTTCATTAGGATCATTAAAGCAGATGATTGTTTCAGTGCAGTAGTTGCAGATAACGATGCTGAGGGTCTAACTCAACATTTCAGTAACGTTGCACAGCCCTTAACTTTCTGCAGTTTGTTGTGCTGCTTTAATTTAAACGTTAAAATGATTTTTAAAAAGCTGCAGAAAGTTCTTTAAGTTAGAAAATGTGACTGTGGCATTCAGTGTTTTACTCTGTCATTATGCATTCACATACTGTATTTTAATGAACTATTTGATCCTATGTAGTTTCCTTACACCATTTACAGAGAGGTGACAAGGAAAGTGCGCCCTCTGGTGGTTATACACCATCATTACTTTCTTTTCCTCCCGCCCCCCTCTGGTTTTACATCCTCTCCTGCCTCTTAAGGATTTCTTTTTATGGTCCATCATGCATCACATCTCACAGCAGAGACTCATCAAAACACAGATTTCCATACGTGGACATGTCTTTTCCTGTATGGTCATTGGATGAACTTTTCCCTTCCTCTGTGCAGCGGAAGCAAACTAGCCAACAAAGATCAAATCTTCAAAATCAATCAAAATAATATTTTAAAAAATGTGAACCAAACACAGTTTTTCATCATTGCAGGCACATATTGTATTTATGAAAAAGCAATTAACAGTAGACAAAGGCTGGACGTTTGTTTAACTTATATTATGGTAGATAAAGTATAACTACTTGGCTAAATAAAAGAGGATTACATTAAACTGAATAGTTGTGTTTTTCTTTTTCTTTTTTTTAAATAACAAAAATACATCAACTGTCAAGGCACATGTTGGCTTTAAAACATCAACACCGCTGTGAATACATTTGGCTCCAGGTTTTTTTCTTAGTGGCTGCGGTCATGAATCTGTCTCTATCAAAAGTCCTACATCGAAAGCCATGTGCAGGCTGTCCATTCGACTTTGTTTTTTTTTTAAGCATGTACTAAAAGTTATTTTGCAAAAAGCTGCGCCACAGATTCTTAAGAAAAGGTAAAATACTGAGCGATTTCCCACAGTGCAGGAGGAACACGATACAGCTGCCATGTTAATGCTGAACTGTTAATGCTGGTTTTTCTGTAGTGTGAGTATCACAAACATCTGCTGACAGTCGGATCAAAAATAAGACGAGGATGAAACAGAAACAGCTAAATAAATGTGGTCTGAATACAGACACATGCTCGTTTCGAAATACGCCTCTTGGTACATTCTCTGTGTGTGGATCAATGAAAGCAAGCTGACCACGGCTTTAGAGATCTGTCACAGCTGAAGTGTTTCCCTTCCCTTTCATTAAAAAAAAGAAACAAAACACCATCACTGCAACACTATACCTCCTGTGGATGTGGCTTCCCTTAAATCTGTGCAGCTCTCCAGGGTTTGCTTACAAAGGACAAAAGGAGGAATACGAGCAAAATATTATTATCGTCAGATGCTTTAACACACAAAAAGGCACAGGTATATTTATACGTAGACACTTGTCAGCTGCCCGTTCAGCCAGAAGGCACAAGATAATTGTAGGGTTACACTGTATATGGCTCGGCGTGGTTTAGTATGTCCCCATGCAAGATCACAAGAAGTAAAGAGGAGAAATGCGGTTGGAGGCTGTGGCAGATCCACGTCCACCTGTGAGTAAAGCTCTATAGATGATATGCTAGGTGTTGGATTTGTGGCAGAGTTGCGGTTACAGAGCCTTTTTTTTTTTTTCTGCCCCAATCATCTGCTGTGTTTCAAGAGCGGGGGGGGGGGAGTGCTGGTTAGTTCGTTTTAAATGCTGCTCTCCATTATTTACATTTGGTGGACACAGCTGGTAATTCTATAACATGTACGCTTTTATATTATCTGATCAGCTGGTGTCTATTTCTCTGGTCCTCCATTTTCTCTCCATAAAAGCAGCCTTGCACTGCACACAGATGAACATGCGTCGAGCTGAAGCAGGTAAAATGTGACTGTACAGAAAAACAATAACAGGTTTAGATTTATACACTTCACATCATACACATCGACCACTTTTAGGGTTTCATTTAAAATATACACATTATTTATATTTAATAAGGGAAATTTAGGGTGCAGCTGTGGTTTTAGGTAGCTATCACTTTCAGTGATTCTTCTACTCATATAAACATCGACGAGCCTCCACGTTGTCAGAATCAAAGTGTAGACGACACTTTGATGACATTAAATGACATGTTCGCTTTGTACTATTTTATGCCTCTTATATCTGGGAGGTAAATGAGTATCTCTGGCTGAAAACGGGCACACGATGACGTCTGGTTTCCCTTATAAAATCTTTGGCTGTTTGGATTCACATGACTGATCCTCGTAGCTGGCTCAGGCTCCATCCTGACAAATGCACTTGTGGTTTTTTACTTCATAATTATTATTATTATTATTATTATTATCATTGTTGTTAGAGTGTATCTTCACTAGAAACTGACAGCATTTAAACATTACGGACTGGACAAAGGAAATATGATACAGAGCGATATAAAACATGTAACATCAGGGTAAAACTGAAAGTCTGTGGCAAAGCACTGATGCAAGCAAACTGTTCTGGGTTTTTTCCTTCTCCTGTAGCTGCTGCTATAGCAACACCGGCACGACTCGGCTCTACTCCGTCAGGTACGTGGCTACGTCGTGAGCAGGAGTGGCAAAAATCCTGTTGTTGCCAGTGGAGACTCTGTCATCCTGCTGGTCAGAGGAAGGAAACACACGTGGTTAAGAGAAAATACAGTGAAATACAGCAGAAATGAAGTCTTACATTTAATTGTGGCCTGAAAATAATTTGTTTATCATCCAACTGACGGTCTGATGTGCCTACCACAGGCTCACTGCGGCTCCACTGGAAGTACCAGGAACCTTGAGGATTAGTCTGGTCCAGAGAGGTCTCCCCCAACCTGAGGCCAGAGGACTCAAAGAGAGCCAGTATGTCGCCACCTGCTGGACTGGAAGAACAGTGCTGGTCGAACATGCAGCTGCTGTGACTGACTGGCTGGCCACATGCCAGCCCTCCTTGCTGCGTGTGGTTCAGTCCGGTGACATTCCTTGGCCAAAGGCCAGCGTGTGGGAATGCTTGGTTTTCTGAAGTTTGGCTCTGGCTCGCTGGCACTGGGTCATGTCCATTCTGCATGAGGCCAGCATAAGGCAGCTTCTGCTGCTGGCTCTGCTGCCACTGCTTAACCTGATGGCTGTGTGTTCCAAAAGGGGCGTTTCCATGCAGAGGAGTTGTGGCAAAGGGAATGGGAAGATTAGGTGTGCTAGTAGAGCTTAAGTCATTACACAGAATCAGGGGTGGCAAAATGTCCACTATTTTGGGTGCTACATTGTGTGGCTGTTTAACAGAGCTCTGCAGGAGCTGTCCATTTGCTGCCATTGCAGGTGCCTGCAAATTGTTTTGTGGACACAGCAGAGGTTGGTTTGACTCCATCTGTCCAGGAATCCCGTGAGGGCTGCCAATGTGGTTGATGGACGCGTGCCCACAAGACTGAAAAGAGGCTAAAGCACCATCTGCTGCGACATGAGGGACAGGGACCTGCAACGACGGGCTGAAAATGTCCTGGAGCTGCAGCTGCTGGAGAGAAGGCAGAGTGGTGTCGGGCTGAGCAATCAGGGGACCTTGGTGGGAGAGTTTCTGGGTGCTGTTGAATATGGGTGCAGACTGTCCTACACTTTGCTCTGTAGTCTCTGATCCATTCACCATATTCTTCTGGTAAGCACAGAGTCCATTCATTGAAGACGAGTAAGTGTAATCACAGCTTGGTGTCTGAAACAACCGACGCTCGCAAACTTCAGGAGCTGAGAGCTGGGCAGCATGAGTGAAGGAGTCCTGCTGATTATTGTTGACTGCCATGAGGCAGCTAGGATGGTTGGCGTTTAAGTCCTCTCCTTTCTCCTTGAACAGAACTGTGTCAATGTAGTCAAATATGTCATTAGCGAGGATGCTGTCCAGCTCTGTCCTGACATTATTCGGCTGTTCCTCGTTCTGACTTCTTCTCTTAAGAGCATTTTCCCACTCCATCAGCTCTGCATCATCGACCTCCAGGTTCTGCAGCGCTGCAGTGAAGTCGCAATTTTGAGCCAGTTTTTCAAAGTTGTCAATGACAGACATCACTGACTGCTTGGCTTCTTCTTTCACTACCACAGGGTCACTGGTTGTGGCCGCGGTCCCATTTTCATTCCACGCATCACTGGGGACACTGACCAGGGCTCTGCTGTCCATGAACACCTGATCCACAGGTAAGGGGGGGTCCACTGTCTGGGTGTAGATGGTTTCATCCTGTCTGAGGAAGCAGTCAACTAAAGAGCCGGGGGTCACGTCCTTGTCCTTGTCAATGCTGTTGAACATTTTGTTGAACTGAAACTGTGTGATGTCCACCGTGGGGCCGGTGTCGTAGAGGATGGCCTCTCCTGTCGTGAAGCTGAAGGGAAGCTGCAGTCTCCTCTGATGCAGATAATCCTCACCCTCAGCATTACTGAAAGACACCAAACAGCACAAGTCACATTACTAAGATCAAAGTCTTATTTAGCCTTGTTCTCGTTTAAGAAAAGGATGAGACGCTCACACTAAAGCTCGCTGATATGCAATGATGAATTCAGGTCTTCCTCCTTTGTAGATCAGCTTGGCGTTGGCCTGCACCCACACCCAGCTACTTGACTTACTCAGGAGCCTGAAAACAGTCAGTCCGCTCTCTCCTGTTTTAATCACTGTGGAACAAAGACAAAAACAACACACACACAACAACGGTTATTAAAGGCGAACTTGTAATTCTTTAATCACCACAGTGTTGCAGCTGTACCAGAGGGGCATAGACATGTTGGGTCAATTATTTTTTAAACTTCATAGATGTTTGTTCTGCAGCTAAACTTGAATAAACATAACAGTACAGTAGTTTGAAAGAATAAATTACACATACTGCGCATGTGGTTGTCGGCACAGTACATCATATCGGCAGCGTGGATGAACTGGTACCCGGAGCCTTTCATACACAGTTCTGTCTCTGAATAGCCCAGAACAATCTTCCCTCTGGTGAGAGACCAAATAAACATGACATTTGAGCTGCAGGAATAAAATTTAACCAGTAAGCAACAGTTAAACTTAGAGATACTGTAATATAAGCTGAGAGAAACTAATTTTGGATTGTTTGTTTATTTAGTTGAACTCTTCTTTTCTTTCAGGTTGGCAAACATGACAAGAAAAGTCAGCTTTAATGACAGATTAAAAATATATACGGACAACTGTAGCACCTGCTACAAACGCCTGTGGGTGTGAAGTCCAGCTTATGCCTGGTTTGAAAGAGGAGCATTTTAGCCCGGATCTCCACAATGGATGGAGGCTGGACAGGCATAGCGATGGCGAACAGTGCCAGCTGAGGCTTGTTACAGGTCCCGTTGTCCCTCAGAAAACTCTGACCGTGGAGGTACTTCAGTCTCCCCTGGAACTTCAGAGCCTAGTTTGAGTTAAAACAAAACATGAGGAGGATTTACTGAAAAAGCAAACGTTTTACTGCATCAGAACTGCATTAAATTATGTTTATGAGACGTGTTTTTCCAATTCAAACGAAGGCAATTCAGCCACACTACAAACTATTCTGGCATTAAACTAACCAGAAAGCCAGAAGAATTGTCCAGGAGGCATCGGAAGCGACACACGAAGCTCCTCTCCAGGAAGGAAGAGTTCTCTGGGGGAAGATGCTCAGGACTGTACATCACTGTATTACCACCATTCTGCAGGGCTGAAAACACAGTTGAGGATTACGCATCAAACCTTTAATCATTCATCTAATTAAACAATGCCTTGATCTGCATTTGGAGTGAGTACACACCATCTCCATCCTTGTCAACAGCTGGGGGGTTTAGAGCAAAGTGGAGCTGCTGTCTGAACATGTTGCGGTCATCAGTATGGATGAGCTCAAACACACTCTGGTGAACCACGTCGGACTTTGAGCAGAGGAGAGAAAACATCATTTAATTAAGCATTCTCTATAATAACTCCCACACACTTCCTCACTCGATAACAACGCGTGATCTCAAATGTATCAAACGACGACAGCACAAGCTAATTTTAAAACCGGCCGTCACATTTTGAAGCAGTCTGAGGTTTGTCTTACAGGTATGTTTCTTCACCATGATTCGATGGCTGTATGAAATGACAGCATAAGAGTAGCCTCTAGTGCAGGAGTTTTTATTAAAGTTGTACAGATGGACCGCAGTGGGGAAAAAGCTTCCATACACAACATGAATATGAATAATGTGAAGCGCAAGATAAGTCCATTACAGTCACACACTACTAACTAAAAGATGACTAAAAGAATGTGTGTAGTATTAAAGTACTTTAACGAGGTCAGCATCTCACCTGATGGAAGCCCAGGTAGTCTTTGACAGTGGGAGAAGCATAAAACACCAGTCCCTCTGATGTGACCACCATCACAAATCCATTCAGCGCCTGCACATTTACAGGAAAGGAGCAGACGGTCAGCAATCAGACTGAAGGTGTTTCGGTTTCTGAAGGTGTGCACACATGCATATCCAGCAAAAACACTGATACAGAAACACCCATCAAAGTGTTCCTTCCTCTTGATTCCTTCTGTGCACTCACCTTTATATTTTGAAGCTGTGCTGTACAGAAATTTTTGCTTGATTAAAGTGAGAAATACACATATATGACGTAAACATACTAAACGGTAGAAACACCTAGAAAAACGCACAGACTATGTTCACGCAACAGGGTGCTCTGTTTGAAAATGACCGCACTGGCTTTCATGTCGAGTTACTATTTTCATACTGTTTGCTGGCGTCATAGGAAAATGTTTCTCAGAGTTTACAGTAAACAAGTTCTTCTGGTTGTAAGGGCAGCTCAGAATATGCTGTGAGAGAAAACAAACACTGTAGAGCAGCCGATTGTTCTGCAGGAGAGCCAGAACCCAGGAAAGAAAGAAGCTATTGATTTAATTAGCAAAAAACCTTTTATCAATGCATTTTCTAACAGTTGCAGTACAGTATGGAAACAAATTCAATCCCATTCCTTCAAAACTAAACAGAAAAAAGCTGGTGTAATTGTGATGTTTCCCATCAACGCTGTATTTAGGCCACCGAGCTGTAAATCCCGTGACTCGCTTACAATTCAAGGTCAACAGCTGCTTCTTCTCAAAGGGTCTTTATATTGAATAATCATCACCTGTTGTGATCATCATGCAGAGCAACATGTGAAAATGCATCGGACAGATGAGAGTCAATAAACCTGACAAGCGCAGGTTTTGTTAAGAACCACAAAGCGTGGTCGAGCTGTGGCAAGAGGCACTAAGACGAGCAGTGTCACCTGTCATTACTTCCTCCTAAACAGATGGACCTGAATTAACTTTACCTAAGATGACGAGTGCACATATAAACAAATCTGACTGCATTCGTGCACCTGCAGGCCTTGGGCTGTTCAGTTATCAATCAGGCCGTGACACATTGTCGTCAGTGTACAGATTGCCTGGTGTTTATCTATTGTGTTTATCTTGTCTGCTTGTGCTATGTATGAGTTTCTGCACCTTGTTACTTATGATTTTTGCGCCAGTGATGTAGTGCTGCTCTTAAACTGACACAGTTATGTAGTTTAAACCTGTGTTAGCAGTCAATCAATCAGAGTGAGAACAGTTTCATTTAATGCAGTGATGTGTAATTGTTGCAGACTGAAGTCTCTGATCTATACGTGACTGCTGCCTTAGTTAGACAGTTTGAATAGATCAAACGTGCACTTACTGTACAACATCCTGTCACACATGGTTCTCTTGTGTGAAAAGATTAAAGGAAGCTTCATTTGAATAGCTTATGGGATTGGCACTCTGCGGTTTTTGGTTGGCACTTGCATATTGTTACACGGGTGTAACACCGAGCATGCTTTATTAAATCTGATTAATTCTGCTATTTTATAATTTTGAACTCAGGTTACCTCACTGATGAGTTCAAAATGGTTTACAGCATTGCTACCATCGTGGCAGCTGTGGTGCTGCTGGTTAGAATTACAAATAAATCCAAACCACTACATGGCATGACTGTGTGCGGAGGGACTAGCATAAATAAAAAATGGTGAGGTTAACTTGTCCTTGTCTCATACCTGGAGCAGTAAGTCCCCTTCAGAGAAGCCTGCTGTGTCCATGTTGTTCCCATTGTGCCCGTTCACTCCAGGAAACATCACATTGTTGCTGCTGTTCTTGATGGTGGCTGAAAACAGAAGATGATAAAATGGAGATTAGTCAGCAAAGCTAATATTAACATCTTCGCTACAGTAAACTGACTGTGTGATTGTTGGGGATGTAATCAGGACTGATGTTTTTTTACCAGTTCAGTCTCTACAACAACACTAAGTGATCCCTAAGCTGAAGTGGGCATTTTGGACAATGGTAAGTCCTGTATTTAAATAAAGTGTCTGTTGTCACTCTTATAATATTTTCTTTCTTTCTTATTAATCATCGCTGGCTCTATAAACATACATACAAAGCCATAAACATATATAACATATTAAGGCTTTACAGTTTCTATAGTCTACTCAGCAAAACGTCACATGCTACATGGACCTGCACTACCACTGCAGTCCAACGTGTCAAGTGTACCATTAGCTGACTGATATAACCTCAGTATTTAATAACACAACTAATAGAGAATAATAGGACATTATTAGCATTATTATCATATGATCCACAGGTTGTCAAAAACCTGCCAGCCAGAGAACAAAGCCAGTTTAGACAACCATTTCCAGGTAAAGGATTACAAAAAAAACTTGGCAAACGTTTCTGTTTATTTTATATCAGGTACGTGCGAGATGCCTGGGTGGCAGCCAGAAGTTTCATCACTTTGTTAATGTTGGCGAAGTGAAAAGACACCCTGCACTAAGTAGAACAACTGTTATTCCACTGTGTGGACTTGGCATCACCTGCTGCTCAAGTAACTCAGTCCTCGCTGGTGGCCGTCTCACTAGTCGGTATTATTCCTGGGCAGCTTCATGTTTCAAGTGTCACGTTTAGTTTGATTCTAGAAGTCAGAGTTAATTTTTACTATTGTTATATACACCTGGAAATTATTTCTGCATATTTATAATTATAGTGGTTGCACATGTTCAAGCTGCAAAATTATGCAAATAAAAACACAAGTGAGCTAGTTCCTTGAAATAGACGGTTATGAGCTTGAACAACTGAAGCGATGTCCTACTTTTAGTTACTAATATGATTTTAAAGGGTAAATCCACCCTCTTCCCTTCGCTTTAATGTAATGCCTGCCTTGCATATATATATATATATTTATTTTTTTTTACACCCCCTGGTTGCACCGTGGACAATACTCTTTTGTGGCTCTATTAATAATCTGGATGTTAGATTACGAGTGTGCAACAGAATAAGTAAAGCCAACTATCTGGCTTCAACTGCTGGTCCCCTGCCAGAAGACAGGTTTTCTCATTGCTGGAAAACTGATCTGGCAGCCTGCATATCCGCACTCACACACAAACACATTTGGTTGAGTTGAATATGTCCCTGGGGGGTTTTTGTAAGCAAGCCGCTTCTCTTATCTGGACGGCCACTACAGGAAAATCCCAGGATACGGCCTCTCCCAACCTGTCAGTCCAGTCCTGTCACGCAACGTCTTTAAGGAGGGAAAAAGGTTCAGGGCCCCTGAACATTCCTCCTTGAACACACACACAAACACACACACAAGACACTCCCCACCCTCAGCTAGAACTCGCACAGCATTTACACAAACGCCCAGACCTGTGCAACCTGACAATCACATCGACAGCTGCAGGGCTGACACACAATACAATCAATGCATACAAACACTATTAGTATAAAATGTAGGTTACATGTGCAGCCAGTGCAGGGTAACAGCGCTGTCATCGACGACAAACAGTAAGACCCAGTTTATAATCGTATGACAAATAACACGGTCACACACGGTTAATTCTTAGCGCTTCAATCAAACATACACATAATGTAGATCGTGAAACTTCAAGTCAAAATCTGCATAATTCAGCACATCTCCTGTATTTTTCCTGTCTTCCATGTTTGCGTGAGTAAGTGTGTTTCTTTGAAGCCCTCTGTTTGTTTTCATTCAAGTTCTCTTCCCCGGTGGTGAACTCTGTGTTGTGTTCTCCCTCCCCATCTTTTTCCGTTGCTAATAGCTTAACAGTTTATGACTCCATTCTTTGCAGAGTTGATCATCTGCACTTCCAGTTCTCCGTACCACTGCAGGAGAAAGACGTTTAATGATACCAGAGACTGACCAGAGGTCGGAGAAACACTACTGTAAGTTTCTGGGAGGCAGTGAAGAAAGAACAACACAGATTCCCACTAAGATCAAACATAGACGCTGCATTCACAGAGCAGGAAGACGGGAATTCACATGTGACCAAAACACTGCAGCAAAATATTTTTGTCAAGACTGCTAGATGGTATCTGCTCTAAGCAGACTGCAGACTCATTTTTACATTAAAGCCAGACTGAGTCCTTTAGATGTGTGAAAGTGTTGTGGTGTTAACACATGCTGCATAATCTTATATTTGTAGAGAGAAATTGAAACCCAGGCTGACTAATCAGTTTTTGTGGGACAGTGCACAAACTTTCACATCAGATGGAAGAGCACACTGAAAAAAAAAACTATGTTTACAAGTTCAACATTGTCAATTCACACGTCCAACTTCAAACTGACATTGACAATATTAATAGTTTTGGAATTTTCTGAGTTTCATTTTCCTAGTTACGACTTAGATGTTGACGTAAACACTATTCACAAGTCGGAAACTGGTCATTAAGAAAGATGTGATAGGTCCCCAATGACACATCAGCTGCAGGGACTTACCGAGCTGTAACCTGGAGCATTACTTGAACATGTAGGGCAAAGGTGACTGGCTCTACTTTGTTTATCCACAGCAAGTGGGAGACAGTAGAAACAGAACCCAAGAAAGTGGAGAAAGGTTCAGTTATGCGTCGGCAAACAATAGATCTGTTTTGACGTCATGTAGATTCTGCTTCTAAGAGATGCATCTGTCCGGGTACCTGCCCCCCAGTGCCCTCTGGAGAGGACAAAGACTCCATGTGACTAACTGGAGGGATTAACAAGCTCCCCATTGGACCACAGACAATGCAGTTCTTTGACAAGTGTAAAACAGCAGAGGCAGTATTACTGTAAATTTAAATTCTAAGTCTCTGTGGTGATGAGTGTGCCACCCATAGATAGTGTTATATCTTTGCTTTGACATCTTATTACAAAAAAAACAAAGAGAAGAAAGAAAGAAAGAAAGAAAGAATGCAACATCAATAAATGTACAATGTATGTTTCTTTACTGGGAATACTGGGAAATCCCCCTGTAATATTTAGCAGTAATTATACACCCATATAGAGTAAGGTTTTCTTCCAGCACTACCCACAGGGTAAGTTGATACCACAAGAGGCCCCATTTTCAGCATCAAACTGTAGCCTCCTATTTCAGAAAGGAAGCCATTATAGGATTGGTGAAATGCAGAGCAAGTTTTGGATCCAGGAAAACATCCCTGTCACTCAGGGAATGAGGCAGCATTTAAAGGATTTGACGTCTTTTCATCATGGAGTAATTAAGTGAAATCCGAAGACCTATGAGGGACCAGACTCCGTCTAACTACACAGGAAAACAATGGTGGATAAAGAAAAACTGATTAAAAACTGAAACTAAACCACAAAAACAAAATCTTAAAATGCTTCACTGTAAGATGCAACTACACTGAAGTATGAGCATACACGCTGAACCTAAGGAGAGAAAAAGGAAATGCTGTCACAGGTTGGAGGCCCGCCAGATTTAGAGCGAGTATAAAGCATGCCAGCAATGCATAGGGGAATATTATCTTGATTTGAAAACATTTAGTTCCAGTAGATCCTGTACAGAGATCTCAGTTCTCACGCAGATGTGCAGGAAAGGGCAGAGCTTGCAACAAATAAAAGAGCCAATCCAATGAGCTGGGTCACCCATTCCACAGGTTCATCCTCCCATCAGCCTTTTGATTAATGGCACCCTTTTCACTTCCATGACTTTAGGGGAAGGAAGCAGCCTCAATTTTTCTTTCCATGATAAGACAAGAGTGTCATGTAGGCACTTTAAGGAAAATAAGGAAGAGAGCGGCTGAGCGAGTGTGGAATTTCTATATCCCTTTACATCTACAGTATTTTGATTAGGGCACCAATAAGAGCAGACTTTGATAATATCAAATACATAAATCAATTACAAATATTCGTATATGGTAATGAAGACACATTATCCGTCTTGGTTGTTGTTGCATTTGAGTCTGGGGGCATCAGACTGAGCTATTCTGGGATGTCTCCCCTCTTTTTATTTGTATGTCGTCTGTTGAGGACGGGGTGGTCGTTTTAGGTGCGCCTCGTGCATCATACCACTAAGATGTTTCTTATCAATCTGGAGGTATTCAGGCAGAACTCCCTGAAGGCGAGGATCGTGTAAGGCAACAGTTTGAGGCATGTCTACATTTGGCACGGAAAATTTAGCCAGAAGTACTCGGATGTAATTGCTGTTGTTTGTAGATGGAAATGAATAGAAATGCTTTCAGTGTGTAAATATATGCAAATTCGAATCACACTAAAAACTAACAGCACTAATAATAACACTAAAAACCAATTAACTGTCATGGAAAAGAATCACTGTTTATATTTCCAAATTCCTTCCGAACCCTGAGAGATTTGAATCATGGTTTAAATAAGTGTAATAATACATCTTCTGTGTTTCTGATTCCTGACCAAACTGTGAGTGGGACGACAGCTGATTTTGGTTTGGCGCATAAACAAACAAAAGCATTTTTGGAAAACTCTAAATGTCACAGAAAACCTTGGTGGGCGAACTCAGCTCTGGCCTACAGGGAACAAGAAAAAAAGAAGTTTGGTTTGGGTATGAGGGGAGATGTAGAGCTGTGGTTTAAAACTGGATAGACTGAGAACAAACCTTCTGGAGAATGGAAATTTGAAAAAATGAAAACATGATTAAATCTGTCTCCCAGCAGTTGTTTGCATTCTCACGATATATTGAAAGGGGAGTCGTGAATCAAGAGCCAGCAGGCAACTGCTGTCACCCCAGTGAGACATCCTCTTCGCACATATTGTGATACTGAGTTTGACACTGAGGTTTTAAGGGCATGTAGGAGTAAAACACAGGTCTTTCAAAGAAAAATAATTCCTCATAATGAGCATCAGGATTCAACAACAAACAAGACTGGGCTTCTCCATGCTTATACTCTCACCTCCAATGTGCCAAGACCAAAAATGTTGTTGTTACCTCTTTAATCCCTCCGTTACACGTGTCACGTGTAAAGGTTTGTACGTACGTAGCTCAGATATCCCAAATACCAAATTATATCGAATTACAGCATATGACACGGTGTTACCACATCAACTATGATTGCTAACAGGCTCTGGATGTTTTCAATGAACTTGGAAAGTTAGTCCACATTTTCCTCAAATTTCCAACAGCGTCACACAAATATGTCAGCAGCACTGAGCCACAAACCTTTCAAAATATCCAGCGATGCCTCATAAAGTCACGCTATGAGGCAAACAGTCCAGCTTGGTAAGAGACAGCTGCCATTCGGAGGCATAATCAGGTCTATAAATCTCACTCTCACCCCCTAAATCTGCCTATGTTTGTTCTTTTGTCTAAAGTCTTTCATTTACCTAACAGTTTTTGGGATCCTTATCTAAATTCTAGGCATGTCCCCACTTGAACACCTACCCCAGGTTTATGTTTTGACTGGGACAATTCAGTTCAGAGTCAACCTGGGCGATCTCGTTGAGATAGACAGCAAAGACTCTATCATCTTAACTAACTCTGTATGACTAAAACTAAGCCTTAGTTTAAATTATTTAAATTATTTTCATTTATTCTGGTTCTTGCCATGTTTTAAACTTTAAGCCATTTCTTTCCAGATAATATATGGATGCATTATATTCTTGATCCTGTTTCTGACGTGCTGTCTGTCAGTCATTCATTCATTCCTTCAGTGTACATTACAATTCACTCTATTTTAGAACAAATGCCATATCAAAATCCATATCAAGTACTTCTATCTGGCCGACTGTACATGATATATAAAGGCAACATGGGAGGATACATTTTTCAACACTACATGCATCTCATTGCCTTTCCAGGTTCCACATGTTGTGGTCTCTTACAGTTTGTGTAGTTGCAGTCCTCTTCTTCTGCATTACCTTTTTGATATGATGAATACAGACTACTGCCCCCATGTGAAAAGTGGTGCAAAACCTTGTGCACACCCACAAACATCGCTGTAGCTGGTTCAGTCTGCGCATGACTGGCACGTGTCTCTTCATTTATGAAACTCACTCTAGCACCAGTCACCTTGTTTATGATTGGCACTCAACCCAAAACAACATAAAATGAAGTAGGTTGGTGAATATTCTCAGTCATCCTGGCGAGGTTATGTGGAATTTGACTCATGACAACAGGAATTATTTCGCTACTTAGATGAGTAGTGAAATAACTCTGACTGAACTTCCAGATAACATAAAAATATGTAGAACCATGCATACGTGCTGAGACGTGGAGATTTTAACACACAACCTTCACGTTACACTTAATGGCTTACAAAGCGTTAGGGCACTGTTTACAACCTACATTAATTTATGAACAGCACAACTCTGTAATGCTCAAATGTGATTTAGTGTCTGAGAATTTACCCTTGGTTGGAATAACGAGTAGTAAGTTCCCTGTCTCCCTAAAAGTGATACTAAAAGTGTTTGGCTACTTTAATGAACACTTGTCTCTAGTTTAATGTCACTACTTAAAATTCAGTGCTAAACCATATCCACAATTACATTAAATAATCAGTTTCCTTCATCCTGTTCTTTCACTCACTCATATATTTGGTCTTTCTTCATGATTAGAAATGTAAACATTAATATCACTGAATTAAATTTCCATCCTTAATCATCCATCAGCTGAAGATTGTGTTAGTGATGACTGGGGCATTGGTGTCCTCGGGTGACCTTCACATAGAAATCACTGATAAAAGCAGGAGACGCTAATGTAACCTGACTTTTTAATGACTATTGGCTTCAAAACCCTGGATCCTACAATTCTCATAATGTTTCCCATGGTATCTTTTCACTGCCAGGTAAACACCAACAGCTTTGCAATTCCATGTTTCTAGTTAGTGACTGAAATGTTCTGTTTTCTATGTTTAGACTTAGACTTGACAAACTCCAGAGTCACAGAAACCACGACACAGCTGTTTTCACAGGCTCTTGCTCCTCCTGACTTGTGAACTGACCTTTGTGTGCAAAATTGGTAGAGTAGTAATATGAGTAAGGTGGAGTCCATATTCTGAATATGTCGACGTGATCATGCTCACAGAGAGCACAATGTGGACAACTCTGCCACCAGTAATATGAAAGGGCCTGTGAATACTCAGCTACAACTCTTAGTTTTCACATGACAATACTGAATGAAACATACCAAATATATTCTGCATGGATCAACAGTTGTTTTCCTGCTGTTGAACACGTCCTAAAGTACAACAAACTTTCCTCGCTAAAAGTCTGCAGAGAGCTACAGACTGAGTGGAGGGTCTTTCTTGCAGAAAACAATGACCACCTTAAAGTGGAGGGAGCATCGTGAGTAATGTCGTCTGCTGAGGCAGCGACATGAAACAATCCACAGCAATTTGCAGCTGTAACAGTCACAGTATTTATGGAAGGTGGTGGGTTACACGGCATGATCCTGTCTATGCCTGACTAATGCTGATATCAAATGAACTAAAGAAGATAAAAAGCAATGCAGGACAAGCAGAGGCACAGACACTGCAACAGCAGGGAGAGACTGCATTGTTTAACATTTCATACAACAGATCATAGATGCACTGTGTTTCTTGAATGACAGTGTTAACACATGGTTACATGGCTTGTGTGTGGGAGCTACATATATAGTCTTCTTTTAACAGTAATGATTTATGTGTTATGAATGTGTATGTATCATTTGTGCATTTGGCCCCAGGTGTTTGACATGACTCCACTTTTTTTTAACGTGCTGTATGATTCCAAACTACACTAGAATCCAGAATCCACCAGCTGTATGTTACAAAATACTGAAAACTCCCCTAAAGCTCCTGTAAAGCTTACGGAAACGGCTTTACACCATTACATGATGGCGCAACTCCAGTACTATCTTGTCTTCATAGCAGACGTGAACAAATGGGTGTGAGAACAAGCAGCACTGGAACATCACAGCTCCTCTGATCGCACGTAACACGTCCATTCATCCTGAATTTTCACACAAAGGACTGGGCTAATGAGGAAACAGATACAAACTGTTTGATGTATTTTGGCACGTATTTCCTCCTTTTACTCCATTCATCATTTCATCATTTAAGCTATGTAAAAACTTGCCTGCACATGCTAAACTAGATGTAGCAAACTAATTTGTATTTTGCAGGTTAGCCACCAACACATGTGAAATTCACATGGATTTTTTGACACGTCACAGATTTACTGTAACTTGTCCAGTTTAACTACAAGATGACAAAGTCTGAACAATGCACAGACAATGTACCAAAAACCAACAGAGACATGACGAATGAATTCACTAAGTGAATGTGAAGCCAAAGGCACCGAGGCGACTTACTCAGCAGCTCGTCTGCCAAAACCTCAGCTACTCTGCTTTACTCCAAGAAAACTATCATCTGCAGGTGGTGAAGATGTTATGTGCGTGACTCATGTATAATTGACTCACACGCACAACTCAACAGATTTTCAAAGCCTTGCAAGACTAATCAACTTACCGTGAAGACTTGAGTCTTTTTTTCAGAGTAACTATTGTAAGTGCTGTTTGCATAAAGGGTGGAGTAAGGTTGGTAAAGTACTGAGGATGTGTTGTTTCCTAAAACCAGATTCCTGCATGCTTCTCATTCCTACCTTGGCTGTCAAATGTACTACCGGAATATCTGCATGTATTATACTCAAATCAGTTCTAGTTCCAACAATTGTTCACATCATGTCTCACTTGAGCAGACAGTTTTGATATTTTAAAAGATATTAGGAAACACAACAGTGGACTTCTCATCACCTCTGAAGTAGCTCTTCACCCTCAGGTATCCCACGCTGAGGCGAAGGACTGACAATTTGTCCAAGCGGGTGCGAATGTCCTCGGCAAAAGGGAGGAGGTCCGTCAGCCGGTCCAGCTCCCCGTTCAGCCGATCCCGGTGTCGCTTTGAAGGATTTGATTTAACAACCTCATTGCTATCCGAAATCTTCTTTCTGAGAAGCAAAAAAGAAAAAAACAACAGTGAAATGTTAAATGTTTATAGAAACTGAGGTCAGAGGATGGCATCTGCAGTGCCGTGCGGTATGACACATAACGATTAAACATGAGCCATAAAGGCTTTTAGCTCCAAACTGTTGTAGATTCACTCAGAAAGAAAGATGCAACCATAAATGAAAATATTAAAACCAGGTGAGTCAACAGTACGACTTCCCATGATGATTATTAGATGAAGGAATGCTGTCACTGTCGAATGCCAACACACTAATTTTATCTTTGTTAACATTATTTATTTTATAACATCTACAGTGTCATCTAATTATAGTAATAACCTGCTGGTAAGTAATGTAAGATAATATTATTATGAGGATAACATTTTCTCCCTGACCGCTGTCCATCTGCAACTTAACGATCATTTAAAAGCATTAAAACAAAGCTATGATCTGAGGATAAAGTCATGCCATCAGTGAGACTGTTTATCTAGAGAAAGATGGAACAGTCTGTTTGGTCTTCTTAAAGAGGAAAAAACCACAGTCCACTCAAGTATTTCTCTCCCAAACATGAAAACAATACAGAGTGATGTTTCTTTCTCAGGGAAACAATCTTCGGTACAGATTAAATATTTTAGACCACAAGGAACCACAAGTCGTTCCATTGGCTACTCGTGTAGTTTGTCAAAATGGAGACTTTACCATGACAGCTTTATTTGATTTGCTCGACTTTCTCTTAACCACCGAAGCTCCAGTGAAAAATACAAACTCACAAGGCTCTCTGGGGACACATTACTCACACATCACATACATGCTACACCAGGAGTGAAACCAGCTAAAGAGAAGAATTGGGGCAGTACTGTTGTCGTTCCGCCAACACACATCTTCTGAGAAAAACACAAACCCTTCTTGGTGCTTTGAGAGCTGACCCAGGAAACAAGCAATGTAATTACATTAACTAGTAACTGTTGAACTGTTGTCATTTTAAGATCAGACCTATTAGACTAACACAGAAATCCTGAGTAAGAAGACAGCAGCCTGGCTGTGCACTGTTACTGTGACCTTTGCACTTGTATACACGTACATAATACAGGTAGCACGAAGCACACACACAATCTGTCTGAGTGACAAATATGTGTGGTTCAGCTGCACTGAAAACAACTGGTCTTGATCTAAGGACCATGCAAACACAAATCTGTTAAGACTGCAACTATCATTTTTTTATCAATTAATCTATCAATTACTGCCATTACAATTAATTGATTAATTTAAAAGTTAGTTTTCAGATTTTAATCTATTATTTATTTATTGATTGTTGTTTATTCCTTTAATTAAAAATTATAAGTGCTCAATGTGTAGACCGATGCCGGGCTTAGCTATGCATCTGGGTAGATCTTCAGACGCTGTCTCTTAGGTAATCTGAGACACTGAAGAATAATAGCAGATTTCTATCACTACTAAAAAGCCTCATGAATAATTCCTAGACAAGATAAAGACAGTGGCTCTTTCAGGTTCCCTATAACAATTAGTGATCCGGATTAGTCTGACCGATTCTAATCATATTACTTCCAGATTTAAAACCCATCAGATTATCTTTAGCATCAACAATTTGTCCAGGCCACTTAATTCCACAGCATATCTACAAATTCAGGCTGCAAAGTCTTAACCTTTCCCTAAATTTCTCTCTTTATCAAAACGTTGGCTAATGACAGGATATTAAATTTCCTCCTACGCCACTGAATAGTGCAGGGAATTCAGCCTGAACTAGGCTGCTGGCATCAGACCTGCTTTGTACCTTCTCAGAAAAAGGGCATGAGGGCTGATCTCATGCTTAAGAAATGTTTAGCAGAGACAAAAGCCAGCATTCAGAATTATTTTTTCCACCTTGATTTGCTATGGATCACGAGGTAGAGCAGCAGATATCATATCATAAGTTCACTTAAGGAAAGAAAAAAGTTTTGCGTCATCCATCAATTTCTATTGGGATTTCTTATCTCAAAAGCAAAAGAGCAGGACTGAACCCGAGGCCTAAACCCAAGTACCGCTATCTCAAATATATGACATTACACGATGAACTCTGACACACATATGTCTGCTCAAAGCAGGTCGAGTGTCTGCCAGTACCAGAGGAATGACTCAGTGGCTTTCAAGTATGAAAAGCGTGCTTTCTATACACGTTTGGCTGCAGACAAACAGAGTCTGCAAATTTAGTAGCAGGACGGTTTACAAAGACACGCTCCAGCTAACAAAGAGCCTTCCGCACGAAGAGGAGGAGGAGGAATTTAGAGACATGTACAAGAACAAAAATGATGACTGGCTAACAACCCAACAACCATGAGAGCAGTTCAGTTTATCAATATCCTACAGAGTGGCAGAAATTGGTGTCAAACATGTCATGCAGTCCCACCAGACTTTTGGTTTTTCTTCTGTTCATTCTGACAAAATAAAAAAACCCAAACACTGTTGTTCATCACAGAGCCAGTGGGATGAATGCTGGTCTATAATTGCATCAACATATTTAAGAAATGACATGAATGCACACATGAATTAAAAGCAGAAAGGCATCACTTTACCCGATCCCAGTACTAAATCATTTAATTCTCCATGTCCAGATGAACCTCAAAACTATCCAGAGGCAAGAGCGTGGCACGAAAGCAGAGTGTTAAGCAATGGAGACACAAAACTGAAGATACACAGTGTAGAATTGGTGAGAAGGAAGAATTGTCTTTTTTAGTAGGACAGGGAGCCCACTAAACCTACCACTCTTGAAAGAAGAAAACCAGTTTTAAAACAAGTTTTAAGATTTTGCCTACCACTTTAGGCAGCAGCCTCTTCTGTTGTCCAACAGGGAAGGGAGGGAACCACAATGGATGCTTCTAGCTTATTATCATCCCACACGGAAAGTATTTTTAACTTTTAGAGATACTGCTTCATTGTATGTGTACCAAATGTAAGCCATATTTAACATTACATTAATTTGGCAGACCCTTGTTTTTCCCCTACAGCCATCGGCGTCAAACTGGTGTTCAGTCTTCAGTTAGTTTTAACATCCACAACAAACAATGTTGACTAATTCTATTGTTAGTATTGTTTTCATGCACACATTTAAGTGTTATTTCATGCTCCGTCTTTGATTTTCTCAGTAAGTGTTAGACAATGATTAAAAAAAACTGAAGTTTATGAAATCTCAAAGAACAAAGGGCGACTGTGTATGTGTTCACCAGGAGTGTCTCTGCATCCTGCCACCTCTTATCAGCATTTCTGCCTGTGTTTGTTTCTCACAATTCCTACAGATTTAGATTACTCTGCAAAATAATATTTGCTTCAGTAAAGTGCATTATCCCTTCTTATTAAAGACACCTCTGCTTGCTGAAATAAACACATAGGTACAATAATGTATTATCCACTTATAACCCACAGGGTAATATACACATTCACATACTGCTGTGCTCTCTGGATGGGCTTTAATGAACTGTGTATATTATAACAAACCTCTATTTTAAAAGTGCTCCTTTTTCCAGCAACCTATAGCTACAGTTAAAAAGCTACTGTAAACGACTTAATGAGGACACAGCAGGTTTCAAATTAATTTTCCTTGTTGTTACTGTTTATACAGCTCCATAAATACAACGACCATGTAGCAAAGACAATGCAATAAATCAATGTCACTACTCACTGTTTAGTTTGAGTACGGAAGACTACAGTAATGGTATGAATAGGTTTGTGATCAGATGACAGTCACCAGTTTGGAACTCAAAATGTACTTCATAGGACACATATTTTAAACAACATAGAGGACACATGGTGAAGGAAACTGGTACATGCACAGGAGGTGTCCGGATAATAAAACAGAGAATCTGGATGGGCTGATCTGCCGTGGAATGCCCCAGTGTAGTGACCACAGCTTTTTACAGTCAGACTCAATGGTGCCTTTGTACAACTGAGCCCAGCTGGCCGTCCAGGAAAACTCGGTCCTTACTGAACAGTACCACATCTTCAGCAACACAGACGTCTGCGCACAGGCCACCTTTTCATTTCCTGGGCTTTACAGTGGCAAAAGCCTATTCTTCACTTGCTTGATTTATGTCAGTATTACACCCTGCTGCAGAGCCATGTATAAATCAATGTAAAACTAATACTAATAGCAATACCCAGTCCTGAGTTACTTACTGTAAGTGCGTAACTTTGAGCCACTGAGTTGCAGCTCAGAAAAAACACAAAACAACTGGTAGAAGGAAGAGGGGCTAAAACAGGTGATATCCCCCTTTATGTTTGTCACTACATGCATCTCTTTTCACATCAAGCTGAGTCATTTAATCCACTGTTTATATAAAGACATTACACCGAAGTGCAGCTTTAAGGACTTGCACAAGAACAACTCTTATAATGATCTGTAGGGATTACTGCCAACATTGGAGACAGAAGGTTTTCACTTGAGCATGAGAATATACCCATAATTTGCTTTACTTTAGAGGACACAAATTCTGTTGGCAGTTTCAGTGGGCAACCTACATATTCGATGCCTGGGCATGACTGTAGTAAAGAGGAATATGCAGTAATATGTACTTTATTTATTTTCTTTTTTTTTTTATTCTGTTAAAATGTGTGCTGCATTTGGATGGAAACCTAGCCTTAGTGTTTGCCACTTGTGGCTCTTAGCAACCCTGAATGTGTGCTGCAGGTTAACCACTAAAATTTAATTCACCAGTGAGGTTTCAGGAACACAGAAGGTCGTTTAAGAACACTAGAGGCTGCTCTAACGTCTAAAAAAATGATTGACTGACCTGATCATTGTCTTTTGACTCTATTCTCTGTCAATAAACCAAGTTGCCAGGTTAGGTTAACTGTTGTTTACCAGAGCTTAAAATACAAGTATTTTATGACATTATCAAAATATAAAACCTGCCAAACGCGAGCCACTGCAGAAAACACTAGCACAGTGGAACACTGAAACCTGGAAACTGACTAAAAATGATTTTGGTTTATGCAGGGACCGAGTTTACATGCACTTAAGACACATGGTTATTGGAAAGAGACTAATTTAGATGTCTACGGAGCACTTTGTGTTGCCTACCCATTTATGTGACAGAAATAGAAATCAGCTTTCTCAAGAAAGCCAGTTGTAATGGGGTTACTTAAATGCATGTCAATGCACTGAATGTCCCCTGCTCTTATGTACCTGTTGAGGTGACCGAGCTTGCTTAACAAGGTGGTGATATAAGCTACTAAAATCTCCCTTTTTCATGGCCACAGTACTAAACAAACATGGCCTCCTTGGAGGAATGTGTACTGCTGCAGGCTACTTATTGCAAAGAAGGAAAGAAAAAGGTGACGAGGCGTATCTCAAGAATACCAAAATGTTCTGCTGAGAAGTTAATCAAACTCCCCAGCTACGGTTGTTTTGTATTAACACACGCTACAGCGCCCCTACAGTCGAATGGCAGCTAACGTGTTTTGTGTAAGCATCAAAAGCGCAACTCAGAGGCTGGTTTTGTAAACCCTGCCTCTCACCCAATGGCAGCTGGGAGAGGCTCCAGCACTCCCATGCCCCTTAGAACAAGTGGTTAAGATAATGATGGATGGATGAATGGATAACTGCACAGAGTGGTTCAGGTGTCTGTCAATGTTAAAAAAAAAAACAATAGGAAGCTGGTTGATACGTCCTCATTTTCTATTGGTGGAATATATTGATGGGCACCAAAGCCAACCAACCTTCTGTACTCTACAAGTACAGAAAACTACATCATTTGCATTTAAACTTTATGTGATACAACAAAAGGGGTGTCATTTTTGTGATCAGTAGGTCAAATTCTATAAGAACACTATTTTTGACCAGTTAGCAAATATAAAGTTGACCAGTGTGTTCTGTACATGAATCAGTGTAACCAGCCTTGTTAAGTACTGCTAAATAATGTCCCATAAAAGTGAAAATACTCTATTAAAGTACAAGTACTTGAATAAATGTACTCGCTTGCTTCCCGCCACTGCCACGCTCCAATGTCACTAACTTTAAAAAAGCACAGGGGCTTAGAGACGACAACAACAGTGAGGGGAAAGTGGAGGAGGCACCAACACAGAGCCAGCAGTGATCCCTGGACGACGAGGCGCGAGGCCGGATCACATTACAATAACACAGCCGCAGCCCGCGAGCCTCCCTCCAGCCCCCCGCCCTCCTCGGAGCATCGCGTGAGAGCAGCAGCCGAGTTCACTGTGATTAATGCGCGAGGGTAAGATATCCATGCCAGATCCGTCAGACACATTCTTAAGGTGGTCCGGAGCATCGGAACAACGAAAAAACCCAATAAGACCACTTTCAGCGGAAAAAAACACAGGATCGAACTTCACCGACTGTCTTATCGCTTACGATTCATCATTACTCTGGCAGCTGCTGCTTTCGATTTGCTTATATGAAGCTGATACTTAGATGGTAGTTTACACGAGGATGCGTTCGACCTTAATTCCGTTTATCTACTTTATCATCAAAACTTGACTTTAACTTACGGACGTGACAGAATATAATTATTGCTAAATATTACTGTGAGCACAGATTCGTTTTCCATCGCTCTGTAATAATTGGTACAGCTAACGTGAATTAAACCGAAACTTAAAAGGCCTTTCTGCTAAGTTGTGCTGCGTTCACGGCTCCTCTCTGCGCCAGGTAATGTGACGCGCGCATCAACGTTAATTCCGAAACGTCACGTTAGCTAACGTTAAGCGCACAAAATCACATAGAAAGTAAGAATATAAACGTACATTACAATAAAAAATAAAAAAAAGTCCCGTTAAAGTTACACAACTCTGTTCGTCTCTTACTGTTTGAGTACGGGCTTCTTCCTCTTCTTGTTAGCATAAGTCCCCGGGTTTCCCAGCATGGTGTCGCTCGCTTTTGCTCGCTCACAAACTTGACGTTACGGTCACGTTTCACTCCTTCGCTACCGGGGCTCCCTCCATCCGTACGGTGGACAGTCGTACGCTCCGTTCGTCTGATTCAGCCAGCGAGTCCAACAACGACAAGTCTCATGTCACGGAAACAACACACGGGGCTCCGCGGAGGTTCGCTGCCGCGTTGACAGTTCCCGTCACGGTCGCTGACCTTGGTCGGCGGTGCGGTGAGGGTGAGACTGCGGTAAGACGCCGAATAACTTACTCCCGGTGTGTTTTGTGAAGCAGGAGGTGAAGTACTTAGTGGAGAAAAGTTTGGCGCACATTCAGCGTATGTCCAACCCCCTTTTTTTCGGATAAACAACGCCGCCTTATTATTATTATTCAAAGTCACTTGAGTTTTGTGTGTCTTTTTCCTGCTGCACGGGGCGTTTTCAGGAAATGTGTGTACAGTCTGTCAGAGCCCAGTTTTAAGGTGGACTGGACTCTTTGTGACATAAGAGTCTGTTTTGTAACGTCCACTATGTGTTATGATTTTTGACTTATGGAAATGTGTTGTTTGGCTAAGATTTCTGACCACAGCAGGAAATGTTTGAAAACTGTTTCCCTAATAAGTTCCATTAGAATTATGGCAAGCTTTCATGTGCAAGCAAAGAGCTGAGCTGTTTTTGTTACTTTAACCCATTTCTGCTGCACATACTGTGCAAAACGATGCCATGAATAGTTTAATACGGTAAACAGAAAGAAACCCTTTGCACCATGTCGCTGTACACTTTGCACACAGTTTTTTCATGGTTCTTGGCAGGTATGTTGTTCCAAGCATTGATTAGACTGTCTCATTATCTTTTATCTCTTCATTTAATCCCAGACTGGCTCCATGATGTGGAAATCAGGACTCGGTGGAGCCGTACCATATGTTGCAGGACGCCTGGTTCTTCCTGTTTCTGAGGTTCTTAATGACTTTGGCTGAATGTTTGGGGTCATTGTCACATGCTGCACAAAGAGTTTGGGACTAATCAGGTGGTTACCTGGAAAAAAAAAGCTATACAACTGAAGTGACTAAAACTATTCCATACTACTGTGTACTGACTACAACCTGTCTTGAGATATTTCCACCACTTTATTTATATTACTGTGTGTTGCCGTAATCATAAATTTACTGTAAACCTTCCTCTCATACAGAAACCGTTTCTCTGTAGAGAAGAAACTGCTGCTTACATGTTCACGATAAAAACAATCAAAGCAAAAACCAATGCACTCTTCTCAGAAAACGGTTAATTAATGAATCAAAAACCACGAGAAAGCACCTTCTCCAAACTGCCACCACAACACTATAGATGCACACTAAGGACTAAACTGTCACTGCATGCTGTTTCCCTTTCCATTTCTACAGAATTTAGATGAACCGCGAAGACAAAACCAGTGACCCAGAGGACCCAGATGTAGATACATTTGACTGTATGTATTTCTTAGGAGGTACTGTAAGAGATACATACAGTATTCACACTACACAGTGGCAAAAAGTAGTCAATGTGTGTACAAGACCGCTGGATTTTTGAAGGTGCTGTTGATGAACACTGTTGTCCTACCATGCAATGCTCAAAGAAAACAAAGAAAGGAGCTCACAGTTGATAGAATGAAGCCATGAAGTCAGTTGGCAGTTTATTAGGTACACCTAGCTGAAGCTAATGCAGTCTAATGCAGCACAAGTGAACCACGATGAGTTTATAATGAATCGTTTCTATTATTTTGTCCATCTCATAAATGAGGGCATGCTGAATAACTGTGTAATACTGGTAAATGATATTTATTGATATCCCTGATTATTTGAAAAGCTTTTTTCTAACATCACACATTGGCCGGAGCTGGGGACAGGTTACCAGCCGTTGCCACGGAGACCAATCACACCCTCAGGTTTCCTCCATCCTTGCTCTGTAAACAGCAGAGTTTATCTTGGGCGCACTGTGCTTCCTCATAACAGCTGTCATGTTCACATTCCCTTCTTGAAGTTTTTGACTGGTTGAAATTACTAAACTCTGTTTTTTTGACAGCGCAGAAGACTTTTACTTTTTAATGGTGACGGAGTGACACTGTAGAACATGATGCACGCCTTGCTGCACTCTTTGACTTTTCTTCACAAAACCCAGAGCAGCAGTTCAGTTTGCACTGAACTATTAGCAGTGTTAGAAGTATTCTGACTGTGGGATGACTGAGAAACAGAGCAGAGCAAAGACTCCACCTCAGGCAGGACGCCTGAGGTGGAGTCTTTGCTCTGCTCCAGCTTTGCCTCTGCCTGCAGGCCACAGGCATCACCGATGTGACAAGGACACGTTAACAGTCAAAGATGCATCGTCCTGATTTTCAGTGCCGTGCAGTTTAGACACTGGGCAAACATAACAGATGTTTTGTATTAGATAGGAGAGTTTGTTTGGTGCTTAATATGGACTTTATACCTTTCTGGTATGCGTTTCATTTCCAGTGATTGCAATACCTCCTGGTGAAGACTGCAAACGACATACAGAATATTGCTCTGAACTGTGTTGGATGAGTTAGGTTACAGGAACACCTGTCTGTCAGCATCTAGAAAGGACATTCTCTTGTCTTGCTCACTGTACTGTCAATTGTCAAAACACGAAATAATGTAACTCTGCACAAAGGAGATTTATGAATAGAACACACAACATAAAGATCGTTACATCACTATTTTGAATTAAGAATATAAGTTTGTCTTATGATGTTAATACCTTTAGGGCCAGTTTCACAAAGATGAAGACAACAGTCCTATTTCCATGGTGCTACTCAGTACATCTGCTGAATACTCAGCCTTGAGGCACAGTCATTGAGAGATTGTGTTACTCTAAGTTGTATTTTTACACTCTTTGCTGACTTAGAACGTTTTACTGCACAGTTTTACTGCTGTATGATATGTTACTCCTACAATTCACTAGGAGAACTGTAGAGACCTGTGGTAGAACAAGCTTTTAGCACTAAAATGTTTCACTGTGCATCCAAAGTCTGACCATTAATTCAATCAATGCCTTAGTCAAAGTCTATGTTTGTGCAACCAGCCACTGTTGAACAAGATAGGTTTGGAGCTGGTGGGACCGTGCACCTGTAACACAGAGAGAAACAAAGAATGGACGGTGCAGGCTCAACATCCAGTCAAATTCTGAACGAGACAGCAGAGATTAGAACTGTAGTGGATCTTTCTTTTTCTAATACTGCATGTGAAATATAGATTCAAAAAATCAAGTTATTAGCATTCAGCATATCCTGACATTGCTGTCCACTTTCAGCCCCTCACCTGTGGGTTACCTGCCCACAGGCTGCATGTGGGGGCACAGACCCCCACACTGTAAAGAGTAACAAGAAAAGCCACACAGCCAGGGACTGGGGAGAATAATGGCTAATGTGATTACAGCAGCTGCTTTACCACAGAATTTGGCATGTGCTTGCTGGTGAGAAATGCAATCGTTCCCATGGGTTTAATCCACACTGTTTGCTATTTTATTTGACCCTGATGCATTCCTGTGTGACAGCCACCGGTGCATGGCCATCAAGCCCAGGCTCAGTGTCTTCATTTCACACTACCGTTAGAGAAATGTGTTACTGAGGCCAGCAGTGGTTGTTATGTAGGAGACCCAGCTACCTCACTGGCTTTGATTGTTTTCCACCCACTGCATAACTTCCCTTAAACTTATTACGACACTGGTTTTACTGGATTGATTTCACCAGGAACAGTTCATTCCTGTCCTGGGGTCCACTGCACTAACAGACAAAGTATTTAAAGCTGAATTTCACACTTTCACATGTGTTACAAATATACTCTGAGAAAGATTTATGGAAGCTCTTTTCCATCAGGAAAATTATATGTTAATAATAAAAATGCACCGTATTGATACCTGTGGGGAAATTCTGGTCTCACTGATGAAAGTGCAGAGCACTAAGACAGTTTGGATCATTTAGGCTCAGTATCTGCTCCACAAGCCTGCAATCGATGATCAGATATTCTGTTGGCCGTCAGCCCTCTGAGGAGAACTGAAAAGTCCTTTTCAAACAGGCAGAGGCTTGACAAGAAGCAGGTCTGTTGCTCTCCTGGAAGGGAAGAATTGCGTGTGAAAGAGAGAAGGGTAGTTTTTAACACAGCGAGACGTAACTGAGTTCTATTATTCCCTCAACCACAAGTCCATTAAAAAAAGAACATCAGATTGTGCAAAGCACCCCTTGAGGGTCATGATTTCTGTTTGTGCACTTTGCACTTGTGTGGTCGAAAACTTGTGGTGCGATGCTATTAGTTAGGTATGGAAGTTGACTACTGTGAATTTGGTGGGAAGCCGGAGGGAGAGACCTCGGTGTCAGAAATATTTAAACCGTAGATCAGATTTATACTTTTAAATAGTAGAAAATCTTGTCACTGGGGCATTACCCTTTACAGGAAGTACAGACCACATGCAGTAGTTACGGGCTTTCATCCTGTGTCCTAGTTGTGGTTGGGTTAGTTGAACTTTTAACTCTTAATGTTACGGGGAGATCAAAACCAGATCCTGGTTTGTGTTGAAACATTTTGCCAGAGCATAAGAGAGAGAATTTATTTCTTAAACCAAGATCTTAAATATGCTTTGGGCTTCCAAAAGTGTTGTTGTTTAGTCGCCAGAAGGGGCCTTGTAGGGAAAACAAGCATAAAATATCTGCTGTTTGCAACTTTTGCATTGAAGAGGTAGCAGACGTATAATTTGAAATTCATTTGCAAATGCAAATTAGCCAATGCACAGACATTCAGACTGTGCTCTACTGCAAAAATCCCTCAGCTCATGCAAATTAAACTTCAGAGTTGAAACTGATCAGTTGCTCATGGACACACTGTAAGTTAGTAATGAATAAGCACCACACTCATGTGAGTTTAGTAATTAGTCACACCGTTGTGAGTTTGAGCACAATTAGAAACACTGTAGAAGTTGGAACATGTGTCTCACAGAGACACAGGTTAATAGGCGTGGAGTGACATGTACGAAAACCAACCATGAGAAAATGAGCATAGTGCAGAAAGTGTGGGCCACTGTTTCGGTTGCCATGCTTTTTAATGATAAACAGTGCAGGCAAACCACCTCCCTGCTGGCACTGTTAAAACCAATCTGAACTCCAGACGAGTGAAATAAAACCTGCTGTAAAACTAGGGGAAATTTGGCAGAGATAGATTTGCCAAAAAACCTCAGCTGGCCTTACAGGGTTTCAGCCGTGAGACCTGAATGTGGAGTACTGTTGTTTTATTGTTGACTAATTACTCAGTTCCTGTGGGGGTGTGTGTCTTTGTCAGAATGTCTACACAGGAAAGTGTTGGTACTGTAACTCTATGTATGTACTGTATATGTGCACGCGTGTGTGTTGAATTAATCCATCTTATTTAATATATACAACATTTATAGGCTGCAAGATCTATTGCCTGCACACGTTTCCTTCGCAGTGCTCCCAATTTTCCAATGTGCCACCACTTGTTTCCAACCTGCCGGGTTGTCAACTAATGTAACTGATATTTATCAGTTTTGTATTCAGTGAAATATGTCTAAATAAAATTTTTGTCTGCCAGTAGGTTTGTGTGAGCAGATTTGACTAATACAGACTAATGCACTAACACTGTATGGCCCTGAAATATGAAGCAGTCGACTGTCAGCCCTGTTTACATTGTTTTTTTTCCTAGTGTACAGAGGAAATAGTCTGTGAGTCACACTTGTATGCTGACAGGCTGAAGGCGTTAAATAAAGACTTGAGAAATCAAGTGTGAACACAATGAGCTTGTAGCTGTAAAGGAAACTGCGAGAAACAAAGGGTGACTGCATATGTGAGGAGTTATTACTACCACAGACAATAGGATGGTTTGTAATCATTTGTCTTGGTATCATTCTCTAATGACCAGCAGTGTTACAATAGCAACCTGCCTGTGAGGGCCTAATCAACATTTATCTCAACCAAACCTCCTTTTCTACCTCTCTCATTGGTGAGTCATCCCTTTTTCTGCAAAGACGCGAGGCATTGTTTAGACCCACATTATGTAAATTCCAGTCTAGATTATGAAGATTACCAAGATTAGAAGTAGTTCACGAGTAGATCACACATAAAGGGTGTTAACTGCTGAATCCAGGACAGTAGTGACAAGAAAAGAAACTGAGATCACATCGACTCAAATCTCAAAACAGTGGTATCAAGAGGCCATCAGGGTTTTTCAGTTTCAGTTTATTTCAGTTTACATCCTGTTGTTCATACTGTGACATACAGAAACTCAGATACTTTTCTCCAGCAAGAATCAGTTGAACAATGTACTTTTTTTGTCAGAAAACCACATTGGTCCAATCCAGCACTTTTAGTTGTGCCTGCTATACATAAGAAATAAAAACATAGGGCCTTTTATAAAAGAGGGGACAAATTGTACTGCCATAGGTTTTCTTTGCTGCAAATGACATTGCAACAGAATATACTCATCTTATCTGACTCAGTGGTCAGACAGGTTTGTGGAAATCAAGTTAATACAGCCACCTACTGGTGAAAAGACAGAGACACCAGGCTTTGATCTAGTGGTAACCCCAGTAGACCATGCAGTGGACCCTCACAAAAAGAAATGTAAGCCTAGCTTGGAGATGTACCTTATTGACTGACCATCTAAGTGAAAGGCAAATACATAAATAATTTTTATGTGTTAATTCTCACACACATACTTTCATTATAGAATTCAAATAATTGAAATATGAATATATATGAATATGAAATGAATTAACAATTTAGACAGGCTTGCTTTATGTTTTGAAGCAAACTATGTCATTTGCTGTTTCTGTCTTTATTTGTTTAAATTTGCATTTGGACTGTTCCTCAGACAAAACAAAAAACCTGAATATTGGGCTTTATCTGTATTTTCCTCTATGGTCTGATTGTATTGACAAAACGCACTGGTATTTTGAATTATTAATTAGATTTAAATAGATTTTTAGGGAAAAATCTGATGGATTTATCCCTTAATGTCCTTTTGTCCATTGAAAAAATAAATACATTTAGGCAGATGGCGAGACACGGTCAAACGTACATTGCATGCGACGACACCAACCAAAGGGCCCACATGTGACGTATAATTCAGTCGCTGAGTTGCGGCGAATTTTCGGGTCAGGTCGGAGGGTTTTTGGAGGACAGATAATCATGGCCCTGAGGGTGATCCGGCTGGTCATCCCGTCGGGAGCAACTGCTTTTAAAGCAGTGAATACTGTACATAAGGTACGGACAGAACGTCTCGTTCTTATTTTGCCCGCTTAACGCTGCACATTCACAAGGGCAAGCTAACTTAGCCGGCTATGTTAGCTTCTTAACCGCAAGCATCACAATCGGTAACGCTAGTCGTTCATTGGTTTGTTTTTAATAGCAGCCGACATGTCAACAAAACAAACTGTTAGCACATAAAATACTTTAAGCGTTATATTATTGAATGAATGTCTAAGTATTTTCCAGTCAAATAATTTGACTTAACTCTGTAGCTGCGCAATTTGGTTAGCTAGTCCTACTAGTGAGATTCACCCAAAAATGACAGTTTCAAGTAGCAGTTTCAGCCTCACTGGTTAGATGAGCACTGTGTACCTCAGTCAATTATTGGCGTTGGGCTTCATCCTCGTCGTTTAAATATAACTCATATTTTCACAGAATGTAACCAAAAGCTGGTGTAAAGGGACGAATTCATAACTAACCTGTCACTGCTCGCAACACGTCTTTAACTGCACCACGTTTAAATTACGATATGACAATACTATAACTCAGCATCAGTGTTAAAGCAGGCAATCAGTGTTTCCAGACCTGCACCTAGTCAAATGAATAAATATAAATGAAACGTGTCCTTCACAGTCACTATGTGTGCTCCATGTCCCTGAATCCCGTGCTTGTTTTATTTAAAGCTTGATGTGAGATGCCAAAATTAAAGCACATATGCAAACACGCCAACATACACCAGCATTATCAGTATCACAGTATTGACCGTGTGATGAAAAGAAACTGTCACATATCATGGATGATATGATATGGCACAGCTATATTTATGACCAACTAATCTTAATTAAATGGTTCTTAGTTTTCATATTTTGTAAGATGATGTTTACAGGGGCAACATTTATCATCTATGACACTTTTTTTTACTTTGTTAGTAACTAAAGTTAGTATCTTTCTATTTAGAAGAAGTAGAGTACGTAAAGAAGGTAAGATATTTGATAGGTACAAAATATTTGACAACTTTAGTTATAGAACATAATACATACGTACTACACAACATACTACAACGTTTGAAATTATCATAAAGCTGAATCACAGAATCGGCGTTATTGATTCAAAGATTTTTTTTTAAAATGTCAAACAGGCAGGTATTCACACAAGCTCAGTGAGAAGCTTACGGTATGGCTGGTGGTCCTATATGCTGGGGGAGAGGACGACACCACGACTAAAGCAGTACAGCAAAATCATCTCTGTGGATGGCAACTTGGCTTCGGGGAAAGGAGCACTGGCCCAGAAGCTGGCTGATAGGCTGGGTAACTGTCTGACTGCAGGGATCCATCACTTGATTTTATGCCAATATCCATTTATCTGAAATAATCTAATAGTGGGTGATAATATCAGCCAGCCAATTCAGGCTGTGGGCATAACTGCATTAAAAGCGTACGCTGACATTTGGGAAAATATGCCGTTTGTTTTCGTGGGAGTTAGAATTGGATTATTACAATTGGATTATTGTCAAGCATGTAAACAAAGTCACTGACTGAGCTGCTAGGATATTTGGTGGGAAGCCATTGTGGTTAGTATTTGTGCTGCATACGAATCCTGTCTCTACAGGGATGCTCTACATGCCTGAAGCTGACACCTTCTACATGGACAAGATGACTGGAGAGAAGGAGACACTCCCTGTCGACTTCAATGGGATGTGCAGCCTGGAGAAGTTCTACACAGACCCCAAAGCTTCTGATGGGAACAGCTACAGGCTCCAGCTGTGGATGTACACGATGAGGCTGCTTCAGTACTCTGACGCCATCGAACATCTGCTCACCACAGGTATCACAGACTTGCTCAGATAACAAAGGAATCAGACTTGTGTTGTTAGGTCAAACATTGGCTCTGTACATATTCTGAACACCTCATATTTGTGATTATCACATGTAGTTGTATAAATATGTCTGCATCTCTGGTGATTGATAATATTTACTGGTCATTATAATGACTGAATAGACAATGTGTTAATAAAAACAACACCTTCTGTTCTTCTTATCTTCTGCATTTAAGGCCAAGGAGTGATCCTGGAGCGATCCCCCTTCAGTGACATGGTCTTCCTGGAGGCCATGTTTAAACAGGGTTACATCAGGAAGGAGTGTGAGTACTGCAGTCTGACTAAGACTAAACATGGAGACAAACAGTTAAAATGACAACTTCAGAATAGACTAAAACATATTGTAAATATATTGACATGATTTAGTTCTGCAAAAAAACAAATGTGTGAAATGCACATTCTTAATAAATGTTCTGTGGTTTGCAGGTGTGCAGCACTACAATGAGATCAAAGACATTAGCATCTGTGAGTTTCTGCCTCCGCACCTAGTCATCTATGTCGACCAGCCAGCACAGGAGGTGCAGAAGAAGCTGAAACAGAGCGGCAAGGTAGTGAGGAATTCACTGAAAGTTCACAATACTGTGATTTCTGTAGGCTACTGGGATTACAGTATGCCAGTGTTGTTTGCTTTGTTCAGCTGATGGCATTATATTTTATCTGCAAGTGGAACAACAACCTAATCAAAACAAAAACCACCTCACCTCAGAGGAATGTGCATATTGTGACTGGATGGTATAATGTGAGGTGTTTTAATGAAGCTCTTTAGACTTGGCATCAACTCCTGGTGTTGGTTGAAATAGAATCTCTTTACTCTCAGTCCTATCTGCAGAATGTGCCTCTGCCGTATTTAAAGAGCATTGAGGAGGGCTACAAGAAGTCTTTTCTGCCTCAAATCAGGTAAGATGAACTCATGAATGACCACTTTCAGACTCGATACGATTCCATACGGTTCACGTGTTCTACGTTCCCAACCAAAACTCACGTGTTTGTCTGAACAAAAGTTTGTGTGTTTATCTTCAGCACAACGGCAGAACTGCTTGTTTATGATGCAACCCAAGCCCAAGATATGGAAAAGGTAAGACTGCATCTGACAGTAGATGAGTGAATAATAGTCTGGATGTTATTTTGAGTTCTAAAACATCCTTCTGTTGATATTTGTGTTGGTCACAGGTGGTAGAAGACATTGAGTATTTGAAGTTTGACAAAGGGCCGTGGTCGGAGCAAGATGACGTCAGCTACCACCACATGAGGATGTTGTGAGTTTTTGATAAGTGCTACACACTCACACAGAGAACCGAAAATGCTAATCCTTTTGTGTGTTATACATCATCTTCTTCACTTTTTATTCTGTTTTGTAGTGTGGAAGACAAACAGAATGTGGCAACCCTGACCCATATACCAAGGTTTCTGCCAGAGATAACCATCGGGGCACACGAGTACGATGAAAAATACTATGCCTACAAATCGGTATGTACAGACATGACATATTTATGTATTGATTGTCATATGCACATCATTCCCCGTCAGTCTCTTCATTTTAATTCTATATACATCGATCAGCCACAACTTTAAAAACACCAGCTGGTTTTCATATACAAATTGGCGTCTTTGTGCTGTACTTAAGTGCTTTATGTGTGAACTATTGTAGCTTCAATCATAAAGACAAACGTGTACAAACTACATAAAAAACTGTACTAAAACACTCACTGACTTATCGGTAATGTACTAATTACTCAGCGCTGAAACTCATGTGTTGTACTTGTTACACAGCCGTCAGCTCCATTAAATGTTGCTTCAAACCCTCCTGATCCTCTGGAGATGCCAGTCATATTTTTTGCATTTAACACAAATAAAACTGCAGTTAACAAACAGCAAGCTTAGCCTCAGTGTCTGTGCGCGGTCCTGACCTCAGAAACTGTAATCAGATTAGAATAAAAAAATATGAAGAATATTATACTGACGGGAACTTCCAAGTGTTGCCAGCTGATCTGAGCTTAACCTTCTCTGAAAGAGAAGAGAAGAGGAGGTACGTGTAATCAGTCACCACCTTCTGAATTTTCATGTAACTGTGACAAATTTTCCAAATCTGTCAATCAAAGACACAAAAATTGACAGAAATTTGGCAACTTTGGAATTACCTGGAGCCTCCGCTGCATCTCAGCAATATCCTGGACTAGTCTGCACTGAACACAGACTTAGAACTAATCAAAACCAAAAATCCAAACACTCAGGACAAGAGGTGTGTTCATATATTTTTTTTTAAGTTGGACAAGGAGACTTGAGAAGGCTGTTGTCTGAAGCTCTTTTGGTGATTTGGCTGCTCAGCCTGTTTGATCTGCCTGTGATACAGTGGTATTCTGTTGGCTTATTTAGTCTGTTACACAGCAGCTCACAATACAGCCTGATTGATGGTCAACTGTTTTTGATATAAGTGATGTGAGTTTATATATATATATATATATATATATATATATATATGCAGACAGCAGCAGTACACGTTTCACGCTGCTCCACTGATTGATCCATTGATTGGCAGCGTTGTGCCAAAGAAAGAAGGATGAATAAGAAGTGTGTGGTGGAGGGAAAGGCACTCAGTCAGGAACATAAACACGGTTTCATTACAAAAAGGAAGTGAAAAGGCTCCTGTCAGCCGTTACCGTCACCACTGGCACTTCAGCACTGCCGCGTCCTGTTTATTGCAGACACACATGCAAATACGCGCTCAGTGCATCTTTGGCGAGAGCGTAACGGTCAATTAGCCCGACTAGTTTAAAACAAAGTAGAAGAAATTATTGCGTTTTGTTGCGTCAGTTAGAAGAGAGGTTGTTCTGCCTTCACTCTGATCCTGGAGATCAGCTGGAGACGTCACTAATGAGGTTTTTCTCAGCGTTGGCTGGTGGTAATAACTAGCTGTGCTGTGTTCAGGAGGACAAGCTGACCTTTGGGTTTTATTATATGAAAATATGTTTACGTTATCTTCTGCTGAGCTCTTTTTTATTTTAGAGCCTACTAAATCATAGTAGGAACCCTGTCTTTCTCTAAATCCTCTCTTCTCGATATATTGAGCACTTTTGTTCCGCTGTCGTATGTGAACCAATTTTCTTCAGCTGAAATATTGAACGGCTTGTAGCTACAAGAAGGCAAATGCCAGTTGTGGAATATTCTACAGGGCTTTTGGTATCATCTGTCTTGCAGGGAAACATTTTGGTCTGACCTTTTCGGGTTATTGACTGGAGACTTTTTCTTTTTTTCCTTGTTGTCTCTCACGCTGCTCTAATCAGGCCGGGTAATGCTACAGGAGGATGTGACCTGACATTTTGTTGTGAGCCTGGATCTCAGTGGAGAGAACGAGAGTCTGTGACACGTGGTGGCATAATGTCGCTCAGCACATTTGAATTGACAGAGTAACGTCATGAAAGGATGACTGCAGCTGCCGCTGTGCGCTTTCATGCACAAACACTGACGTGTCATGTGAAACAACTCTAACATTTGTTTAGTCACAGTTAACAGATTAATCAGTATCCAAATCCAAATCTGGTTAATTAAGAATGACCATCACACGTGATTCTGCTGGTTTCACTGTCCTGTCTTGTTCTTCGTACTTTAAATGTCCCTTTTTTTTCGTGTCCATGTCAGCTCCCTGGGAAGAAGTATGCCGCTGGCTATAATGCAGACGTGGGAGACAAAAACATCTGGCTGAAGTGAAAGAGTCCATCACTAATTCAATCACTGTCACTGGCTGATCAGCTCGCTCGGTGATCTCTGGACCCCTCGTCCATTATTGATCCACTTGTCTCCTGTTGTACATCCCAAATAATGTCTATGTATTAAAAGAATAAATTTTCAATCTAGTAAAAGTCTTGTGTGTTGTTCCTGATATGATGCTGGTGTCTGTGGTTGTATCATTATTTCACTATATGGTTTGACACCGTGTTTTACAGAGCAGTGACGGTGGTGCAGTAGGTAGTGTTGCCCCGCCGCCCTCCCCACGAGGGTTGCGTCAGAAATGATCTGCTGTGTTGACCGCGAAAGGGAGGATATGATCTCAGATATTATTACTGTAAAAAAAAAAATCTATACATTTTAAACCATCACATCCTTTTGGTTCCAAATGATAGAAATAAAATGTACTGGAAACTCTTTTCTGCCTCAGTTAGTACTTATAAATCATTTATTAAATGCAGTGTATGATAATGTTTTTGTTTGCAGTGTTAAGTGCTTATCAGTACAGTATTTGTCAATAATTAGAAGTATTAAGACCATTTTTATATTGACGTGGTCTTATGTCATTCACGATTCATTTACACACTCCTACTTGTGATAGACATTAGCATATCTTCTTATCACATTAGTGTTAGAAACCATTTACTAATTAGTTATATATTGTCTATAAATGCTAAAGACAGACGTCTGTAAATAAAATGCTGCCTGTAGTAAAAATCATGTGTGATTGTGCCTTAAGTTTGGAGCTGATCAAAAATAACTGATTTAATACAGTGAAACTGTCTTAGATTTTGTCTTTTATTACAGCCTATCAACATTTTATTTCATCACATTTTCCCCGTGACACATTTATCAGCCAGCCTGTCAGTCATCAACCACTGCTGCCTTATCACTCAGACAATCACCAGCAGCCCGCCTCCCTCAAAGCTCAACATTGTCTCGGCTGTGTTAAGTCGTCTTATTTGGTCTTGAGTTTTATTTTGAAGGACTGGGCCTGAGATGATTAGTTTGTGATCCTATTTGTTGGAGGAGGCTCTCGTAATCAAGAACTGATCAGCAGCACTGATACGCGGATAAACTGGGCTCAACAGCGTGTGCGGGATAGGATGTGGTTAAATCCCCAATATCATGCTTTCTGTGGCCAAAGCTTAGCAAGAATCTCAGTCAGCTACATCCTCCCCTGCCTCAGCATCCTCTTCACCGCAGCAGACCCTATCCAATCTAATGTAGCTACTGTATGTTAGAGAACAGGTTGCAATTCAGCCAACTTCCCTGGGACTCTTGGGAACTGGGAGGACACAAAACAACCTGTGAGGCCCTGAAGATGGAGGAAGAGCAAGAGGACCAAGAATAAAACCGTATCTCACTCTGTCAGCAGATGAATTGTAATATTAAAGTGGAATCATACAATATTTTGGCCTGAAGCTGCAGTAGTATTTTAAAGTGAATTTGAAGCTGTTGGTGACATGATTTGTTGGATAAAGTCTCAAAGGTGAAAAGTCTGACTAAAATGTTTTGTTACCTACAGACTGTGGAAAGAAAAACTGCTGATTTGAAGCTTTTTAGTGACAGCATTTTATAAATAGATAATGATTTTAATTAGAATCTAATTGTGGAAAAAAATGTACACCTGCAGGTCACTATGCTGATGTCAGCAGTAAAAACTGAAGTCTGACACCTGTAGCTAGTTATGAATGATGCTTCAACATAAAGAAACAGCAATCTACTGTAATATCCACTTGAAAGTAGTGTGATTACTCCAACTCCTTCATTATCCTGTCATATAAAGCCTTAGGATCACAGTAATCCTGCAGCCCCGCACTCTCCCCTCTGCTGCTCAGAGCTCTGGATGTGACATACTGGATGACACAGGCACTTAAGTCCAACTTTTCCAGATGGTCCAGGTTCACTTTCACAGGCTTTCCAGGACAGCAAGGTAGTCATACGCCAGGACAAGCTTTGTGAAGGACTCCATGCCCGGAAAGACGCCTCTCTGCCAGGACAGAGCTGGTTCTGCCTCTGTAAACTTTGGAAGCTGATGAAAGTTCAGTTGTCCACAGACGTGATGTTATTCTCTTTTTTCACTTCAGACCCAAAGTGCCCCAGAGGAGGCGGGGGTGGGGGTGGGGGGTTCTGTCAGAGGGTTCCTGGAAAGATCCAAATACTCAAAGTTGAATGAGAAGTCGCTGAGAGCAGTGGCTACATTTCTTCTGTGTGTCAGGACTGGGAGACAGTAACATCCCTTATAACAAACTCAGAGAGCCCGAGGAACAGAAGAGGTGAGAAATGATAGTGAAGTAGAAGTAGAAAAGCATCCTGAAGGCAGAGGGAGGAAAGAAAAAAGATGTTTTCAGTCTGTCCTAGTAAGTTAATTAACAGTGTTCGGTATATTTCATTTTTGTATTAAGAGATTTTAATTTACGGTTCAGATCCAACACAAAGCGACTGATTGCTGCTACAGAAGATGTATGTGAGGTGTGAACAACAGGAAACAAGTACTTCAAAAGTCACTCAAAGTATAACAAAGTAAGAAAGGAACTCTTACTCGACCTGAACACTGATCAGACGGTGGAGGCCAGGTGCCTGCCAGGAGCTGAAAAGAGGTTGTCTACTTGCACTCCCGGTGCCAGAGCATCAGGTCGACTCAGACAAAGGGAGTGTGAATAATTGACAGCACAGCAGCCTGGTGCAGTCGCATTCAACTAGCAGAGGATGGAAAACATGAACTTGGGGAGAAAGGAGGTTGGCACAGTATCCTGCCTGGTTTAATGTAACACTGAAGTGTTATCAGCTGTGAGACTATAGGCGGCGGAAAAGTGGAGGTTTTGGAGAATTGATTTGTAAGTCAGACATTTCAGTAGCAGGAAAAGCTTATTGGTTGAGTGAAACCCACAGACCGAAGGTGAAGTAAATGCAGCACTGATTACTGCCATTTATAAATTTGTGAGGGAAATGCTTTGAAGCCCAGATTTTAGGATTAGTGTCAGTTAAAGGAGGCAGATTATCTTCATTTTGCACCTTGAGTAGAAAACCTAGGTGACAGGCAGGTAGCAACTAACCAAAATGTCACACAGTGATTCACACTGTGAGTGAGTTTGAACACTTTACACGGAGCACATCTTCTAAACACATTCCTAAGGAAGTGGTTCCCACTGGTTCAGGGGTTTGCTGCATGTCTCTCCATCGTTCACTGTCATCTCTCTACTAATACGTTTCTATCTAATGAGCAGTCTTGATTTAACATCTCAGCACATGAATCCAATGATTAAAGGAAAAAGACATTTTGGGGATGTGTGCTTGTTTGCTTTCTGAGGGTCAGTTAAGAAGATTAAAGCCACTCTCACATGTGATAAATGTGGGACGACAGACAGAAGTTGTGTAGCTTATATTTAAGGAGCCCGTATTAGGCAAAATGCACTTTTAGATCATTTTTGGGACCAAGTAGGACAGAAGTTCACTCTGTCCTTTTTTTTTTTTTTTACATTTTCCTGTTTTGTGGAAACCAGACTTTTTGAGTATCATGGACACAGTCCATCCTCAAACTCAAAGCTGCACACATTTTCAAACTTGCTAACTATGATATACACAGTATTTCAGCATGAAAATTTACAGGCACGTTTTGGGGACTGTTTCTTAAAAGGGTTATAACATGGGCTTTTTAATATTTAAGTGCTTCAAATAAGTCTGGTTCTTTACCTCTGTCTTTTGAGGTTTGTGACACTTGACCCCATAGAAGTTAATTGGTTTAATAGTTTGTCACTTTGACCAAATAATACCACATATCCTGTCCTACCAGTATGTGCCGTACTCTATCTAATCCCAGCTTTGCCTCGGCTGAAGAGATTCAGCAATATACAGTTAAATGTGAGCGATTACTAGAATTTAAGAGATTAAAAAAGTCCAGTCATTGGCCTGAGTTTTTTTACCATGATTCTGAATGGGTTTCTAGGTTTTTGAAGCAAATGATCGCTTCCGGAGTTTTGTCACATGTTAGGGATTTGGGTAATTGACATAACTGCAAAGCACTTCACTAAAAGCCGACTTTAAACTTTCATCTAAAACTCACTGCTTCCAGGATTAAAACTAATTTAACGCTATACAGCAGATATTGAACATGTTGCACCAGAAAGCAACTTTCGTTCCATAGAAGTGCCCTGGGAAGCCTCGCAATGACTCAGTGGTGAAGCCGAGGGAAGATTACTGGTGCTGAGGTTCATTTCTCAGCTGCAGTGAGCTGCATCGTGGGAGTCCCTGAGCCTGGGAAAGGAAAACCAGAGCAAGAGGGAGAAGGAAAAGGGAAGCCATTGTGAACACAGCTAATTATTGACCACTTTATCCTTGATAACACAATGTCACTGTTTAGTCTATATGAAAGCTAAGCAGGAAGCCCTTATGATGGCATCCCATCAGGCTTCAGTGTGGAGGCAGCAGATGGCAGTGTTGCTATCTGGAAAGAAGGAGTGTGAGAGCAGCCTAGGAGAAGCTATTGTTTTGACACCAAGTGTGTAGCTCTGGGCATTCGTACCTCTGAGTGCTGCCATTGAAATGCAAAATACGCACTGCCAACTGCTTGAGTTACTATTTGAAAAGGTAACACTCCGTCCCCATGTTTAGCATGTATAAATATTTCACATTATAGATCGTAGTATGTATACATTAAGGGATACACTATATTAGAAGCGTTGATTAATGAATTTATTAACAATAACTCTTTTGATATAGATATATATATTTCTATATAGATATATCTTTTGAATAGCTCTTTTGACCCACGGTATAATGCATAATAGGCAATACAGTGAGGATAAGTGAGTATAGAAAATAGGCTGAACAGAAATACAGGGTGTCTCTGGGAGGATTAACAACTAGAGTTGTATGTTATTTCAACTTAGGTTCTGAGTCGTTCTTTAGAGAAGCAGCCAGGCTACAGTGAGAGAGCTGTGGTAAACCGGCTGTGCCATAGTTGTGGACGTCTGCTGAAACTGCTAAATGTTATATCTGATTTGAATCGTACACTACAAATCAATCTAAGGTTTGGTTCCCTCTCTTTTCACTTCTTAAGTTATGAGGCTGGTGTTGTTTCAGATCTTTTAGTCAATAGTCAACAAATCTCAAAAAGAGATCAAAGCCAACCAATTTTGTCAATGCTGCTCCAACAATATGAGCTCTAATGTGTCACTGTTTGTAAAAAGAGCCACGTGGAGGCAAACAGGTGGACAGGCACCAGATGCAATGAGTAGTTTATTATTACAAACAAAGACGTATACATGAAAACCAGGCAGGGAGAACCAGAGGTGAAATCAGAGCGGTAGACGACAGGCGAGCAACCCAAGCTGATGCAATGAAGTCCAAGGTCCCAGGAAACAAAGGCTGCAGTTCAGAAAGCACAATCTTGCAGAGGATTGAGGGAAACTGAAGGCAACATAAAACAAGGGGAGTGATTAGTCATGGGAGTGAGTCAGTAGACAGGTATACAGATGGACATTCAGTGGCTAACTATGACCATTTATGTATTACTTTGAATTGGTCCAAAGATATTTTTATATTTATAGAAAACACTAAATTATTTTCTGAGGCTACCGTGCATTTCAGTTTTTACCAAACACACTCAGTCAGGAATAAATGGTGCATTAGCACTGGACCTTGCTGCCCTTTGTGTGCTTGATTCTTTTTAAATCTTCGAATTTACTGGTACTGCGTCTTGTTGGTGCTCTGCCTGTAAGTCTGTGCAGAAAATGAATGAAACTTCCAGCTCGATGCCTGAAACAACACCTTCCACTCTGTGTTCCCATTTGTGCTTTATTTTTGACATGTCAATGTGCTGAAGGCTGGTAAATCTGCTAAAGGTTCACACTTCACATTATCTTCACGGAACAAAGTTAATTTTAAATGTTCGTGCAGGCAGCTAACACAGAGTATTAATTTAACACGAGCCATCTGTTTGGATTGCTAATCGTAAAAGAGCTAACAACCGATGTTTTTCTAGAGTGTTGTAATGTGACATGGTGGCAGGGTTCTCCGCCATATCTCCTGACAAGTCATATAATAGGGTTATTGATAATCTGTCACCTCTGCTACTTTATGTGTTGCTCTGGTTCAAGTGTGATATTTGAGTGCTGGCACGTCCAGCTCCTCATACTTCACCATGTCTCCACCGTACGTTTTATTCATGCTGTGGATTAATTGATCTGGCCCATTATTTTTCAATCCTCAGAAATGCACAACAATGTTGCTAGAATATACAATTTGTGCCACAAAAGCTTATGTGGGAATAACATTGATGTATAACAACAGGGCAATAGCCCAGGCTCTCTATGATAGTGGTAAAGTTTAACCTTTTGACCAGATAGCAACTGATTAGGCAAGATATGCTGAAGATGCAGAACCAACAACTTCAAGTTTTATGCAAGTCTACATTTGCTTCTGATAGTGCAAATTACTAGAAAGTAACAAAGTTGCTACACTTTTATATGTCAGTTTTCAGGAAACCATCTTCCCAAAATCAATGTTGCTCTGCCAGTTTATGGTTTGAATAATCTACAAGACAATTTATTAATAGGAGCTATGATCATTGTCTTTCTGTAAATGTCACTGTTGTTGACTTCCTGCCTGCTGCGTAATAGAGGACGAGACTCGGCAGGAAAGCGTGTTCAGAAAGGCTCGGCAGGATGTGCATACAGTAGATAGAATGAATGGGCTAAATGCAGCTAGTCCTGTCAGCTTTAATTCAATGTCCTCCAGTCTCCTGAGCTGACTGTCCCTGAGCAGCTTCAGTCAGCGCATCATGACACGTCTGACACACTTTCAAAAGATAACATCAATATGTCAACTGCGAGTGCTGGGGCTCAAGTGAAGACTTCTGCTTCTTTGACTGCTTTGATTCTTTTTCCTCATGATATTTCAGAAGAGAAGTGGAAGAAGTAGAGAAAAATTGATTGCATCAGTTGCGCAGCGTATATCTGACAAATGATCCTACACATATATTCACTGTCTTGGAATCTTCTGCTAATTAATGTGCATGATCTAGGCTTCCAGGATAAATTAGCAGTTAGTTTGTGATAAGTCTGCAGAGGACGATAATGTGAATAGAAATTTCCTTCATTATCTTGTGACTGATACAAATGGTTGTAAAGCAAATGTAATTTCCAAGCCACTTCCTTATCTTTGCCTTGCATTGCCATACAAAAGCATTGCTTCTCATACTTGTGCAGCAATAAGATCGTGAGATGAATGACAAATATTCTTTTCTTTCATGTTACAATTCTGTTTTTCCCCCCTTTATTCTCAATTCTTTCTTTTGTACCACTTCAGTGAGGATATTCTGAAGGAGTTGCAAGTGATGGACACGAGTAGGTGCTCTTTGCATCAGCTCAAAGAACAAAGCAGTGAAAAAGAGCAGCGAGTTGCCTGATTGACAAGCTACAGTCGAGCCCTCTGAGGGGTTGTTAATCTTCCCCTGTGAGTGCTGGAATTATCTCGCTGGCCCTCCTGCCCTTTCACAAAGAATGAAAAGTCAAGTTTGGGAATTAGACAGCACAAGGACATGCTTCATCATTTAAGCTGCACAAGTGAAGAATTTTTAGGTGAAATCTCATCCAGCTAAAGCACAAAGTTGGGCTGAATTTACTTACACATTCATTTGATCTGAATTTATACCCAAATAATAGGGACACACACTTTCTGGCGGTAGAGGTCGTTGTCGCAGATGTGACACCCAAAGTGGGCATGCAATGAATGAGGTGCTGCCTTTGTAGGATTTAGTGATATGGTGACAAAGTTTCAGCGACGCTTGTCTGAAACCTTCAGATGTATTTCTACATAAATACGGACTAAAATTTGATCGAACTTTCACACACATTCTAAAGTTAGACAAAGGGAACCTAATTACACAAATGAGCCTAAACATTACACTTATTTGTTGTGGAAAATTATCTGAAATATTTTTGTGTGGCAACAGTATCTAAACCCATGCCTTCAGGTGAGTCACCCATGAAGCAATAACGTCAACTTTTCAGGTAACTTTGCACATCATCTCATCAGGATTTAGCTTTAACTATTCTTTGGTAGAATGTTTGATTGACTTTCTGTTAAGCTTCAGTTCAGAGATGGATACTTTGATTTTTTTCCCCGTAAAATTTGCTTGTACAACTCAAGATTCAGGGCTCCATTAATAATGGGATGCCGTCCTGTTCCAGAGGCAGCAAAGCAAGCAAAAGCCAGTTCCAGGGTTGGTTTGGAGCTAATGCTAATTTCTGAACCAGCCTTTTGAGTTTCGAAAAAAAAAGGACAATTGGCTAGAAGAACTGGTTCCATGCTGGCACCAACTATTTGACGGTCTAGAAATAAAGACTGATTTAACTGGACCACTGTTACCAACAAGACAAACTAAAGCTTTGCTGCAGTTAGCTAGCTAACAGGTAAAGCTAATAACTGTTAGCATTAACAATGATGAAAACGTATTAAAGTGTAATGTTTGGATGCACATTTAGGCTCAGAAAGTCAGAAACACAATTGTACAGAGACTCAGTAGTGCTTGATGGGCTTAATGGTTACCAAGTTGAACCCACTTTGGACCAGCGTTAGCGCCAAGTTCATGTTTCACATCAAAACGGGGTAAGTGTGATCTTGTTGGTCATAATAAAGCATGTCATTATTATTATTAATTTATTATTGTGCAGGGCTGTTTGTGGGGGACTATTTGTTGACTGTGTGGCATCATTTTGTTAAACAGATCGCCTCATCTAACTTTCATGAGAAGGAATAATAAGCATTTTCTTTTAGATCACTTTATTATGGTCATTGACGCTTCAATTAAGTAAAGTGTGACAATTTCCTGTGATCAGATATTTCCAGCTGAGTGAAATAAACAATTAATACCTCTCTGTTAGTCATACCCATCCTCTTCTCCCTGCTGGTCTGATCAGGTGTTATTTTCATTTGTGTTGTTTGGTCTTGTGTGCAGTTGCTGTCACATGATTATCACGAGAGAACATGTTAATTTAAGCAAACAAAGTAATTATTCTGTGTTCACGTAAAACTTCTTGGCAGCTTGTTTGTGTTGATCACAGAACAATTATTTCCTTATCTCAAGCCGGCAACCTTGTTGTGGAAACTGAATTACTTTCTTGTAGACATATTTTTCGGAGAAATTGAGTAAACAGCTCTACCTACACGTTTCCAGCATGAAGCTGGGATTGAGCTACCTGCTAGGCATGACTGGATGCTATTTATATTTTCAATGAACACAGTCAGGCTCAGTAAGTTAATAAAACAGCTATTTCAAAGTTTTACCCGGCAATGAAAATTAGAGGGTAACGTATAGCAACTCCACGATGGTGAACTGTAATCAATCATCAACCCTAACAAACTTATTCTGATCTTAAATATAATTGTGAAGTTTCTGTGCCGTGGGAGCCTCATCCTTCACAGGTGTCTGTGTTTTTAGCTCTCATTGGATTGATATCGACTCATCTTTTGGTGTAAATATAGACTCTGCTTTCACCAGTTCAATCAAACACCTCGAGGCTGCTGTGCTGAAAAGTGACGACTGAACGAAACCTTCCAGTAAGTTGGTTACTGTTGTTATTCTGAGAGCTGAGAAAACACAAAGAAATAACATGGAAATAAGTGACACTGAGAATCTCTCTCGAAGGGCTGCACCGCCTTGCCCTCTTAATAACATATTTTATGTCACTTCATTAACGTTTTGTTCATCTTTGCTCATTTCAAACCATAGTACAGAAACAGCACTCGTTAAGGTTACCAATGATCTTCTCTTAGCTTCCGACAGTGGACTTCTCTCTATACTTGTCTTGTTAGATCTTAGTGCGGCTTT
>JAUYWH010000013.1:3323241-3354615 GCA_034779795.1 Ctenopoma multispine
CCCCCCCCCCCCCCCCACGCATTAGGGCACGTCAGCGGACAATTGCTGTCAAACGGGGGCGTCCCCGTGAAGCTTCTTTAATTTGACCCCATCACCTAAACCGGTGAGAGCTGAATCTTTAATCACAAAATACTGTGCTTAGACAAAATACAAAAGCCAAAGTGACACGCTGAATTTTCTGACTAAAACAATCGCACATTAGCACAATGTAGAGGTGTTAATTACTGGACAGAGATCATTAAATCAGTGTCAACATGTGTTTGCAAACACATCTTGTTTCTCTGACAGCACGGCCTAACTGAGAAGCATAATTAGCAATAATTTTACCACTGATGTACTGAGGTTTGTTTACTAAATTGTGGTTTACTTTGCATGCTAACAACGTAATTCTTGACTGTATTCTGTTTAAGATAATTACTAAAGACCTAAAAGTGATTAAAATACATAATTCCATCTCTGCAGCAGACGTAATCTGCTGTATAGCAGCACCGTGAAATGTCTAATTTTAATGAGGATAATATGTTGGATTTACTGCAGGAAAAAAATCATCACATTTACAATATAATTACCAAAACACAATGAAAATAAGAAGAAGCAAGGAATCATTACAAGACACCATGTGGAAATGATTGAAATATTAAATAGTTTTATGTACTATCAAAACAGGAAATTACACTGACACGGTAAATGAGGTTTAAGCTTTTAAGATTTTTTTACAGAAGCACCGTAGGTTTCTATAATAAATGAAACAAAGACATTTTACTGAGTTGAATCTTTCATCTAATCCTTGAAGGAACAGTTTGACATTTAGTTACATATGGCTGTTCCCTTCTCAGTTACATTAGCAGCTTCATACTACTCTTGTGTTTCTATGAGGGACAAGTCTCTGGAGTCTCTGCTCGTTGCCAGGAAACTGGTCCCATCCAAAAATACTCCTGCACACAGTCCCCGTGCTACACAGGAAATTGTTGTTTTTGCACTTTGGTTTTCGTAATTAAACAAACAGTGCATACCGTGTTAATTAGTGAAGTTCAGAGGTGCTGATTTTGTTAACTTTGAACAGAGCCAGGCTAGCTGACGCTAACCGTCTTCTTACTCTAGCATCAGATTTACATACATTAGCGCCTGAAGCCATGTGTGTAGACTTGCATACTATAATTAACATTAAACAATTATAAATTTATCTTTAGTGTCATAGCTAAATTGAAACATTGTTGAGCTAAAATAACCCAAAAACTGTTGTTAATACTACATATTGCACCTTACTGTGGCCTGACAATGAGAATTTCACATATGCTAATGCGTCCACCTCTTATGTGTCTCTCCAGAGACTCGCTGTTTCCTGCCATCATCGCATATTTTGGGCTGTTTTAGCTTGTGAGAGTGTGTGTAGTGTGAATTTCATACATTTGAAACTCACCTGGTCTAAAGAGTAAGCGGATGCAAATTTCAGCATTTCAGAACGACACCTGCCAAAAAGTGCACCCACACTACAACTTTATTTCTGCAGCCCTTTGAATCAAATCATTTTAATAGCACTTTTAGCAATTTTATCATGACAGTCAGAATTTTATATATATATAATGGGGGATGCATTGCTCTGCACTTATCCTTTCTGCAGCTCTTACACTCATTAAGAACAAATCCGACTGGAATAGGAACCAAAATGTGTTAATGAGCTCAACCTTTATTTGATCGACTGTGAATGTGAAATCAGGCCAGCTAGCTGTACTGCATATCTGAAATTCTCTTCCTACAAACACACTGAAAATGAGCACCTAAGAATTCATGACCTAAAGTACTGCTTTTATCTAACATGTTAAACAAAAATCTAAACTATATCTAGTCACATTAGCTGGTGCTATTGCTTAATGTGTTAATTCAAGCGACTTAGGGCCTGATTTATTCAGATGCCAAATAGTGAGAACTAAATTGCGTGCTCAGTTTTGAAAATTGCACGTTTCTTTGCGGTTGATCTACTAAGAAAATGAGTTGGAGACGGTTGGAGACTGATTTTGCACGTTTCCACCATGGAGAGAAGTTTGAGACTTGGCGGCATAAAGGCAAGATTACAGGTGTAAATTATTACAGACACTAATAATCACTTTGGTGAGCTACAGCAATGAAAACTCTGTGGACAGATTGCTCCTATAATTCTTGCTGTCATTCAGTGCGGCTGTAACATGGATTTCAGGGCCTGGGACAAAACACATGACAACCTACCGCAAACACAAATTAGCGTAGACCTACCTGGGTGTTATTTCTGTTGAAGACCTCTAACTTCCACGTCAAGCTCCCAGAGAAAGCTGTTAGGTCTTATTTCCTACTACTATAGTTCAGTGTTTTGTGACATTTATGTTTAGGTCTCCAATATATTTACTGAAATTGTCAAACAGTATTCTTTGACTCGGTGGTACTTCACACCACATTCCAGCTCAGCTATAAGGAGTTAAATTCAGAGGTCCCGTTTTTATAAGACACACAGAAATCCTTCAACATTATCACCTTAAATGCACTTTCAAACTAATGAAAAAGAAATGCAGTGAAATGATGAAAATGAGCTTCAGCTAAGACTGAATTATCACAACAACAGAAAAAACAATCAAGTCGGAGGCAACTGGAGAGAATGACAAATAACAAACAGCCGGGGCTCATTTTCAATTAGGCAGAGAAAAATAAACCAGCACAGTGGAGAGAAAAACAGACCTGCTATCACAGCCAAATCCTTCTGGGTACCATCGCCATGCTGCTCCTTATCTTTATTGGCTGTTGCTGCTTGATCTGGAGAAGCAGAAACAAGAAACAGACAAATTCATTAACGTCACTATCAAACAGGAGATAATGTGGATGATGTTAATATTTCTGGAATCTGGTTGGCACCGGTATAAGTGAAGTGTTCAGCTTTAGCATTACACAACGTTATATTACATAATATCCAAATGAAGTTGATTTTCAGTTTTACTTCTCTGCTACTCTTTGACTAGCCATCAACACATCTGTTTTTTTTCCCTCCCTCCACCTCTCTGGTCGGTTGGATGACATTTAAATGTCATCGACATCTCAGTATCTTCGATTTTCACTTTTAATCCCCGATAGAGAGGCTCGGCCAGTCGGAGCCAGGAGGGTGGTGATGAAGGAGGGTTAGCTCATGTGTGTTGACGCGTTTAAGCGGTGTCACAGAGTGCGAGACAGTGTGGGGTAGCAGAGCGAACGGAGGCTTAAAGTGGCTGGTGGCTCCACAACACGAGCTGTTTCATGAACCTGTCACTGACTATGACTATGTGGTGAATCTCAGCCACCTCAGAGAGAACAATCAGGGCAGCAGCTCAAAAATATCATCTATCATTTACACTTTTTTTTCTACGGGTCTTTTAAGTTTTCATTACTTATAAACAGTATGTTGTGAAACTATGCCACTGGAGTACATGCACAGTATATGCTGTACTGCAACATATATACAGTATAATAAATATACTGTATAATGATTTGTACTACAAGTATCTACGAATTCTATCTAAATTAGTATTTCACAAATAATCTATTATTTTATTATTATATTGTTAGCAGTAATTTTTTGAAATGGCTCTGGTTCTCTGAAGATGGTCTTTTTACAGTAGTGATGTCCCTCACACGAGTGCACAAAGTTTTAGTGAGACTTGTAGAAATCTTCAAGTACCGCTAAGTTAAATATCTTGTCGTGTGAAAGTTTCGTCCAACTCCAACACCGACTCTTTCCTTAACAAGCTGTAAATGGAGTTCACAAAGTAAATTTGTACTTTGCAGATATAATCGCTTGAGCATTTTGAGACACATGAATCTCACTACGATGTTGTTTAGATTTAATTTATGTGTTTGTGTGTGTTCTCAGAGTCACAAGATATGTATTCACCACACAAAGAGTGAAATTTGTCTTAAATACACCATAACACGGAAGGTCACAGACTCGATTTAACTTAGCTGAATGTACCAGTGCTGTATCTTGGTCCTGCAGTGTACTGGCACCATGGATGAAATTTTAATGTATGAAGACCTCAATATTGCAATGAGACCACCTTTAAATACCCAAACCATCCCTTTAACCAGCAGCTGCACTGTGGATATTAACATTAAAGAACACACTGTAAACCACAGAAAATGCGAGCTCAACTTCACAAGTGGCTCATTTTGGCCCAGAACACCATAACAACCTGCCCTGGTTTAAACATTCATTACTGAACTTTTAAAAAGCTCCAACTTAGTGCATCATTCAATAAAACAAATACACAATTGGCTCGACACAAACAATTAAAGTGAAAGAAAAAAAAAAAAGCGAAGACATTTGTCTTGCTGTGATGAGCCCTGGGCTGGTGAGAGCTCCATCAGTAAAAACTGGGGTAATGCATCTGTTCTGTCAGACAGACGAATGAAAACACAGCTGACGTGTGTCTGATTTAGACAGACTGTGCTTAGCTGAATTCACAAGTCAGTAGTTAAAAGTCAGTTTTAAAAACTGGAGCAGTTGAACAGGAAGCCAATTAGACTGATTGTTATGCTTGGAGTTGATTTATTCATTTTCAGGAAGCCTGGTGCCTGCGTCACAAAGAAAACAAGTTTTGAAGCTTAACTTTTCACTTTTAACCAGGGTGGAGCACCAAGCTGTCTCATGCTGCGTCACGCTAACGTCCTCAAAAGACAACCGATTCAGCTGGTCAGATCAAAACGTGTTTACCTTTCTATCTGCAGCAAGAAACAACGCTACAAACTGGTCAGTGTGCATCAGACACACCTACATCTGTTGTTTTGTGTCTGTATGGTGCATCTGTTGCAGACGTTAAACATTTCTTACAGCAACTGCTGTAGAAATATCTGAGCATGTGGAACGTAAACTCCAGGGAAACATGAAGGAAACCAGAAACCATGCACAGGAAAGAAGCTGGAACAAAAAATGTTTGATAATTTTGGTGAATTGATTAGAACTGATCATAAGAATTGTAAATCGCCTTTTTTCATGAACTAACTTTGATTTTAATTTGATGGAGAATGACACGAGTGGGTGACATCAACCATGTTCACTTTATATTTATATTTTCCTTTATATCTAGCGCTTGCTGTGTGGTTCCCGGCGTGTGGTGCTTGACCTTGCAGCGTATGTGAGGTGGACTCTGCCAGAGCTCCACAGTTCGATTGCACCAGCGGACCACGGATGGTGACCAGGGAGCTCCCTCGATTCGTCAGCGCTGCCTTCAGCGGGGCCACGTGATTGAACTGGACCGAGGAGAGGCAGCCGACGAAGCCTTTAGAAGCTGCCTGCATCACGTCTTCACTGAAGTTGTCTGTCCCTGCAGAGATGCAGTTGGTAGGTGTAAATATACATATCAACTAATGGTGATGTGTTTGATTTGTTGAATTACAATACGTCTGAGTTATCAAGGCAAAATCGGCAAACAAACGCTGACAGAAAATCATCACTGGTTAGGACCAAAGTACAATAAGAAGGGGATGACGTGGGAGTTTTTCAGCAACGTTCTGAACATCATCCTAGCACTTACTGGTGACTTTGCCCAATGTCAGGGATCTGATTAAGATCAGCTCTGCATCAGATGACAGCATGTACTTTCTGTGGATGTCCTGGTCGATCTGGTTGAGTGGAGAGAAATCAAATAACAAGGCGATTACAAGAAATCTGAACCGGGGTAGCACCAGCAGCAGTAGCACATTTCAATACATTATAGATTGAGAATTGTGTTCTCTGCAGCTTCACACAAAACCATGTCCGCCCACTGTTAGCTTTGAAGTGGTTTAGACCTATCGCTTCTGCTCCACAATGCTGACCCAGATGCATCACTTAACTTGATGATCTGCAATTGTTTCTGCAAAATTTGTATTACATGCTTGAATGCTGTTTATGAAAGGCATTCAGTGGTGCAGCTGTAGTCAATGACCTGCCCTACTGTTAAAATGTGTTGGTTTAAAACGCTGCACTGTATTTGCCAGTCAGCAGAGTTCAGTGCCGACAGCTATTGCACAATAGTTCCTGGAACTTCAGAAAGTACTGCCCCCCAACCAAGAACCTTTTCAGGGATGGAACTAAGGCTCCAGAACTAAATTTAGGCCTTGGTTGTGAATAATAGTAATAAATAGTGAGTAAGAAATTGCATGCACAATCTTAAAAATCGTTCTTCACTGTTAAAAGTTTTGCTTTTTTCGTTTGTGTGATCGACAACAGGTGGAGAATGTCGGAGGCGGTGCATGAGTGTGTGGAAAATGTATGTAACGGCTCATGAAACCTACTTTTTGAGACCACGGCAGCAACAGCTACAGTGTTCTGCAATAATCCATTGAATGTATTTTGTGGACAGTTCCAAAAAAAAAGCCTGTAGTTCACCTAAAAGCCCTAAAACTGGATCGCTGGACATACGATACGCTTGAATTTTTGTTATATCATTCCAAATATATTTGCAAAGGGTAAACACGTGTTCTTGATGCATTCTTCCATTTCTCCTATGCTTCCCCCTCGATTAAATAACAGCAGCCATTTGTGTGCAAACAGATCGCACCTGCCACAGCAATTGCTTTCAGGCTTGATAATGCGTCTGACTAATTTATGTATTTGCATTTTCGCCCCCCTGTATTTTTCACACTGTGACAGAAACGTCCCCGTTTTGCAAAGCAAAGGTGCAAAATCCAGAGCGCGCGCTATTTTGTTCATTTGAAAGACTCCTCGGTTTGTATCGTTATTTTACGAGTGACATCAAGTTTGCACTTTTTTGTACCTTTACCTTTAGTAAACCAGACCCCTAGTGTTTTTCCTCAGCATGGTACCAGCTCAACTTGACTTTACTTGCTTCAGGAAACAGGTACTTTGATTTCCACTGCAGATAGTCGCTGGTTGTCATAGCGACGCCACATGAAACTGCTGTGAATTGCAGTAAAATTGCAGACACATGTAGGAACATAGAGCATATCAAAAAAATGCTGCTCTTGTTTCTCGGAATGTGGCTTTTTGTCACAGCACGGAGACTGAAAGCAGCGAGACGAAAGCCTGCTGGAAAAAAAAATCACCAGAGTTTGGGAAATAGTTAGAGTTCAGATGATGAGATGACTGTGGTTGTGGAAATAACGCTTCTCTATGACCAACTTCTAATCTGCAGTGTTTTCATGTCTCCTTTTAGTATCCAGGTAGCCTACTAGCCACAACTTCTGCCTGATGGAAAACATAAAAAGGCGAGTTGAGTCGAGTTAAGTTGAAACCAAAATGCTTCTCAAAAGTTCCTCAAAAAGTTCCTGGTCCCCATGAAACGTCCCTGCAGATGGAGCAGGCCTTTTATATGAACAGTATAACATGGCGACATTTACTAGTATGAAACAGATTGTGAACTTGGAAGGTCTGTTGCTGAAGGCAAATACAGCTCATTTACATTTCACACTGCTTCCTTCATTGGCACTAATGTTGCTGCTGAATGAACTTGCTTCTGCAGAACAGTTGCATATGGACGTACAGTAATTTCTAATCCTAATGGAAGACTCCATATGTCCATTGCTCACCTGAACATAGAGGTTATTGCCCACTCGGTGGATTCTGATTCGATGAAGACGTCCATCTGCCAGGTTGCTCATAGCGGGGCTGAACACATCTGGACTCCTGTCTGTCTGGAGGTGATACCAGATCTGTAGACTCCCTGGGCACAAAGAATGAAAAGACATGTAGTGCTTCTCTTTACACTGATTCCTGCAGAAATCCCCTACTGAGCTCTTCTGAATTGATTGTGTTGTTTCAGACTTAATCTACATGTATGTGCACATTTCATGATTATGTCAAAATATATCACACTACTTACAGAAACCATGTGGCAGCGTGTTTATGAATACATCACTATGACGTACAGATGTTCATACTTGGATCTTCACTCCCACACTGAATAGTCAATACATGCTCAGTGTTTCACCCACGCACACTAACACGCACACACGCGCGCGCACACGCAGTCGCCGCCAGATAAACGTCAGAAAGCTATGCATTGTCAAGTGGAGCTGGGTCAATATTACAATTCCCAGTCTGTAGGTGAAGGGCTTTGTGTTGTGATTCATTTTAAACCCTGCGAGTGCCCCTATAGAAGGAGGTCACTGTGAATGAAGTGTCTCTTCTGCCCTTCTGTGTTTACAGAGACCCGAAGAACGTGGGTGTTGAGATTTAACACAAAAGAGTGTATCAGGACACTGGCTCGGCCAACGACAGCACATAGGTGTCACTCAATATGATGCTCTACAGTTTGGATACAGCTTAACAGCCATCGGCTTAAAGCCTCGAGGCTTTTCTTGTGTCAGGAGCTGAATTAAACACTGAGGCACTGTGTTGACAGCGAGAAATATCCTGTAACAAGTGTTACAAATGTGAAGCTCTTTCCTGAATATGTCTACAGACTTAAAGTGAGGAAGCTTAATCCAATCACAGTTGAGTGTTTTTGTTTTTATTCTTTTATTTTAAATGTTAAGTTAAACGTTTCCTTTTGGATAAAGAAGGACTTTTATTTTGCAGAAATTATTGAAATGATTGCACTATGAGGCTCTCTTCCAGGGAAGAGCAAATCTTTTTCAAGATGCGGAGGAGGAATAGAACTGGAGAGGTTAAATCTGATCATTAGCCTATAATCAGTTTGCACAAAGCTGTGGGGTAGGCTCCAGTATATTAGTGCAAGAAACTGTGGCACCAGCGAGATACACATTAGCTGCCTGTTCACTGTCAGCTTCTTTCCCCGTTCTGCTCCTCAGCTGTCGACACGTCAACGTGCAAATAAACATATATACAAAAAAATAAGCTCAATATCAGGTTTTGAAGTTTCAATTATGAGGCCTCAGACTTCCTGAGACACCGGTGTTTTGGCCAAGTTTTGACAGGCACATTCGTACATGCGCGAGCAAACCTGCTCTTGCTGGGGGTTAAATTGGTTTATGATTGGATCCGTCTAATTTGTTTGGACTCCATTTTGTTCTGTCTGCATCCGAGTCAACTCTGGTGTGTCTCAGTTTAAAGCGGCCAAGAAAGCAATCACCTATGCAGTACGAGACCCTTATGATATCTGTCTGTCAGCATGTAAGTGCAGGGATGCTCCCTGATAAGCCAAAAGAGGAAAGTTTATAGGTAATGATTTGTTTTTGAACACTTTCTTACAACCTGAGTGGTACACACGTCTGCTCACATGACTTCACGTGTAAATCTAACTCCAAGACCTGGCTATTCCATTTTCTCATCTCTCCTCTCATAGCGCAGTGTGCAGACCTAGCACTCGGTTAGCTAACGAGTCAATTAGCTCTGCTGCTAACAGAACACCACGTTCACACAGTTCAGTTAAAATTGAAAACATTTGCACTGTTGTTTAATTATCAAATAACTGTGTGTCACGCTGTTGGCACATATTTGCAGGTTCAGTTTAGCAAAAACAAAATTGCTTTTTTGAGTTCTTCACTGAATAATACCCCCCCTCCCCACCCTCTTCCATGTCTCTCACTTTAACCCTCATATACACAAGCTACACTTAGGTGGAAAGAAATAACCTAACAATTTACACTAACTGTTTCATAACCCCATGTACGGATATAAAAGTCTCTTAATAAAGCAGCACTTTGAGCTCACAGTCAGTTAAATCACGATTCAAGTGACTACTGAAGACCTGAGGGCAACAGCGGGTGCTCCTCATATCAAATGGTACGTTCCCATCCAAATATTTGCTGCCATGTGAGGACGCGAGCTGCGCATCACTTTATAGGATTTTTACATCTGACAAGATCTGAACTGGTTTCAAAGGCCTGAGTTCAAAGAGCTGTCAATTTCACATGAAATCAGACTATACATGAATAACACAACCAGCTCATCGTGGAACTGTTTAGTGGCATTTGTTGGATCATTTTCACTGTGAGCTGTGATACTGTAGTATTGTAAAACCCATATGTACCGTTCCTGGCCAGGATGACAGCGATGTACTGCTGGCTGAAGGTGCTGACAGTCAGCAGCATGGCCGGCCGCTGGGAGGTGACGAAGCTGAAGGCGACGTCCTCTCTGGCCCTGCTGCTGCTCTCTGTGGAAACGCTGGTGGCATGCGAGCTTCGGTTCTGCATCACTGAGAAGGGCTCCTGGAAGGTGTAGGTCACCGAGGACTCTCTGTCGAAGGACACTGACACCTCTGCACGAGCAGAGATAGAAAAAAGAAGGTGTCAGTGCAGGAAGCTCTGTTATTAATCATAGGCTGAAGCCAAACTCACAGTCAACGGGGGCTGAAATGTTTGTTACATCTTCACATACAAGGGCAATGTCCACATCCTTTTCAGTGGTGGGGTGAAAAATGAACAAATGAACAAAAGCATTATTTTAAATATTAGTAGAACTAGTATTTAAATTGGTATATACAGTTTGTGGTATATACTGTATGCACATTATCAGGGTATTTACTATAGGATCGAAACATGCTGTATCAGGCAACAGGAGAAGGTGGGCAGCTGGGAGCTGGCTGAGAAATGGCTGAGATTTGGCTGCCGGCCAGGATGGCTTTCGGCTAAGGAACAGCAATTCTTAGAGGCTGTTATTTGGAATAAGGATTTTCAGAGATAAGGAATTCACCCATTGATCACATCCACAGTGCTTCAAGCATGTGTTGTGTAAAGTCAGACTGTACCCACAGTAACTGTTTTACATTCTGTCATTCAACTATAATAAAGTCACTCGAAAGTGTGATTCCTCTTCTTTGCATCTCATTGGTGAACCTGCAGTGTATCTGCGTTGTGTCACGTCTGTAACTGAAAAGGAGAGGATCAGAAACATGTGGGGGGTGGCGGGGACGCACACAGTGAGTCAGTTGTTGCTGTTCAAACCACGGCGTGTCAGTCGACGGAGGTGCACATCAGCTACAGTGTGACGTAACCTCAAAGCCTGCACACAAAGCTGCTGTAGCTACGGTGTAACCCTTTAACAAAGATGAGTAAATCCAGCTTTTGTGTCCATCCTTCATAGCGAGGCTGCAGCAAAACATTGCAATACAGCATTTCATGTTTTCTGTGGTGTTTATATCACTTTAGGAAATGTATTATGCTTTCACATAGCTCCCTCTGGAGCCACAAAAGGCTCTATACAGGGTTTTTTCCCACATATGTAATAGCACTCCTCAAGCCCTGTAAACAGACTTCAATGTGTAAAATTGGAGTCCACCTATAACACAGCCTGTTCTCCCAGATAACCGTAGCATCAAAAACAGCTGCTGCTGTTAGTTAACCCACATGGTGGAGGGGTACAGAAGATGGGTATAAACTAACACTACCAGTAAGCTAACTTGTGAATATGTGCTACTACACATACTATTAAACATAATCAAAGAGAACAAAAATCTTGCTTGCAACAGATGCTGAGATTTAGAACTCCCTTTACAAACACGCTGGTCATCTGTGGTTTGAAAGATGAATATGCAACTGTTCACACTTTTCAAATAAAATTTGCATTTTGTGGGATTAATGGAGAGCCGAAGGAACAGAAAACACAATATGGCCGCATACCAAGACCCTGTTACCCCACTGTCCTGCTTCACACCGCTGCCCCAACACATTCTCTGGTGGTGGCGGCTCCACTGACGCAGGTAATCTCCAACTAGTTTGGTAGCAGCTATATCCTATCATAGCTGGGTGCCTCGTTTTAACAAAGCTGTCTGGCTGGTGCGGAGCTTTTTTAATATTATGTCAAAATTTCAGCCACACAGGGCTTGAAAAATCTTCCATTATACCGTCATAGAACTGAAGGCGTGAGACGTGAACCCGCGGGTGAGTCTGTAACCTAGAACCTGTCGTGTTTCTTCACCACATTAACTGCAAATCCAAGTTGCAATAAACCAGAAATATCTCTGAGCAGAAGTCAGATTAGTTGGGCGCCACTTTAACAAACAGAGCAAGTGGAAACAGTGTAAATAGCACAGTGTGTTCAGCCACATTTGCAGCCAAACTTTCATATCTTTTCCTCCAGAATGTGTCTTAAAACCCTTTTCTTTTCTTCATATTTGGCTATTTGCTCAGCCTGCGGCTCCTCTATAGACGGGATTCACATGCATTGGCTGCCTGTGCTCTGCTGCTCACGTACTGCAGGAGATAATTTGGTCTAATGCATTTTAAATGTTCTTAGAGTCTGGACAAGTATTAATGGCCTCTTGCATTACTTGCATTTTTATTGGTGCACCGTAATGAAATCACCTTGACAATGATCGATTATTTGTTTGTTTCAATCAACATTAATCTCTTAAAAGAATTACATGAAGTGTGCAGCTTTGGTTTAAACATCCACCGACCAGGACTCACCTTGGTCACAGGTGGTTCCTCCGTAGGCGGACTGGGAGCAGTCGCAGATGTAGCCGTTGCTCTTTTCGATACACCTCCCTCTGTTGTGGCAGAGGCTGCTGGAGCCGCTGCAGTAGCCGGGACAACCTGAGCTCACCCCCGGCGTCATCTTAGCCCTCTCCTCCAGGTCGAAGCTCACGCCGTTGATGGTCAGAGTCCTGATACAGCCCAGAAAGCCTCTCTGCTGGGATGCTGTTCCCCCTGGGCAGAGGATGGGCATTAGTCACATCTAATGCTTACTGGCTGTGCTAAAACACATCCAGAATGACTTATAATTATGATTGCCTTAGAGGCTAATGAGGATTTATGCCAAACATCTTAATTCTAGTGTGCATTTAGGAGAACTCTGTAGGCACTGAAGTGTGTGAACCTTCATTAACACCAAATATACAATGTAATGGACGAGACTAGACTGGCTTCCAGGAGACGTCACCGAAAGATGCACATAGAAAACACATTCGTGCCAGCTGCTAATATTTTGTTCACTTCACGGAGGCGGGAGGGAAGATGATATGTAGAAAGTATCTCAAATGTATCACCAAGCACAGGTGGCTATAATCTTCTTTCACGGTCCCGTGAGGCTCATAAATGATATGTGTTAAGTCCCGAAGCATTTCAGAAGTGAAGCTTTTCCCCATGTACGTTGCAGGAAGATACAGTTCTTGCATTAGAAATCAGGCATACGTCTAATGTTTGGCATATTTTGATGGCAAAAACAGCAGGGATTCTGCAGCACACACTAATCTTACTACTGCTATTAGCTGTAATATACTGTACAGTGTGAGGGTGATTTTCATGCCATTAACCCATGCTATCTGTTAATGGTCTGGGACAAGCACAGGTAATTTGTCACTCCCCTGAAAGAGCACATGTTGTGTAGTCTGGATGACTGGTATTAATAGTGTAACTGCTGGTTTGGCTGTTACCCACCTTCAGGCGGTAGATCTCTATAACACACATAGAAAAGTATCTTTAAAGAGGAACTTCACTTGTTTCTACCACTTTGCTTCATTTCGTGCGTGCATGGTAAAATGATGAGACCTTATAAGAGCTAAATGTGTTTTCTGCACCAGCGGTTCATTCGTCTTTGTTTGTTTGTTTGCAAACTGGAAACAAGTGTATGTGTGGCATTTAATAAGCCTCCAGCCTTTTAGTGTAATCATGTCATTAGACAGGAACATCAAATATCTAAAGAACAGTAAATGGAGAGAGCTTTTAAAGTAATGGACAGCATGTCTGGGTTAAATAATATACTGTAGAACTACTGTCTTCTGAACATTCTACCAGCATGTAACACAGATCAGATACTGGACATCAATGATCGGTCCCTTCTTCTTCTTTCATCGAATATGTGTTATTATTTCTGTACTGTGAGCTTTTTCTGATCACGTTCTACAGTTTTTACAGCCTGCGGTGGAACATTTATTTAGATTCCCTTCAACTTTTAAAAATGATGAGTCTTTATAAGGCCTTTATCACCCACATAATCACACATTCATATAAGAGAATAAATGAGTCCTTTTGTAAAATGTCACCTTTATACCGTCATATGAAAATTAAATCTTCACCTAATGACACATTTTTCAGGGGCTTATTGCTTCTATTTTTCATTTCATTTCTCTGATAAATTATTTCTTAAAGTAAATTTATCCATTAAGTGTTTGAATTAAGACATAAAAAGAAAAAAAACAACATTATTTTCTGTTATCTCCGTCTCTTCCTGCGACCTGGTGTGTTATTAAAGAGACACGGCAAAATATTGGGGGGGGGGGTTGCTGGAGAAATGTGACAGAAGAAAAGTGAGCAGCCACAGAACAATAATGTAAAAAAAAAAAAGTAAAATAAATGAGTTTGTCACATTTGCTTAAAGGATAACTTTGTAAATTTTAAAGCACGAGTACAGGACAGGGACATCTTAAGAATTATTGTTAGCTGCGAGTTCGTCTTTGTTGCTGTGAACAGATACATCTGTAGGAGGAGATAAGAGTCAACATCTCTGGCTAACGCTATTGTTAGACTTCTGGAAAGCAGGAGAGGAAACACGGATAAATATTTACTTGAAAACAGACTGGGCCTCATGTTAGCTTCAGCTGTAATTTAAAATGCATTTTTTTTAGCAACGAAACAAACAGAGTGAAGTTGTATTCCTGTCTAAATAGTTAAACAGCAGCGTGGGACTCTCCCGAATGATGTAATGATCCTGTATGTGTAAGTGTAATTAGTTCTGCAGACTTTACAGAATGATGCTGCGTTCGTACAGAAGGCGCAGCGTGAGTCGTCTGTCGGCTTCAGCTGTGGTGAGGCGTTCAGGGACAGTACATCTGTGTTGTGAAAGTGCTATCCAATAATGTTTAGTGCTCCAAATTGATGGCTAATTAATAAAAGCCTGAGCCAAACAGAAAGAAAAAATGAGCGATGAATTATTAAAATACAGCCCTACTCAACGGTCAGCTGAGTGTCATCGTCTTCATCTTTGACACGTTGTAATCCCATACTAATTATGACAGGAAGTTGCAGCTCATTGTAGCACTTAATGGCTGAAGAACCATATTTCTTCATTTTGGAGTTAGTGGAGACCAGAACAGAGAAACAAAAGGTGGCTTTTGGACTTTTCGGTGCACTGCTCCTCAAATTAGGCAAAGAACTGTATTAAGTCATAGCCTACCAATGAAGAGCTGGCTGCTGAGCCGCAAGCGGAGGTGTCCGTCAGCTGGCGCCTCCAGGAAGCGGAGGGGAAGCTGGTCAACCTGCAGAGAGGCCTCCTTCACATTGCGCTCTGCCCTCACGTAGTGCCACTGTCTGTCATTCAGGGGAAGGTGGGACTTGACGGACAGGACCGCCGGACCATTTCCCACATCAAAGGAGAAAGTCACCACGGAGGGAGCTGGAGGGCCAGTGGAGAAGCGTACACACACACACACGCACGCACGCACGCACGCAAACACACACACACACAACAGCCGTGACAGACTGAATGTGATATTAGGTTTTTTATGTTCTTCTCTGTCCTTCCTTTCTGATGCAATGTGATACAATGCTGCTGGGAAAACTTGATGACCTGAATAGATTTATGAGGGGGTTCAGCTGACAGCTCTTCAATATTTCACAGTGTCTCTGATGCTGCAGTAATACATAATGGCTCCAAATATCCTGAGAACTCCTCCCTCAGGTTTAGGAACAAAACACACTGTAATCAACTATTTCACATGTTCTTAGCACCTGTAATGAATAAAGTAATCTACCTCCCCAGTCAGTGGAAGTGTGCTCCATGCTAGCCCATGCATTAAATATGCTTGGTAAGTACAAGTGGATGTCCATTCATTATTTAACATAATGCAAAAAAATGACAGTGTATTAGTCATGTCAACGAGCCCCAGTGTGAATCTAAATATAACCTGTTTTCATTATTTTATCTGGTTTATCTGTAAAAGGAAATCTACGAGGTATTATAATAATGTTTTCCTTCGTTGTCCATTCAGAGACTTCAGCTTCACTACGTGGGTAATAAAGAAATGCTTTTAACATCTCCTACAACAGCATGACATCGCTGTTGACTGTGTCATTAGGATTACATCATGCTGTGCAGTCCCGACAGCCTGCTTCTTGGGGAAATTAAAACTGTCAACTATGCTACAGATGGCATTTCCATCTGAGAAAAGAAAAAATATCACTGACAGCTTTTGTAGGTGTTCTTACATATGGCTAGTCTTTTTTCTTTGCAATCTGTGTGCATGTCCTTGTCATGTAGTGTTTCATGCTGCACTTATTCTGGTCTGGAGTGTTGACTCACAGCTGAGCTCCACTCTGATGAAGTCCTTCAGGCCCAGGTTCTCGAGAAAGACTCCTGACGGAGCGTTAGTCTTGAAGTAAAAGGAGATATCAGAGGCGAGCTCGGTCTGCAGCGTAGGGAAGTAGAGGTACGAGGACTCCTGGTAGAAAGAGGCTGAATTCCACAGAGACTCTGAAAGCAAAGGGAAAAGAAATGAGTAGTAAAGGGACAGTAAAATAAAAACAAAGTGTCTCATTTGTCAATAGCTACGAATGTCAAGGTGGATCTCAAATGAGAGAAACATTTACTATAAAAAATATCCATAAGTGGATCAACAGATGAGTTACTGGACCATTAAGACACGAGCTGTATTTATTTCACCACAGCTGATGTGTTTGTTAATGTCAGGCATCGTTTTAGTGGGAAAATGTCAGCAGCACAGACGCACGCAGACAGCTGGGCTGCGGGCTCTCGGGTGTCACAGCAAAAGATGTTGACTTACGTTTGGGACCAGCCGAAAAAAAAAGAAGTTTTGATTAGATTTAAAGAAACATCAGTGGTAAATATACTTATTTCTTAGATTTATATAAATTTAATGTAAAACATCTGTTCAGGCAGGTTCCAGAAGCAAAAACATGTTCAGTAAAGTCTGACAGAGTGAAGCTATTTCAAACACAGTCAAAGACAAAGTGCACATACGCAGAAAAATGTTTGTTCCAAAGATGAAAAGCTAAAGGGCGACTGCACTTACTGTGCATATATGAATGCTATTAAACTTCTCTTTCTCTCTTCTTGAAAATTGAGATCATGTTCCCCTCAAAGTAGTACCACAAGAAGCAAGTAAAAAAAAAAATCAGTGAAGTCGCCCTTTAACCAGCTCTGTTGTTTTTGTACAGATGTGATGATTTCCAGTTTTTTCAAACGGTTTTATTGGAGAACGGTTCATAAAAGTAACAGCACCAATGAGTTTTTCAAGGCAATAATACTGTATTTAGTTTTGCAGTTAAATAAAAAATAAATATCAAGTGTCAAAACCATAAAATTATGTTTTCATTCAGAGTCCAGATTATGACGAGAATGTCTCCTGGTGTAATAACATTTCACACCACCACAAATATAACGTTTCTGAAAATAGTTCCATGTCATTTGATAGGTACTGTACCATCTCTAATTCAGCCGTTCATATTTAATGTTATCAGAGATCTGGAGGTCTGAACTACATCTGACTGCAGATGAGCCAGTAGAAATTCTCTGCCCTGTGTCCACAGCTCACTGTGGGACATGAAGCAGTAAATATCTACAATCTCTTTCATGTTCCAGTGCTGCTGTCCAGCTCTGCAGCCCTCCTCCTGAGTGTCCCTCCATTTTGGCACCACTGCTCTGCTGCACAACATGATTTTGTAAAGACAGACCCACGGGTAGGTCCAGAAGGTTTTAATACACACAGACAGTGTCGGACTTAGAACGGAACAGATGAGGTTTAACTCTCTATCCTCAGATAAACACAAAAGAACAAGGCATAAAGGCATCGTCTGAACACGGTTTTTTCTCTGATCAGCACTAATCCTCCATCTGCAACCAAATCTGGAACAGTACTGTAGCTTCAACACTGAGGTGATCACCTACTGTCTCCATAACAACGCAGAGGGCCGATGTGGTAGACTGCCTGCGAGCCCGTTCTGTTGGTGTCTCCGATCACTATCTGGCTCACTGGTAGGTGGTCTTTATAGGAGAGGATTCCCTTGTCATTAGCCCTGTGGCACACAAAGAAAAGAAACAAATAAATAGTAGCACAGGGCCCTGGAGGGCCGGTTGCCTTTGTGGGGGTCCAGATAAAGGCATTCATTCTTCTACATTAGCACAGAACTCTGAGTAAACACATTAAAAAGGGAGCAATCTATCACAATGCAGACAACTGCCTCTGGAAATATGCAAACTGAGCTGAATCCAGAGAAGCTTTAGAGTGGATTAAAACACAGAATGCAAAGACGTTGAGAACGCCTAATACAGCAGAAAATCTTTTGTTTTTTCATTTCAGTGCTTAGAAAATATGACTAGCTTGATCATAATTGTAATATTATATATGAGCTGTAGTTAATTACTTCAGGGGAAACACTGCTATATGATCTCACACACTGGTGTGGAGCAAAGAAAGGATGTGAATATGATATATAGATTTTCGGATTTAAGAAAAACACATGGTGGTAGAAGAGAAAACAGCATATTCTCCACTCATCTTATTAATTAATTTTCTCTAGTGGATTATTGTTGTTACCGTTTCTCTTAACATCGGGATGAGGATCATGTGTCAGAAATACAGCAGATTGCCAGTTTATTATATTACACTAATGCAGTTTAATACAGTTCTTTATTAAATCCTTCCTCAGTGAAGGTTTCTGCACTGTGATGTTGTACTTTGCTGTGCTGTTAAACTGTACTGCAAACAGAAAAGAATGTTTAACATGTCAGTGTGCGTTGTGTACCATGTGTCTGTATCAGCATCACAGTTGCAGAAGTAGTTCATGTCAACGCAGTTCTCCTCCAGGCTGCAGGAGCACTGTTGGACTCCAGGCAGGAAGCCTCCCCAGTAACTCCTCTTCTCCCCCTCCCGGTCCAGCCACCAGGACATCGGACTGCCATCTGCAACAATACACCAGACAGTCGGTCACCACCGCAGCAGCCTGATGGCTGCAGTGCCAGAGCACTAGCTCAAGTGGGTCAAGGTCGTGGGTTATATTGGGAGCATTTCATTATATTCGCTTCACTGGCTTCATCCTAAAATGGGAGAAATTATGGAAGGGAACTGATAAATTCTGAATCCAGAAGTTCAGACATCCTGCTCTGTCAGAGGCTTATTTAATATGAGATATGAGCAAATACAAATGGGAAAAATAAAGAAGCACATACGCTTCACATAATGTAATGGGAATATTTGGGCAGCAGGAAAGACAAATACAGAAAATATAAATAACACACGGAAATATTTACTTTACAAAAACTTGACCTGGAATTTGAAAAATTATACAAACGACCTTCTGTCAAACTCAAAGTAAGACCATCACTTTACGTTAAAAATGAATAAATATAATAGGGGACAGAAAGTCGGAGGCACAATTCGTTACCTCCACTGTGAGGTTAAGTGGCCCGGCTTCAATCATCTGTCACACAGCGTGACCCTGCATCGAAGATGAGACCAGCGAGCAGGGAAAACCCATTAAGCTACATGTCACAATACATAATCACGTGTCACATACTACGGTGCTTTCATCCCGCCCATACATTACAGCTGCATTAGGTTATAATGTATGGATACACATGTCACATTAGTCTATATCACAGAGATGCCCTTAGTTCATCGGAAAACACACCCTGGAAATCTTCTCCAAACGGGATCTGAAACCTTAAACTCAAAGTTTATTTAGACCTAAATTAGAAAGCTGCTTGTGCTGTGTGCGGTGGTGACGCTCAGGCTGAAGTGGGAAATAATGTGGGCTAAAACAACCCTGGTCAACAAGCAGGTATTTGAATTGAAAAGGTTGAAAATAATACACACTTACTGTCTTTACCCTCTGGTCCTGCCCTCACTCTCACTGCAGCTGTACCACCGCTGTTCCCTCATAGTCTGCAGCTTTTTAAAAACACCATTCAGACACTGAGCAGGTACACAAATAAGTAGAAGCAAATAATCAATACTTCTTGAAGGAGAGGTCAGTCTCACTCTCCCTTAAATTGTCTGGATATTGACAGGACTTATTCACAGCAAGAAGGCAAATGCACCTTTCTCCTCGAAATGCAAAAAGAGAAGAAACTGGTTGTGCATCGTGTTTTCAGTTGTTTTTTTTCCCACCCATCAACCACTGGTTGTACATGCCAGCATCATCATTCTTCATCACCATCTCCAGCTAAGATCTTTAAAAATAGTAAAACACAAGCGTAACAACTGACCTTCTATTTCCATCTCCGCGTTTTGCATAAACCACAGCCGACCACGACAGCGAGGTGAATAAAGATGAATGTGTTGTGGGCTTTAATGAAAGTTTTTCTAAATGCCAAGTTGCCTCATGCAGCTTTAAGGGTTTTCACGCAGCAGCGTGACACGCAGGCTTCACATAGACACAAATATGTAAACAAATATCGCTGGAAACAAATAAAACTGTGAAAATAACAAGCGGGGCTGAAGAACAGTCATTAGACTGCTGCTGCGAGTCTTCATTTCCTCAGTGTAGTGTTAAAAGAGTTATCCCTAAGCAAGCTTCATTCATTACGGATTTTAAATAAGGAAAAAAAAGGTGTTTAACAATGCAAATCAGACCACAGTCGAGCATCATTACAAGGACATTAAGTGACTGAACATCTGTGTTGTGAGGGAACAGTAGAGACTGACAGGAGAGACGGCAGAGGGGGTGGGGGGGATGTTAGAATAGCTAAACTCCACAAATGAATGTGAACTTGAGCAGTTCTTGGCACATACCTGCATCTATAAACCCAGTAGGCTTTGAACAGCTGCTGGAGCTGTTTTTTTCCCCTGTAAATTAGCATGAAATGTGCAATTTTGTCCAATAATTAATCTGAATATGCTGTATATTTATGTTTATTGTCAAGAGGTTATTGTTCATATCTGCACACTCAGAAAAAAAGTGATGTGCAAAGAGGCAATTGATCCTTTTCCACATGAGATATCTGGTGTCAGACAACAAAGGTAACCGTGATAAAATTCAGCTGCTGTGTTCATACAGCTATAAAATAGCTTGTTTTCTGTCTCTCTTTGAAGTCTGGTGTGATAATGAACTTGTTTGTTTGCACACACATGGCACCAAGGGAATGGCAGAATCTGGGACTTCATGAATGTTTCATGATTTAAGAGCAAATGTTTGGATGCTTGGGACACCGCGGGAGCCACAGCATTTCGGGACGTATGCGCACAGAAAGATTGGAGGCCGCCTTTCCAGTTATTACGAAAATATAACAAGGAGAGCGAAGCAGGAGGGAGGGCATTGAAGGGGCAGCAGCTCCCAATGTGACAGAGCACAAACAGCCTGACTTTCAATTCACAGTGTAACAACAATCACTCCCCTGATGCTACACCAAGGCCATGTTCAGACTGACTTCACTCTGTGTGAAAAAATCACTGGCTCCTTATGCATTTCAATGTGGCGATGCAGTTGGGTGCCAGTGCAGAAAACTCTATCCAAAAAAAAAAAAAAAAGTGGGAGGCTGTTGACCAAACACATTTTGATGTCAAGGCACTGCACTGGGGTGGCCAGACAAGTATGTGCAGGTGCACACACCTGCTAGATTATTTTGTAACATGGTTGCTGTGACTAAAGAGAAAAAACAGCTGCCACACTGATTTGTAGGACTGTCTGAAGAAACGTTGCCTCGTGGTGCCAGAAACTACAGTTATTTAGCATCTACTCCTCCTAAATTAAACAACACGTACTCATAAAACAGTGATGTGACCGCAGCTCATTAATACTGCAGCTCAGTGAAAGTCTGACATTCAGAGTATAATAATTACCTTTTGCATTGAAGAGACGGGACTTCCTGCAGGTGTACACCACTTCCTGTTGGCACTGCTCTGACCCTGACACGATGGCACGCAGCTGTTCAGCCGAGGCGCTGTAGTTGAACCTCATGATGTGGGGTTTCTGAATAGAGGAGCTCTGGACTGTGACTGGAGCTGTGCTGTTGTGGGCCAACACCGTCCACACCTTCTCCTCTGAAAGGAAGAATTAAATATGTTTAATATGCTGTGAACACACTTTGACCTCTACACAAAAACCAGAATGGCTTCAGATTGTGTTGTAGATTTAATTGTAAATGGATTCGGTGCCTTGTAGAGGTCCTTTTGACAGTGATTACAGCTTTGAGTCTTCTTGAGTAAGTAACTCTACAAGCTTCTCGCACCTGGATTTAAGCATTTTATCCCATTGTGCCGGACAGATCCTCCAAAGCTCCATCAGATTGGATGAGAAATGTCATCTTCAGGTCTCAACTCAGATGTTTAATGGGGTCTAAGTCTGGGCTTTGATTGGGCCACTTGAGGACAGTCAGAGACTTGTTCTTAAGCCACTCCAGTGTTGTCTGTTTTCTTCAGGTCACTCTTGTGCTGAAAGGTGACCTGTAAGCCCAGTCGCTTCGGTCCTGCGGACAAATTGGAGGACTGCCCAGAGCTTCAATTTCTTGTCTCGTCAAGCCGGAATTATTGTCTCCTCCTTCTTTCATTTAAAGAGTCATTTAAAGGCAGTTTGGTAAACTCTGAGCAGGCTGCAAAATACATTTTACTCAAGAGTAGCTTAAGGCTAGCCACTCTAGTCACTACAAAGAGCAGACTGATGGAGCGTAAATGAGATGCCCGTCCTTCCAGCAGGTTCTCCCTGAGAGATGACTGAGTTGCCGTGGTCTTCCCTGTCTGGTTACTCAGTCTGACAAAGCGCGATATGTTTTGATTTTAATGGATTTGTCTGAAGACATGAACAAGTCTATGCATGCGCTCTCAAAAGAAAATCAGTTTAACCAGACGGCTAAAAGACGTCAGAGTTGTGCTGGTTCCAAACTTCTTCCATTTCACAGTTATTTAGGCCACTGTGTTCTACACTCAAACCTTTCGAAATGGTTTTACTCTCTATGTCTAGGCACAATTTTCTCACAGAGGTCTACAGAGAGCTCTTTGCACGTCATTGCTTGTTTTTTTTCCTGACATGCATATTATATACACAGGTGCATGCCTTTTTAAACTACAGCATGTCCAATCAAATCTAGACATGTCTCAAGGATAATTAAACCAAACAGGATGCACCTCACCACAGCCAGAGAGCCTTTTGTAAATGAGAGATTTCAGTTTCTGTTTTTTTGAAAAACTGCTATTTTTTAAATTTTAAAATGAAATCTAAGCCCAACTAAAGAGCTTTGCAGCTTCTTGCAGCCAGTGCACGTGTTAAGGTTAGGCTGAACCCACAGTTCACACCTTTCAGTCTAAATACAAAAAAGTGTGATGGCCTGTTAACGCGCCCTGAGGAACACAACGTCCTCACTGTGTCCTCTAAATACAAAGTTAGCACTAATGAGCTGCGCCAGCTATCTGCAAAAACAAAAAAATGTCATTGCTCACACCTCGTACAGAAAATTCAAATAATCTTTTAAAATGAAGTCTTCTGTACTCAGTACTCTGAACACATGAAGTGTCACATTATAAACAGTAATTAAATCTCATGTCCAGGGTTGTTTAAATTCAGTTTCATAAATACTATACATAAATGTGAAGAAATATACTCATGACAAAATAAAGCAAGTTATATATCAACAATGGGAACAGGCAGAACATGAGCCACTTTTTAAAGTTCACAGTACACAGTAGATTAATCAACTGATAAATAAATAATTTTAGGCTACTGTAGGTGTTCTGATTTATCATGTTGCTGTGTGATTGCGTTGACCCATTTGTGTGTCATATTTACTATACAGCTCTGCATTCAGCCAAGTCCATTAGTCAGTCACTGAGGCATTCTGTGTTCTTGGCTGAACCGTCAGTGTTGCTGGTGGCATTTCACAAATCTTTGCAGTTTTGCATCACTGCAAACCTAATAAATGCATTTGTTTCCCGGCAACAATTTGAGTACCGTCACTCTGCTTAATGTATCCTAAAACCTTAACATCCTGAAAGAAAATCTCCCAGTTCCACAGCACACAATCTTACCACAGCAGAGGAACTCATTTTGCTAATAGTCTACATTCGTCGTTCACAGTGCTTGAATTTGAATTTCTAACTCTCTCAAACAGATTTACATACACAAAGGGGAGTCGAAAGTTTGTATGATAAAATCAGATAAGGAATCCATCCTATTTCCATCCTCACTCGGTTTTCATTATAAGGATTTCATGTTTACTTTTCCTTAGAATAAATCCCTCCCCACTTTGTGATTATTCACGTTAGGTTGTGAGGCTTAGAGTTATTTACATTTCTAATAGATTCCTTAATTGAGGTCGAGTTGGCTGCTGCCGAACTAATCAGATGTGTGCGGGGGAAGACTGAAAACACAAAATGCCAGAGCCAGACAGCAATAGATGGGCGAGCTCTCCTCTGTAATGGCATCACCGATACATTAACCTTGCAAAGGACAAAGTAGCTGAGAAAGTTGTGACAGCGACGTGATGAATGCTGTCTCCAGAGTGTCAAAACTTAACTGAAGATGTTTTGTCCTATATGTCACGAGGAGTGCGGATCAGGTTGTGTCCCTCTCCCTGCCTGTCAAATGTCACATCTCATGTGACAGTTCAGGTGATACGGAGCACATTGTGCTCTCCACTTCAAACGATCACGGTGGCACGGCAGGCCCGATGGGGCGAGCTTCCATATTCAAGATCTACACTCCTAACATGAAACCGGTTGCATATCTCCAATTGATTAATTGTGGGTATTCGTGCTGCCTAGAGGACAATACGTAATGACTTTATCGACTCCGTATACTTAGCTTTCATCTTTCTTTACGAAGCAATCAATAACTTCTCCTTGAGCAACACATAAACATTAGGACATGATATTTGATCTTCATTCAGTGCCAAATGAATGTTTTTGGTAAGGCCATGATTTTGGCATGGCGAGCAGTCCAACATCACCACATGTACAAATCTAACAGCTAGATTTCTGTTAAACGCACTGAGCACATATGTGCTTTGCCTGGGATTATCAGTTATATGCTAAATATTAGTCGGAAATGTCAGCCCCGCACAGGAGATATCATAACTTACTGGCACACCACCATGAAATTTACTGAGCTGATTAATGTTCCCAAGGGGATTAACCCTTTTGACTTTAATGACCTCATGCGCTAATGAAAATTGCAGCCTCTAGAGGCTACCAGTGGGGCTTTAAACTAAGCGTGTTAAGTTGTAATCTTGTCATGACACGTCTTAATTTGAGACGCGATAACTTGTTCATGGCTGATTTCAGAAGATGCTTCTTATAACTGTACCAATGGATGCTTGTATCATATGACTGAGGCGCTACGATAACTTTGTGTTATATCTAGTTTGTTTGAATAAAATTAGACTTTACAACCACATGACAGATTTTAATGGCTATTCAAGACTGTTGAGATACAGACTTGATGCAGGGTAACCACACGGACATTCACAAAAGATATTGACACAGATAAACTCCCAGGAACTGCCCTGAGTGGCCGTAATGATTTCTTCCTGGATGGTGAGGTGTCAGATAGCTGTTGTTACGTGGATCAATGCGGAGTGATCTCTAAGTGAGTGCACTCTTTACTCTGAACTTTCTGCCGGTCCTTAGAGAAACTCAAAAAACTGTAAAGGTGACAACACATGGACAGAAGTGATCTCACCTGTCATGTTGCAGTAAACCTGTGTGGGACCCAGGGGACCACTCCCATCCGGATCAATGGAGTAGAAGCCAGAGGAGCTGCCAAGCAGCTTGTAGGCCTCACAGGACGACTCGTAAATGGCTGGACGAAGCAGAGTGGGGACAGAAACCAGTTATTTCTCAGAGAATTAGCCAACGCTGAATCACCTGACTGCTCATTATCTGTCTTCATTTATTCGCTGTTTGTGGCGTATGTTTCTTTTCTAAACATTCACACTTATTGATCCAGATTATGGAACACAGCATCCGCGCAGTATTCACTGTCCAAACAAATCAAAACAATAGATCTGGAATGGTAAACATACCTTCATGAACTGAACGTAATATTCTCACTGCTTGAAAGAAATGCAGTCCTACACATTAAAGTATCTGAATCCAGTCATCAAACTGACCTTGGACAGTTTACAGCACCAACAGTGGCAGATTTCAGAAGGATTTGGTCCATGTGCTATTGTGAAGGTTCTTCTAAACATTACAGTTTTGTATAAATTCCTCCTTGGCCTTAGGAGACAAGCTGGCTAAGTTTAACACTATGGAGTTCAATAACCGTTAACATCACATTTTCTTCATACATTTGCTCTTGAACTTGTCATTTTGGAAACACAAAAAAGAACCCGATCCTCTTGCTACATCGACTAACACAGTACAGTTGCTTCTGAAAGTATCCAGACCCACTTCACTCTATGCACATTTTACTGGGTTTCAAATTAATTTAATATGAAAAAGAGAGATAACAATAAAATGTATTAAAATTTATAAATGGAATCTCTCATTTAGAGTAGTCCAACCTTTTACTGTGGCTCCAAATTATGGTCAAGTGAATGATATTTGCTTTAATTTCCCTTGAGATGTTTCGAAAAGCTTTGGATTGGAATTCAAACTGTGGCAAACTGATCTGTTCGTACATAGTTATAGACACACGTGTGTGTGTGTGCGCGCCCGCGTGTGTGTATGAGGTCACACGGCAAAGTCAGGGCAAAAACCAAGCCATGAAGTCCAAGGGACTGACTGTAGAACTTAACAATCATTAAAAAACATGTTTTCACTTTGTCATTATGGGTCATTGTGTCTATCGATGAACAAAATATGAAAATTTATTTTTCTAAATGAATAAACAGCAGTAAAATGTGCAAAAAGTGAAAAGGTCTGAATAGTTTCCAAAGTGATGATAAATTTAAGGACGAGTTATTTGATGATGATCATCACAGCATGAATTGTCATATTTTTCTTAGGGTTGTGACACTGCCACCACAATCTGGTTCTACTGAAGTTCCACATATTCACTTTTGAGCTGTAGATGGAAATATTAATTTAACGTGGTTTTATCTCTTTTTGTGAAGTTGATGACTGTTGAGTTGAAAAAAAAAGCCTATTTTTTATTCAGCAGATGCTCTTTTCTGTCCTGCTCCATCTGACGTGCAGAGAGAACTGCGTTTGCCTGCATATAAACAAGAAATCAGTATTCTCAGGGAGGGGAATTTCACACATAGTTTCCAACATCAGACTCCACAAAAAAATATCAAGGCGATGTTGCAGGATGTCAAGGAATGACACCCGTAAGGAAAAACTACATGTAGAGTCAGTCTAAAGTCAGCCAGTCTAATGTTATTTAAAGATATAGCAAAAACAGATTCCCAGAAATTTTAAAGCGAGAATAGCAGCAATAATTGTGAGGGCATGTCAGGTTGAAGCATGACAATTTTTGGCTTTGCCCCTGAGGTGCACCCAGCAAAGCAAACTATGAGCAAGACAGGTAAAGATGTATGTGCCGAATCAAATGCCACAGCTCAGTAGACCTAAAATACATGTGGAAGTGCAGAGGCTGTAATAGCAGGTTTGAGACAAGGTGAAGAAATGAAAGTGAGATGAATGGCTCACAGTTGTGACAGGTTGCTCCGGAGTAGCCTGTTCCTGAACAGTCGCAGGAGAAGGAGATCCAGGTCTGAGAGCAGCGGCCTCCATGTTCACACAGGTTAGGGAGGCATCTGGACAACAACAACAAGCAAAAAATCAATAGCACATAATATAAAAAATAAATCAATGGAAATGCCTGTTTTTCTATCCAGGCATCCAAAAGGAAAGTGTGTTTCATTTACACTGATTTAAAACTAAGAAATGCATAAAATCAGCTTCTCTTAAAAGCTGCACATAAGGAAAATCTATCTTTTTCCTCAGTGCAATTGAAACAATCAATGTCTCATCAAAATATAGATTCGCTTTTTGCCCATTATGCATCACTTTGATGAATAAAAGAAGAAATTAAGCTATTAGGAGCTGCAAAAATGAGGCGATTTCTTGACAGCAAAACAAAAGATCAAACAAGTCTCTGAGGCATTTTCATTAGGTATCAGTAGAGATTCTTCTTTTGTTAGTGTTTACAAAGCTGATCTTTTATTTATCAGGTAAGCGAGACCCCTGCTCACTGTTCCCTTTCTTCTTTTTTCCTGTTGTTTGAACACCAGCTCTGGAACTTACCCAGAAACACTAATTTGCTGTTTATTCATGTTTTGTGAAGCTGCATTAAAAAATCCCAAACCACTGTGAAATGGTGGCGTCTCACACTGTGCCCTTGTCTGAATTTGAAAAAGCTGACACATCATGGTGTTTCACTAAAAATAAAAGCATTACTGTCACCTTCAGACTACAATGGCTGCTAATGGGATTTTACCACAATGAGCGCTTCACAGAAAATTTTCAACCGCACTCTTCTGATTAATAGTCCCTTCCTCAAGCCTCCTTCAGTTTCACATAATTGCCAGGCTTTCAAGCATGCATCTATAATTTCATACACTTTCATCTCTCACCTATTAACTGCAGCAGAGTGGGCCAGCCACAACACGGATAAGGTTGCACCCATTGGTTTAATTACCGTCAAGCTATTTTCTGTTGTTGTGTTCATGAGTGCCCTTACGGGTCATGAAATTACAGTAGCCCGAACACCTAAGTGCACACTAACTATAAACTGAGTCACAAAGTTTAATTAGACACAGAAAAAAGGAAATTAACTCCGAGAAAACTTAATTTTCTCACACTCTGAGGTGATTAATAGGACACAATATGTGAAATGAAAGTTAATGTCAATGCATTCTCCAGCACATCAGCCTAACATCACATGTCGTGCCCCCGGAGATTACAACACAAGAATGGTGCAAAGACACTGACGACTATAAAAAAGAACGTGGAAAAAATGCACTTACAGATTTAGTTATACGCTCCGCACAAGTGCTGCTCTATGCTGCATGGTGCATATTCACTAGACGCATTGTTTCATCTGTACAATATATCACACATTATCAAAGCTCGCATCTGTCGCATGAAATGCATTACGAAGTGACACTTAATAATAAAAAGTACATTAAGGTGTGTTTTCAGTAAACTATAGCACAGACAGCAGAGCCTCTGTCTGTTCATCACTTCGTGTTTTCTGTGACACAGCATTTTCTGGTTCAGGCTCACTGGCCTCATCAACCGTGTTTCCAGCAGAAACTAAAATAAAGAGAGCTGCTGCCTTCTGGGTTTAATGCCTCCACCAACCCAATCATGTCCAGACTCGTATACTAATCAGTTCATCCGTGAGTCCATGTGCATGTTTGTGCCAGATGCTCCTAAACCTGTGTGTTGATGGTGAAATACATTCCCCCATAGGTCAATATATGTGGAATAAATGTGTGTTGTGCCGCTTCCCTGGACTCTGCTTCCTCATAGGCTGATTTAGGAGGAGCTTCTGTTTCTGTTTCCTGTTTGACCCCTGAGCGTTTGTTTGATATGACCTTTGTGATCAGGACCAACTTAGTATCTCTCTGTGTGGGTTGGACAAGAGCTGCCATCTTTGTTGCATATTTGTTGATAGGGAGGGCAGATTCAGGGCTGTACTGTTGTTTTCCTCTGAGTTTAGTTAGTAGTTAATTTTACTTCTAGTCCAGGGCTGTTTGTTTTTTCGTTTCGCTGGGGCTCTCCCTGAAGTTAGCTCAACACCTCAAGGTCTGACAATAAAGAGACACTAAGCTGAACAAATGGGCTCTCCTGATATTTTTCAACTAGTTTTATGTTACCTCTGTCGCCACTCGACAAAGTCGTAACAATGGGAACTGGATAGACTTGAAGTGACCTTGACGTTCAACCACCAAAATATTATCAGTTCATCCTTGAAGCAGATACTTGTGCCAAATTTGAAGAAATTCCCTCGAGGAGTTGGTGAAGAATGGGACAGAAAAGTAGATGGACAACCCAAAAACACGACCACGGCTACACCCGTCACTGTTGTGTCATAAAAAGCTCCAAATGACAGACGACTCAAGTCGGCATCTGTGGAAAGTTGAATTTTTAACAAAGAGCCACAGGTTTTTCTCAGATCATCTGAAAGAGTTCATCAATATAATATACAACTATAAAACATCACTTTTGCATGTAGGCAACTCAGCTTGGTAAAAGAAAACACCTCACTCCATCACTCTGTCATTTCCTACAGTGCATCCCTTCGCCCACTGACACAACAGACTGGCTGCGCTGTTGTGTTTGCATATCCTCTGACAGCGAACAATCTGGACTAGAAAGCAGGTAGTTTGAAATGTGACAAAGGAGAGACACTCCTCGGGGCAAATACAAAGGAACAGTGGCAGTTTGCATGTTTGTGTCTTTCCTTTAAATGTTCCAAAGCCTCATGCAAACATTTAGGGAGCTGGTAGGTCTGCAGATAGTGTGCACAGGGCTCACAGCTGTGCAGGGTAATGAGGAATAGCACGTCACGCAGGACAGTGGGGAGCAGCTTGTTAGCATAGTCCTCTGCCAGAGAAGGTGTTACAGAGTTTCTGTTGCAATTTAATTGGATGATCCTGTCAGCATGTTTGTCTCTATAGGACAAGATGTCAGTGACTTTCAGACTGCTCTGCAGACAACATACTGCCAGGCACAAATTAACAATGTGGACATGAATAACTCTGCTGCCAACTTGAATAATGTAAAGATTTTATGTCTGTTCCATTTTGACCGTTGGATGTCAAAGTTTTTATAAGATCTAAAAGTGTAAATAAGAAACTTGAGCTATTTTACCTGTCTCTTATGTTGCAGGTGTCAAACTGAAGTTCATTATAATTTCCCAGAAATCTTTGCTGCACATGACTGAGATCCATCGGCTGGTTGTTGATGAATATGAGCCGCATGCAGCCCTGGAAGGTCGGAGTCAGGACCTGACAGCCTGTAGTGGGACAGCCTGGATGGAAGTAACACATGACGCCACCTTTAGTTTCTATTTATGTACGTAAACCTCTAAAGAAATACAGTAGTGTGCAAAAGTCTTAGCTCACCAAAGCTGTGATGGTCATACGTATGTTTATTTATTATGTTTTTACATTTGAACAACTACAAAGCTGCAACTATCCCTCCACAAAGACCATTCCCGATCAAGCGCCTTGAGACTCTGGAAGCATCGTCTTATCTGACTTTGACAGGTCCTCTACTCCTCTCCATAATCCTCTACAGAGGTCACAATAAATATTGGTCACTTTACACAACAGAAGCTGTTTTCTGTTTCCTAGTATTGCTGTTTTCATACTGTGCACATATTTTCTAGTTGTGTTCTAATAAAGAGACTAAGAAATACACATATGGTCATAGTAGCACTGCCACAACAACAAATCTAACGGTGGCCTAAGACTTCTGCACATTACTGCAGATACAGTGTGTTACAGTGTGTGTTAAAGTGTTTTAATATTCAATTCAATTCAACTTTATTTATATAGCGCCAACTCACAACAGAAGTCATCTCGAGGCACTAATATGTGTTATTGTGTTACAGTGTCTTACAGTGTGTTACAGTGTTTTAATATGTGTTACAGCGTGTTCTAGTGTTTAAATATGTATTAGTGTGTTACAGTGT